>VNJQ01004519.1:311840-353930 GCA_008042515.1 Drosophila truncata
GGGGGGGGGGGGGGGGGGGGGGGGGGACAGGATTAGCCCCCAGATTACATTTGCATGCGGAGCCGCCACTCTGTTATTATTTATTTTCATACTGGCTTGTTCGGGGGAATTATTATTATTATTTTGTGATTGTTGCTCGCTTCGACGATGCTGCCTTTGGCAAGTCGGCAAATTGATATTTTTGTGTTGTTATTCCGGGTTTACTTTACTCTGTGTGTGTGGTGTGTGTTTGTGTGTGAAAGCGTTTTGCATTTAATTTGTGCATTTTCGACAATGTGTCGAAAAAATTACATGTCCAACGAGCAGTTACATATTTCCTAAAAAGCCATACACTGTTATTGTGAGAGAGAAGCTTGATTAATGGACTTTATTTTGAAGAATTTATTTTTAATTGTGATATTATTCTGAATATTTGATATTTATACAAGTTTTCCTTTGCATATTTCATATTTATTTATGCAGAACAGGCTTCTTTTTATGGCTTTTTCATAAAGAGAAGGTGTAACTTCATTGTTAGAGTATAAAACTGAAACAAAGGCTTTAAAGTTGTAGTTCCAAACTGCATGGGCTAGTTTT
The DNA here is from genome assembly GCA_008042515.1 of Drosophila truncata. Taxonomy (NCBI): domain Eukaryota; kingdom Metazoa; phylum Arthropoda; class Insecta; order Diptera; family Drosophilidae; genus Drosophila; species Drosophila truncata. The sequence goes on from VNJQ01004519.1 coordinate 312,417, forward strand.
CCTCATAGTTTTAATTGAATAAAATATTTTCCACCACACTGAGCTTCGTTTTGCGTGCATTTGATATTTTTTAATTAACACTGAAAGCTAAATGCTCGCCATAACTGAATTGAAATCTGATTTTCCAGTAATTAATGCCACTGCCAATGGTGGAGATGGGCGTGGCAAGTCGTCCGACGAGGATGTGCTCTACCAGAAGGGCGCCTCCTTCAGCGCCAAGCTGGCCAACGACGATGGCAAGTCGTCAATGGCCAAGTCCTCGGACTTTAGAGGATCTGCTTTGCAAGCCGGCTTGCAGCCGGAGGGCAACAGCGAGGACGAGTCCGGATCGGAGGGCGATAGCTACGATTATGGCGAGGTAGAGGACAGCATTTCGGAGACACAGGAGCAGCGGAAGCAGCAGCAGCAGCAGCAGCAACAGCAACAGCAACAGAAAGTCAATTCAAACGATTACTACATATCAGCCGAGAGCATCAACTTTAACTCGGAGTCCGAGGGAGTCCAGGAGCCGGATATGGCCGACTTCAAGGCGGCCAGCACCGCGCCTCCGTCCATTCCAGCGCCGTCGTCATCGACCACAAGGGCCACCAACACCACAACGACTACGCGTAGATCCCCCACGGCAGCCCAGACCCAGAACCAACTGGATGCGGATTACAGCGAAGGCGATGGAGACGACTATAGCTACAGCTACAAGTCGGACATGTCCGTCTACGACGACGTCAACAATAATCAATTAAACTTAAGACGCAACAGCAACAGCAACAGCAAATCGCAAACATATCAGCAGACAAGCAATACGAATAGCAACAGCGCCAAGAACCGGAGGAGGAACAATAACATTAGCAGCAGTAAGGTCCAAATGCATATCACGAGGGAGTCCACCTCCCAGCTGGGCAACATATCAGGAGGAGCAGAGCAGACGACGCCGGACGTGGCCATGGCAACAGACAGGTGGGTTGTGAAGGGGGAGTGTGGGAAGGAATGTTGCCCCTTACATACATTTTCATCATCCAAAAGAGGGAAACTAGGAAAGTCCTTCTGTGAAAATGCTGTCAAGGATGGTTCGTTCGTTTCGTCCTCTCTTTGTGGGGCATTTGTGCAGCATAAGTACGAAGAATGCACACATTCCGAAGGCACCTTAAATCTAATAAACCAATATTTGCTGCAAAGAGGCAACTATTTTCGTAGTTATTCCAAATTTCACTTCATTTGCAGCGGCCCCAGTTGCAATCTGGACTGTGGCACCGAGGGAATCTGTGCCTTGGAGGCCACTGCCGCCAGCTCTCGCTGTCTTTGTCCCTTTGGCAAGACCGGGCCGGGTTGTCAGGAAGGTGAGTTCAATCGAAATCTTGGATGTTATATCAACATAACCTCCTGTATTAATTCACAGATATCCGTGCCCATGTACCGCGCTTTGCCAAGCGATCCTGGCTGGCTTTCCCGGCGCTCCATGGTGCCTATAAGCATGTTCAGCTTCGCATCGAGTTCCGTCCAGAGTCCTTCGATGGCATTATCCTGTTGAGCGGAGAACGAGATGACTTAACCGGGGACTTCATGGCTCTCTTGCTTAACAAGGGCTTCGTGGAGTTCTGGTTTGACTGTGGCTCTGGTGTGGGCAACGTTCGATCCAGGGAGACCATTTTGCTGAACGAATGGAACTCGGTGATCATCTATCGGCATCGCTGGGATGCCTGGCTGGTGCTCAACCATGGCACCAAGGTCCAGGGTAGATCGAATGTGAGTTTGTAGAAATTATTCCAACGAAACAAGGTTTTTTTTATGTGTTAAATATCCTTTCCAGGGCTTGTTCTCTCGCATTACCTTCCGGGAGCCAGTCTTTCTGGGTGGTATTGGCAACATCACTGGGTTGGCCAAGCGCCTGCCATTGGCCGAAGGCTTTGCCGGCTGCATACGTCGCTTTGTGGCCAATGAACATGACTACAAGTTCACCGAGCATCCCTTGGGCGATGTCATCAATGGATTTGATATTCGTAAGTGGCAGTTATTTCTCTTTCTCCTAATTTCTACTAATTTTCTTAATTAAAACAGAGGACTGTTCAACGGACAAGTGCGTGAGATATCCCTGCCAGCATGGCGGCAAGTGTCTGCCCTCGGATCAGGGCGCCATCTGCCTGTGTCCCATTGGCTTTGTGGGAGATCTGTGCGAGATTCGCATGGACCTGCAGGTGGGTGTCACTTCCAGAAGCCTTTTTATGACACTCTTCTTATATAATTTATTTTTCCCCAGGTCCCCGCCTTCAATGGCTCTTCGTTCCTGCGCTATGCCCCGCTGGGCGACAGTGCTCTCATCTGGCTGGAGCTGAAGGTTACCCTGAAGCCTGAACAGTCTGACGGTTTGATCCTGTACTCAGGTCCAGAGCATCGAGGTGATTTCATAGCCCTGTATCTCAACGAGGGCTTTGTGGAGTTTGCCTTTGACCTGGGCAGTGGTCCGGCTTTAGTCCGGTAAGTAGAGGAGTCTGCTTTCCAGGAAGTCACCAAATGAATCTCTTTTTCTCGGTTTCCTTTTACAGGAGTGAGCATTCCCTCAGTCTGGGTCAATGGCACACCATCAGGATCTCTCGAACGGCTCGCCTGGCGGTGCTCAAGGTGGGAAATCTTCACATTTCTTTTGTCAGCCTGGAATAACCTTTTTATTTCGAAACCCTCTAGGTGGATCAATATCAGGAGGTGATGACCATCTCGTCGAATGGCTTCTGGCACTTGTCTTTGGACCAGAATCTCTTTGTGGGCGGCGTTAACCATGTGGACCGACTCCCACTGGACCTCAAGTACAAGCCCTTCTTTGTGGGTTGCATCCAGAAGGTGAGTGTGACGATGTCCCTGTTCTGTCTTCACTTAGCTTTATGCTGTTCCTTTTGTTCGCCACTTGCAGATTGAAATCAATGGCCACTCGCTGGGCATTGTGGCAGAGGCACTGGGGGGCAGCAACATCGGCAACTGCCCCCATGCCTGTGTGGCCCGACCCTGTGGTCCCCTGGCGGAGTGCGTTCCCCAGATGGAGACCTACGAGTGCCGCTGCAGCATCCACAATGAGCGCTGCAACAAGGCCGCCGAAGTGCCACCCGAGCAGCTGCCGGAGTTGGGCATCATTCACAAGTCCAAGGTCCTCGAGACGAAGGACAATGGCGAGGCAGTGAAGAAGATGGCTGGCTTGCCGCACAAGATGCATTCAAAGAAGAAGCACAGGAATTTGCATAAGCCAACCCCTGCCACTAGCACAAGTACCTCCATGTCCACGACAAGCGCACCCCCAACCAGCACTTCCGCAGCTCCTGAGTTGAGTGAGGCAGCCACAGCGGGGGCGCTGAGCAACGAGGAAATCGAAGATGATATCATATTCCGCTTTGTGCAGCAGCAACAGCAGCAGAAGGAGCTCAGGGAGCATCACCAGACATCCACCACCACCACCACCACCACGGTTCCGCCCAAGCCCAGGCCCAAGCTCTCCGGGAAACACCTAGCCAGCAAGCACGAGCACCACCAGAAGCCCAATGCAGGCTTTGCCCGCAAGCTGAGTCGCCTGCCCACCCACTACGAAAGTTTCCAGACGAACCCCGACAGCGACATCCTCACCTTCGAGGACAACAACGACTGGGTGGCCAGCCTGCAGCAGCAGGAGTATGCCGATGCCATGGCGGCATCCAGTCAGACGCCAACGGGTAACCAGGTACAGGAGGAGGAGCAGGAGCAGGAGGAGGAGGTGATGCACCCCAAGCCAAGCGAAGACAACGACAACGAAGAGGATGAGAATGCCTTTGTGTTCGACGAGACGCTGTTCGACGCCTCGGACGGCACAGAGGAGTACCAGCGCAAGCAGCTGGCTCAGGACATGAAACGCATCATGTCCAACTCCAACACGCACTCCAGCCACAAGAAGTCCGAGGTCCAGGCCCCATTCCAACCCAGTCCCGTCCAGTATGCGGCCTCACCCAACGAAGATGCCTCGCAGTCGCAATACAGCGATGATGATTACAACGACGACGAGCTGCTGACCCCCGTGATGCAGGCAGGCGAGGAAGTGCCGGTCAAGCCGGAGCAGCATGCAGCCTCTAGTACACCGCAGACCCACACCGACTGGAGTTTGCTGAAGAAGTTCGACCTGTCCGCCGAGCACCAGTCACAGGTGCAGGGCGTCCGCAAGAACTTTGGAGCATGCTTTGCCGGCAGCGATAGCTACTTTCACTACAACGACGCGGACACCATGAGCCAGGTGATCAGCTACAGCATTGACCTCAATCTGCGCATCAAGACGCATTCGGAGAATGGTGTTATCCTGTGGACAGGACGCCAGGGAACGACGGAAGAGCACGACGACTATCTGTCTTTGGGGATTGAGCAGGGGTAAGTTAGGAGATTTGGTTTTGTTATGGAAAAAAAGCTTTAACTATTTCCGATCTTACAGATACTTGCACTTCCGCTATGATTTGGGTTCTGGAGAGGTGGACATCCGCTTCAATGGCACCAAGGTCAGCGATGGCCTGTGGCATCGAGTGAGAGCCATAAGGTAAGCAGTAATTTCTGAATTATTCAATATTATAAAACTAATTATTATGACTTCTTTTGAACAGGAACTCCCAAGAGGGCTATCTTGAGGTGGATGGCAGAAAGACAGCCACACTTCGAGCACCGGGCAAGCTTCGCCAGCTTAACACGGACACGGGCCTGTATGTGGGTAAGTGTGCTTCTAGCTAACAAATCCTACTCCCAGAGACTATAAGAATATGATCTTTACAGGCGGCATGCCCGATGTGGGTTACTTCACGCACCAACGCTACTTCAGCGGCATCGTCGGCTGCATCTCCGAGATCGTCTTAGCCGGCGAAATGAAGCTTAACTTCGATCCCAACACGCTGGGAACGGAGCACAACGTGGAGACGGGCCTCCTATGAAACGCTGTACCGCACGCACGCCTCAAGACTTTTGATAACGACTAGTTTAAATGTTATGTTAGCCACACAAATGTCCTTTGTCGGTTTGTGTTTGTACAAATACGCTTTTAAAACAAAACAAAAAACAGAGAACGAAAGGAGGGAAAGGATTACAGGAGGAGCATTTTTTTACACCAGAAGATGGAGATGCAGAAGGAGATGATGATGCAGATGGAGGAACAGGAGATACTATCTAGAAGGGAAACATACTACATATTATATACAAGCATATTGAGTATATACAAAGGCATACACATAGATATATATATACATAAATATATATATATATATATATTTAAAGCAGAGGAAAACAAATATCGAAAAACAAAAGGGCACGCTTCGAATAGAGCCTGTGACTGTCAATACTTCAGAACGGAATAGTTTATATATAACTTTAGCAAAAAAAAAACAAAAACAAAAAGGATTTATATATGGAAAGCAAGTCATATAGAATATGAAACGAAAGCGGAAAATCGGTAACTGTCCATGGCGCGATTAGCGATTAACAACTAAAACGATTAAAACGATTAACGAAATTCAATATCGATAGCGATACTTTAGTGTGTGGTCGCTTTTTTTGAACGAACCGTTACGCTTTAACACGCCGAGCTGCCATCTTTTTGTACCACACACACACTAGACACACACACCTAACACACGGTTACAAATGCAAATATTGGCAATTCTTTCGTTTTTCGCATTGCTGTACCTTAAACTATATGAACTGTAAACTGTATAACTGTACATTCAGCACTATTTGGCGCTTCTTGGAAGGTCCAGTGTCCAAAAGAACAAAAATCGAACGAATCAAAGAAAAAGCGGAAAGCGAAGGATGTTAGAGAACGGAACAAACATATTAAGTGGTAAGTTAATAAATGTGTAGCGTGTACTAGCTCGTAAGTTGGAACACACTTAACACTCAACACAATCGACACACAAACACACACACACGCCTGCCTATATAAACTTTTATATCAATTAACAAATCGTAAGAGATACTAAAGACACCAAAGATACTTAAGACATACGTAAGGACACTCACAATCACACTACTCGAACACACGCTAAACCAGAATTGAAACTTGTGAGCGATTTTTAACAATTTATACTACAAACACAATACAACAACACACCACAAACAATTAAACAGAGACACCAACAACAAACTAGCTAATGGAAACCAAAACAAAAACAAAACGAAAGCAAAGCAATTTAACAATCCCAATAGCGAAATTTTTAAAATGCGAAACAAACAAACAACTAACCCGAGAATAGCCTGTTGTAACAATTGTAAAAGGAAAGCTAACAAAATATGGTAAAAATAAACAAAAATAAAGAAGAAATAACGAAAAGGATAACGATAACGAGAGGGAAACGTTTGTATTCGTCTTATGAGTATATAATTTTGTAGCTTAATGAGATAAACCACATATGTAGTTATATATATACATCATAACACACATATGCGTAACTACATATACATATATGACTATGAGAACAACAACTATAGAAACAATGGCGTAAAAATGAATAAAGAAATCACAACCACCAATCAATGTAAAACTAAATTAAACGACATTCAATGTAGCTTATTTATATGACGAAATGGAAAAGTCGCAAGTCGCTGGAGGCATTGAGAATATTTAATTTCGTACATTGGTTTGCAGAAAATAAAGATAAAAAGATTCTAAAAAAAACGGTCGTTTTGAATTTGAATTATGGATGCTTTTGGCGGTTAACAATGGGAACTGGAACTGGTTCGCTCGCTTCACTGATTCGCTGCCTCCTTTCTGTGAACGTTTTTGAACACTATTTTTGAAAAGATTGAAAGTGAATTTTGTGGTTTTAAATCAAAAATCCTTAATTCAATTACCAAAAATTAAATTAAATTATTTTTTTTAATCTCTCCAAATGCATATTTGTTATACTATTATTCTGTAATCAGCTAAATATATATATTTTTTAAATTAAAGATATCGCTTTGCAACTCCTATCGATAGGTTGCTGGCTCTCTGTGGTTTCTGGCTTTATTCCCGCGACGGTCACTCTGAAAAAGCTGCGACCGACAACAACAACATAAACAACAAAAACATCGCAAAGTGATTTTTTTTTTGGCCAACTCTCCGAGATTCAAGATACGAAAGAGACGAAAACAGATTTTGACGGATTGCGGAAGAGCGGCCTGACCACCAGACGCGGAAGTAGTAACCAAAACACAACTCGCCACCAGCCATGGCCGCGGTGCTGCCGGAGAACGCGGCCGAAATTGCGGTGGCCAACGCAATCAATAACATCAACGGGAATAATGCAAATGGAAATGGACGGAATCGGGTGCTGGCGGGCGGCGGCGGTGTAGGCGGATTAGGGGGTGGCGGACAGGTGAGTAGTGTACACATGCTAGAGCGGCACGGCACCCTTATCTTGGCCCTGTTTTGACTTGCAGAACAACATGATGAACATGCGGGATCGCCTGTTTCATGCCATTTACTTTCGGGCGGCGGCTGCCTACGCGGAGCTGGTTCCACGGTGAGTGTCATTGCTCCCAGTCTTATCTTTGCGGCTCTCTTATCATTATCTGAGTTACTACAGGAAGGTGCAGCTGACCATCGAGTTCCTGCTTCTGGCCAAGGCGCTGCTGTTCTTCTTCACCCTCATCTATGTGCACAATGCATTCATCAAGAATCCATGCACCTGTCTGCAGGAGGTGCAGAACTGGCCCCGTGAGGGAGTCATAAGGCAAGGCTTCATCACCCTTAATCAATGCTTATTGCTAATTATCTGTTTTCTTTGTTGGCAGAGTGGAGATCATACCGCATCTGGCGGAGAAGCGAGCGATTTGGCAGGGCATCAAGCGGGACCAGCACATAGTGCGCTCCTTAAAGGACTCCTAGTGGGTATTCCTAAAATGTATTAAATTAAATTAAAGACTCATGAAAGGCTCTACGCTTTCAGCTACTACGGCATAGGCCCACAAACCCACGAGAATCACAACCAGCTGAAGCGTTATGAATCGATCCTGGGCAGACTGGGCCTGCCCGTTCGCCCCACCTTTGCCTACAGCAACGAATCGCTGTACTACTACTTTGATGCCATCAATATACTGGACACCTACGATCATCCCAATGCCATACAGCTCAAGAACGAAGAGGATGATGGTGGGATTATGACTTAAGGCATTTTACTATTTAAAGTTAAACTATTTTTAATATTTGTACTTACAGAAGAGCAGTACATTGTGGAGTACTCGCTGGAGTACGGACATCTGCGCCTGTCTGCTGCCACCAGAAAGCGTCTGCAGATCCCTGTGCTCACTGTCCAACTGGATCCCAATACGAACAAGTGTTTCGGCGATGGGCTGACGCGATATCTGCTGAAGCGATTGCTGGGGTATGGCATTCGCTATCTCCTTAATCTATTTCCTTATAACTTCCTTTGTTTTTTTGCATAGCTATGATGACTTGCTGATGGCCTCTGTGAGAAGCATAGCCGAGAAGGAGGAGAACAAGGGCTATCTGCGCAATGTGATCACCGGCGAGCATTATCGCTTTGTGTCCATGTGGTGGGCAGCCTGGAGCAGCTATCCAGTTGCCTTTTGTGTGATGCTTCTATTTGTGAGTGACTCTTTTTATTTTAATTTAAATAATTAACTTAAACACTCCTCTCTTTCAGACCTTTTCGGTATCGATGCTGCTTCGGTACTCGCATCACCAGATCTTTGTATTCATAGGTAGTTACTTCAAAGAACATTGATTAATTGGAAACCTCTTGAATGACTCTTTTCTGTGTCGTTACAGTGGACTTGCTGCAAATGCTGGAGTACAATGTGTCCGCACGATTTCCCATAGCTCCCTTGCTTACCGTCATTCTGGCGCTCGTAGGTGAGCTAAAGCTCTTGCGACTAATTAATTTGCATGGCCATTAACCGTGTGCTATCTTTGGTTCTCTCTCTCTCTCTTCCCCTTTCTCTCTTTGCTGCAGGAATGGAGGCCATTATGTCGGAATTCTTCAACGACACCACGACTGCCTTCTACATCATACTGATTGTGTGGATAGCGGATCAATACGACGCCATATGTTGCCACACGAGCATCACCAAGCGTCATTGGCTCAGGTGCGTACTCTACACTGGCATCCCCAAGCGCCTTCTCAGGAAGGCTTTCAGGTCGTGTTTGATTTTTTTTTTTTTTTTTGTTTGCTTCTGTGAAATCGTCCGTGGCCCGAACAAATGACAAATTCAATTACATTAAGTCTGCAATCCTTTCCAGCATCAATGTCTGTATGTTGCTGCTGCTGCTGCTGCTGCCGTCGGGCCATAGATAATAGCATCTTCGTCCCATAGCCATTCCCACCTCCCGTCATCAGCACTTAACAGTTCATTTCGTTCGGTTTCGCATATTTTCCTTCTCCAGCGCATTTTACACTCCTTGCCCCCTGACCAACTAACGACGGTTGGACGACGGAGTCCCGGTTGTTATTTGAAAATTAACTTGGCTTGCGCAAGCCTCCCCTGAGGCCAGGAACAAATCGACCAGTGGCCATCCATCCATCCCCTTTGCCTTGGGGCTGGTGCTGGTGCTGGTGGGTGTAGAGTTCCCAACACCCACTCACACACAGACACCGGCAAACAGAGAAATTTCATCACTTAAGTCAACAAGCGTAACCCAAGCGCCAAGCCACATCCATGTAGCTCCCAACCAACTGAGCCGCGCCATTAGCAAACATTTAAATAAACTCGCTTCTTCATAACACAAAAAAACAAAAAAAGCGAGAGGGGAAATATGCGGAAAAGCGAAGGAAATTTAGAGCCCAGCTCATTTCCGTTCGATCGACATTAATGACCATGCACGTCAGGACGGAACAGGACAGGGACAGGACAACCCTATCCCCAGTCCAGAAGCGTAGCTACTTTGCGGTTTATTACGCGCACTTTGCATAATTGAGAAGCGGCCGCCGCAAAGAAATTATTTTTACTTTTTTTTTTTGGCAATTCTGGCATCAATTTCCACGATGCGCTGAAGGAGGGACCATCAATAATTCAAAAAGACACTCGAAAATTCCCTTTTTAGCGACCGTCCGTCCGTTCGTTCGTTCTTGTGCCTTGATTATGAATTCATGTGCATGCATCCGTCCCCAATCACTGCTTGCGGTGTTGATTTTGCGTAATTTGCGCCGAATTAAATGGCTATCAGTGCTCCCTGAAAACGAGGCCCGCCCGCCCGCCTGGTCTCCTTGAAGACCACTTGTCGTCGTATTTATATTCATTAAAGATTCATCGACGCGAATGATTTTAAATGCTTGCGGCTTGTGTTTGCCCAGAGCTTGTCGCGGGATTGTTATGGAAATGGGAAATGGCAGCCACAGCTTCATCGACAGCTGCCCAGACGATATAGCCTCAATTAGCAGGGAGCTATGGCTCGGTGTATGTGGGGCAGAAATTAAACATTTATGATAATAGAATAGGGAGCACCCATTGAATTCCCTTCTATAACTCTCAAATATCTCCGAAATGAGATGAAAAGGTAGTCTGAATGCCGGATGCCATCGATAGTTGCCATACGCATAGAGACTACTAATCTTTGGGACTGTCTGGTTGACGTGCTGCTGCTGCTGCTGCTGCTGCTACTGCTGCTGCTGCTGCTGTTGTATCTTTTGTGTCTGCCGGCCCTTGGAGTTTCGCATAACTCATCATTTGCTCGCCCCGAGATTGTCAAACTTTTTGTGAGGCAAAAAGTTTTGAATGAAAAAATATCCAATTGCAATGTGTGTGCGCCCCGGTTGAAGAATCCTTTTCTGTGCAATTGAATGGCAAACAATATTCAATGTTTCGCCTTCCTCTAGGTAGCTAAAATGGTGATCCAAGAAGGAAAGAGCTTCTCCTGGGGCAGCTGCTTGGTCCTCGCTTTAAGTGAAATTAATTCAGCAAAGGGTCTGCATCCTATCCCCTAGCATGTGAGTGCCATATGGACAGGACACTCTGCCGGAACCATAAATGCAGGCATCTGAGTTTCTCCTCTGCGTGTGTATGTGTGTGTGTGTGTGTGTCTGCAGGGTGTATTTTGTGGGGGAAGAGATTCTAGATGTGTATGTGTGCTTTCGTACGGTTTAATTTTGCTGTTATTGACTGCCCCGGGCGCTGAAAGGGGTTTCCGGGACTGTTTTTCTATACCCTAGCATGGGGTATTAATAGTTTGTATAGAAAAACGTAACTTAATATATTTATACAAGTTTTTATACATAAAATATCTTATTATTTGGAACAAGGATCTTAATTGAACTTGAGAACTTTAAAAGAGCTTTCTTATAGACCTTGTTCTTATTCAAACAGATCCCAAAAATCTTCAATCTTATAATAATATTACTTATTAATAAGTTTTCAATGTAGTTATCCTTTTTACCTGCTCCTTAAAAGAATACTAAACAATATAGTTGCAAAGTGTTTAAAGTTTTACCTCAAGTAGCAATATTTTTAAGAAAAAACGAGGCATTTCCCTTTCTCTTGTTTATTTGGTAAAAATTTATTAAAAATATTTATAAATTGATTTATAATTCTGTAACTTTTTACTATTTCAAGATTCCCTGGTTGGGTATATAAAACTTCGGTTTTCTAAATATATATAACAATCCCTTACTCTGGCTGGCTTCTGGTTTGGTCCTGCTGTTGTTGGTCCTGCGGTTATGGGTTACAGGGCCGGGATTGCTTGTTCTGCTGCTTCCTTCCTGACTTCCTTCCTGCCTGCTGGTGGTGATGGTGATGGTGCTCCTTCTCTAGATCCTTCTGCTCCTGCTTCCGTATTTGCTAGCCTGTTTTTGCGGTTAACTTGGTCTGCGGAAGGCAGGCAGGCAGGCAGTCAGCCAAGGCCCAGGCCCAGGCCCAGACCCAGACCCAGGCTGGCATTGAAGTTAGCATACAAGACAAACAAGCTGGCGGCGCTTTTCGCTTTTTAGCTGCGTCCCAGATCCCAATCCCCCGCTATCGCTATGTGCCCCTTCCCAAAACGGTATTAATTTCATTGCATAGACTAATTTGTGTACTTAAACTTTGCTAAAAGTTGCAATCAACGTGAATTGCAAATGGTTGAATTGCAGACGGCAGTTGGAAGCTTAAAACTGTCAAGTGGCCCGTCGTACTCGCAGCAACAAAGCCTCCAGGCCCCAGCTCCAGCTCCAGCTCCATCTCTAGTCGCAGCTCCAGCTCCTAGCAGCTTCTGCTTTTAGCCAGCCAACAACTAACCTTCTGAACTTCCTGTCAATTGCCTTCAATTCATTCTAATTGACTTTTAAGGGACTTTAAAGCCATCAAAGGAGCGCCTGGCCCTGCTTTGCCTCACTCGGCTCCTCTTAATCGCCGTTTAACGAGGCCGCCAAGCCATCCCTAACTACCGGCTTTCATACTCGGTGGCTGCCAGAGTAGGAGGAAGGTAGGAAGAGTATAATAAGCCCCTGACACCCAACTTTCACCCCATTCCAGCAGCCCTTTCTGTTCGCGCCAGCTTCTTATTTTGCCCTGTGGCTTCTTGCGGCGCGTAATGCTTCTTTTGTGCTTAAATCTGGTTGCCAGGCACGGGGCAGACGACACGTATTAAATGAGCTGCAAACGCACAGGAAAAAGCTAAAAGAAACACCTGCCTGCCTGCCTGCCTGCCTGCCTGCTGCCTGCCCTCCAGTTCTGCCTCCCCATTGCCCGCTGGCTACGAATCCGACTTGAGTCCTGCGCAGATTGTTTGTCGCTGGCGAGGAAGCTGTCGCGCTGAGGCCAAAGGACCAGTGCTGTCAATAGCTTATTTCATTAGGCGCAACAGATCGGACAAAGTAGAGGGTAAAATATATAAGATTTTAGGGCATTTTTAAGATTTGTTTGAAAGGAAGTTGATTGAAAAACTAAAGTTTATGGTATAGTTATTCATATTACATAAAATTATCTTTATTATACAGAAAAGTTAATTATTATTGAGTTTGAATTATAATTTATGACAGAAAACCAGGATCCTATAAATTTTATTGTATAAAAGCTCTAAACATAAACCATTGTGAAAATAAGCTATTTTAAAATTAAACACAAAATAGTTTCATAAACCTTTTTCTTAAAGATCCATAAATATTTAATGAAATATTCATAAACCTTTTTCTTAAAGATCCATAAATATTTAATAAAATATTAAAATTTCAAATATTTCAAGCACAGGTCAGCTTTCCAAACGGAGACATATTTGGCATACTTTGACATACCCAAAACTCCTTAAACCAAGTACACAATCTAACCAGAATCAGGACGAATCGACAGCACTAGCAAGACTTCGCCTTGGCGGCATCAAAGAGCAAAATGCCAGGCACAATTCCTGGCTGGAAGGGGTTTAAAGGGGTCAGGTCGTCGGTTACAGTAGCGCGCCTCAAGTAGCTGCCTTCGTCTCCGCTTTCGTCCTGTTGTTTACACGCTTGTTACGCTAACAAACACACGGGCCATAGCTGTGCTATATATATATATATGAGAACATATATATATTGGGACCAAAAGACCATATAATATATATATTCGCTTGCCATTGTTGCCGCTGCTCGGTCTCAAAGGTGGCCACGGTGTCGGCGGGTTAGCCTCAACGTCAACGGCATCGGCAATGGGAACCATGGTGAAGAAGGTCCCGGGAAATCGGGGAGAGCGCGAGGACGGGTGGCATTTTCCTTACGCTTTGCACTCCTTTGGCTGTTTTCGTGTTGATTGAGATCATGTTACGCAAAGTATAATTGCGTCAAGTTTGTTTTTCTGCCATAACTTTTGTCCAACCGCGCCGAGCGTCGAGGAGAAGTGGCCACCCAAAAGTGGGAGGGGTTGGCGTTTAGAGGGTGGCATGAACGTGTCCTGGGCGTATCCCCTAACCGAGTGGGTGTTGTTCAAAGGTGCAGTTGATGAGTGTTCATAACGAGGCAAAATCGCTTTATTGTTATACGCTTCTGCTGCTGCTCCTCTGGCGAGGCCTGTCAACTTGTGTGTTTGTGCTCCGTTTGTTTCAGTTTCAGCTTGTTGTTTGTTTGCCAACATGGCGTATGCGCAACGTGCCTTTGTCTCCTTGCTGCTGTTTGCATATGTATGCGCCAACTCTGTTCCAATTTATGCATGAAAATGGGTCGTTTTCACGCATTTAGAGGCAGCAGCAGCAGCAGTAGCAGCAATAGCAGGGTCAGGCAACACATTGTGTTTGCTGGGCAAATACTTCACTTTTTTTTTTGTGATATTTCAATTAAGTTTCAAGTTACGGGGGCTGCTCTCCCCTCATAATCGAACTCATAATACTATTTATAACACTGCCAGCGAGAGCACTCACAGCAAAGATATGCAATCCCATATGCAAATGCTATTAAAAGCAGCTACACCAGCAAAAGTGCTTCTTACAAGCTCATTGAACACTTTAACTATTACGAAGTCCCCCTCGTCCTGCACCCTGCCATCCTGTTTGCTGGCAACAAATAAACACTTATGACGCAGATCGGATCACACACCGTCGCTGGAGGAGCCGTCAACAGCAAGAGTGCAGGTTGAGCCGAGGTGCTTACTTAACTACGCTCCTCCGACTCAGTCTCAGTATCCCAGACACATGCAACAGTTGTCCTATTTGCCATCCTATCCAGCCATCTCCGCCCACTTCCGCTCTCTCTCCCTCACTCGGTCTCTCTCGGGTCGAAGGATATGAAAGCCAAACAGTATTTGCCTGGCGTACATCCGTCCTGCCATCCGTCGCACACTGGTCCTATGATGGCTGCGAAATAGATTGAGATATGGCTTTAAAACCTTTGTGAGAAGAAAACAGAAATGTTTATAATTAAAACTAGTTTTGTTCTAATATCTATAGGTTGCAATGGCATAAGCTGGCATTTCTCTATATTTTCTAGAAGGAAAATCCCACTATTGCTTATTCAGTTTACTGTTCAAGTTAGTTTGATTTCAATGCCAAAAAGCCATTGCAAATTGAAGTTTTGTGATAAATACTGCATCGAAAATTTTTAAGGAATCTCTATCACCGATTTCAGGGTTTATTCTCTTAGAGTGCTCTCAAAATCAACGCACTTTCAGTACTTATAAATATCTTATATTTAAATAAACAAGTAAAATCATTTTATAAGCCACAGTAAATCAGTTTTTGAAACTTCTTATCTCTTTTAATATTTTACTGTATATTTTTTGTCCTTTTATATTAAATAATTTGAATTCCTAAGTTAACAAATATTATAAATTAAAGAAACTACAAAGCAAAGTTATCTCGTTAAGGAATCTATCTTTTTCAAAAGAAGTTTAGTACTAAAATATAATGTTGTCCACTTCAAGGACTTGTCTTCTCTAAGGACGAGCTGTTCATCAGAGTATCCTTATGATAATGCAGCCTGTCAGACAGGGATTCCGTCGCTGTCAGTGCACTGTGCCTTGCCCGAGGCACTGCAAGGCGTTGTGGTGTTATGTGGTATGTGGCAAGGATGAGAACGGATGAGTGGGCATAGGGGGGGGGAGGGCCACAGTCCCAGTCACAGTCACAGTCAACGGGAAAGGGTAAAGGATACGGGAACAGCACAACAGGCGTGTAGCTGCTTGTCAACGCTACGCTACATTAGGAAAGCGAATGAAACGGAAACGAACGGGCGATAAGTGTTGTCTACGTGTCTGCAGCTCGCACTTCCACTTCCACTTCCACATCCGTTTCCCCAGGACTCCGGAGGGGGATGAGGGACAACAGGGGAAATTGAGGAAATTGCTGGCAAGCGTTTGGCGGGGGATGTGTCCATAATGCTCAATGTGCTCGCTCCCTGGCTTGCGCAATGCCCTGGAAAGGCTTGCTAAATAAGTGTCGTGTGTCTTCATTTGTCGCCGTTGATATTGATGTCGGCGGAGTGTCCTGGAGTGTGTGTGTGTGTGTGTGCACAATCAACTCGAATTAAATTCAATAACATAACTCAATCATGGAACCCAAAAAAAAGAAAAAAAAAATAACAAGCCGGCGCTCTAAAAATAAATTAAAGTTAAATTCCGCCAAAGGACCGACCTCGGTCCGGTTGTCAGGCAGGCTCTGTCCATCCGGCTGTCCCGTTGGCCCTTCGTCCGGCTATTTGTCCGTCCGCTCGGCCATTGCTTATCAATGGAGTCGCCCTGGCTGTCATTATTGTTGCTTCTGTTGTTGTTACGGCCATCCATTGTGTTTTTTATTTGTTGTCTTTGGCGAGCAACAATTCAACTAACAGCGCCAGCAATTATTTATATTATTAAATCCTCTTGAGTGTTTTTTCTTGCGTCCTTCTTCCTTCCGCTCCCTCCTCGGCGGCTCCTTCCGCTCCTTTGGCCATTGTTGTTTCCGTTTCTAGCCGCGCGCTGCTGTTGTCTTGGCAGTTTTGATATTTGTCCGCCTCGGCTACGGTTACTTGTTACTCTTATGTCATGGCCCGTGTGCTCCCATCCATCCGCCATACGTCTGACCCATTTCTCCGCAGCTTATGCCCAGCCCCAAAAAAAAAAGAACGAAGTACGAATGGTGAGGGGAAGGAGGGTCGGGGATAGAATAAAAAATAGAAAAACAGAAACCAATATGTTTTCGCTTTTTATTTCTGTCAGCTAAATACCATTTTGTCGAATGGTAATCATGATAGCCTCCTCGAGTCCTTGGAAAAAACCAACCCTCCCACATGATCAACGATTTTTGATGAGGGTTTTTTTTTCGTAGACTCAGACACCAATTTTTGGCAGCTTTAAAGAAATCGGAGAGCAAAACGATTGCTTATTGTGAATGTGTTTTGGTTTTTACTAGATTGCTTCTCGGTGTCCTTAAGTGCTTTTGACACTTGTGATGCCACGGGAAGGAGGAAACAAATGTATTATTTAGTTATTGAAAGAACTCGTATAGCTCTACACATATAATCATTCGTTTCCACTTCCAAAGCAACATGGAAAAAGGTTCTTAAGTGAAAAACGAGTAGGTTTCTTGTGAATTCAGATATAAGCTAAGAAGAAATTCTCAAACTTGTTTAAAATTAATAAATTATTATCGATTTACTTAACTTATTTAAAATTCATTAAACTTTAGTAAAAACTCATATGGAAATCCCTTGATTTTTGGTTATTTTTGGATATCAAAGCCGAAAAATGAGCCCCAAAGCTATTGACATCCAAAATATGCCAAGTGAATCCGACAGGCAGGCATCTATCTCTCTGCCTGCATTCGGCATTGGCCGATTGTTTGAAGCTCCTTCTAACCTTTTACCTTTTTCTGTTTTTCTCCTCCTCGCAGGTTTTTCTACCTGTACCACTTCGCGTTCTATGCGTATCACTACCGCTTCAGTGGACAGTACAGGACGCTGGCCCTGCTCTCCTCGTACCTCTTCACCCAGGTGAGTGGGGGATGTGCAGCCAAGCTGGATAGCTGGATGGTTGGCTGGCCTTAAAGGCCCCATGGCCATGGCGTAACCATGGCGAATAATGAATGCGTTATGCAACGGCGCTGCGACAATGATGGAAACGAACTCCGGCCATGTTTACGCCTGTCAAGTGCATGACAAATTGCCATTCTGGTGGCTGCTCCGATCCGCCATTGCCATTGCCATTGTGGCATTGTTTCCAGCCGGGCTGCTGAGGCTGTAGAGCCTCACGTGCAGACCAGGACTTGGCTCACGTGCCCGACAAACTCATGGCATAACGTCTCATCCTCTCATGCCTCAACCATACATATATCTATCTGTCTGAGCTCGGGTCCTGCTTTTTCCCTTTTCGCAGCACTCCATGGTATTCTTCTTTCACCGCTACGAGCTGCCAGCTATCATGGCCCAGCACCAGGTCTTCATCATTACACGCAACCAGGGGGCAGCAGCAGCAGCAGCCGCCGCAGCAGCAGCACGGGGTGGAGTTGCGCCAGCTCCGGGTGCAGCAGCCCAGGGGGAACCAGCAGCGGGAGCGGGAGCAGGAGCAGGAGCACCCGTCGTTGGCCAGCAGGCGGCCATGCAACGTGCCCGTCTCATCGTGATGCGACTCTTTAGCCAACTGGCTGCACAGCGCCAGCAGCAGCGACAGCAACAGCAACAGCAGCAAAATCAGCAGCCAGAGCCGCAGCGTGCACCTGGACCCACTTATGCCGTCGGCGTGGCCTTGGCCAACCTGAGACGACTACCAGTGGTGGGACAGTGGTTGCAGGGTCGCGAGCAATTCGCCACTGTGCGTCGCGTCTTTCTGGGACACGGCGGCAACGGGCGACTGATGCAGGTCCACCTGCAGCGCATCAACGTGGCCGACATGCAAGATATCCAGGGTTTGCGCAATCAAATAACTGCGGCCATTGCGGCAGCAGGAACACGAGCAGTTCCAGGAACAGGCCAGGCCAACAGGGTTGAGGCCACGTCTGATGAACCGAGCGGTGCCAGCGGCGATGCCACAGCGGCAGCAGCAACAGGATCATCGCCAGTAGCTGGAATTGCAGCAGAAGCAGCAGCAGCAGCAGCAGCAGGTGAGCTTTGGCGACATTCCTGGCCTTAATTGAGTGGGGCCGGCACACTTCATTGCCTTTCACATTGAGGGCTTAAGCTCTTAACTTTTGCCGCAACCATTTGCATACCCTTTCAGTGGGTATAAGGCTTTGTGGTAAAAGGATTTATTTTAAAGGATATTCTTTATTTATAAGCTCAGGGAATTTCCATTGCTTTTGTAAATTACTTAACAATTTAAAGTACCTTTATTCTGCAGCATTCCTGGCTGTGCTTCTTTCATTTCCTATTTCAATATCCTTTCTATAAGGAGATAAGATCCCTCAAAGATGACTGACATCTCTTCCTTAGACGTAGTCCAATTTTAGAATATCCAAACTTCGTCTTGGACTTGGCACTTGAATTTTTATCCCGATAGCGGAGCAGATTTCGTTGCCATGAAGTTCTCCTCTTATTTTTTTTGGCGTTGTGTGTGAAATCGTTTGGAAGATAAATTCAAATTTGAATTCCACTCGACAAACGGGCCAATCCCCATGGCCTCCGCCGTGTGTGAGTTGGTAACAACCAAACAAGCAATACAAATAACAGATTCAGTGGCAATAAATGCCAACGAGAGCTTTGGAGAATGGAAGGCAGGATGTGGATGGGGCCGCCAAGGAAGTCCTCAAATTCGGAGAGAGAAGAACATTCAATAGCCAGGGGGACCCAAAGCTGTTCTTTACGGCTGTCTGTGTCTGTCTGTCGGTCTGTCTGTATACAATAATCGTAATATGCATGAAATTATTTCTCAATTCGCAGGAAAATATTCACTGTAAATGTTTCGCTTGTCATTTCCTGTTTTATTTTCACTCTGCCTTCGAAATTCCCTGCATATTTCAGATGTCGAAACAAATCAGGGACGCAAGGAGCCGACAACAGAAGCAGCAGCAGCAGCAGCATCGGGCATAAATGATGCAGCAGCAGCAGCAGCAGCCGGCGAAGCAGCAAAGGGAGCGGAAGCAGCTCAGGACAAACAGGAGATGGAGATGGAGCTAGAGCTTAAGGTGGAGCCAAAGAAGCTCCAGCCGGCGGATGGGGGAAGCGAGGCTGGCGTGTCCAAGACGCTGGAAAATCTAAATTCCGTTGCGGCGGATATTATAAATATGTCGGATAAAACTACGGGTGCAGCGGCAGAGGCAGTGGCGCCCCGTCAGACCCTGATAAACACCCACGCCAATGTCCATGTCCATCATGGCCAGCCAAAGGCGGGGCAATTAGAAAATAATTTGCCAGAGTTGCTGAAAGCATCATCAGGTGAAAAGCAAAGCTGCCCACTGCCACAGCCAGCGCACAGCATTATTATGAATGACCAGCAGCAGCAGCAGCAGCAGCAGTGGCGGCAGAAAAACAAACAGGACGAGGCCGAGGACGTCGACGCGACAGCGGCAACAACATCAGCAGCTGCCATGTCAAAACAATCCTCGGTGCCTGGAGCAGCAGAGGTAGGAGCTATAGCTACGGCTCCGGCCGGGCCAATGATGGATGACAGGCAAACAGTTGATTTTATAGAAGGCGACAGCCCAACGTCGGCAGTAAATTGCCAACTCAATGTTGGCACAAACCACAAGGCCCAGGAGCAGGGGCAGCAGCAACGGGAGCAGCAGCTAATGAAAACTTCACAACATACATCAAGCCAAGTGACAACAGCAGCAGGAACAGCAGCAGCAACAGCAGCAGCAGAAACGGCAACAGAATAAGTCAGGCATTAGTGGCAAGGCCCCAGACCCGAAAAAAACCCCAATCCATACCCAACCCCTGCACCCATGGAATCCCGAAAAAAAACAAGCAAAAAGCCACAAAGCAAGATGTTATACATAAAGGAGCTAGTAAATTTTTAGATAATTTGTCTGGTGTACTTATGTCCGGAGATCAGCCACAGCTCGACGCACCGCCCCGCGCCGCCCAACTTCGAATGTGTGTGTGTGTGTGTGTGCGTGGATGGGATTGGGGGAATGCATGGATGGATGGATAGATGGGTGATGAGGGGCGCCGTGTGAGAACGTGCTGTGAGCTCGGACTGAAACGAGAAACGAGGAGACGTGAAAGCGCGTAGTTGACCTGCTTGCACTAGCAGGCAAAGTCAGGATATATATTAATAATAATAATGTTGCTCGCCTTTTTAATTAGCCAAATACGTGAGAAGCCGCAACACATGTACGGATACGGATACGGATACGGATACACAAACATGCACACCGCAAGCTAGTCGCTTTTAAACTTAACTTTCTTTTTTTCCTCCCACATTTTGTTTGCCGTTCTCATTTTTTTTTATTGAGAAAAATGCGTTGAAAATTTTTAATTAACTTTCGAGCTGCCTTTTTACCCGGACCCAACTCCACCACCTAGCAGGCCAACCGGACGGACAAACAGCCGGGAGCTCTTCCGGCCGATAACCATGCCGATGCCTCCCTTCGCCTACGCCTGCTACTCCATAACTAAGCGCCTTTTACCATTAACTTTATGAAAATGCCATTTGTCAATTTTTATATAATAATTTGAGGATTTTTCATTAGAAATTTTATCATGCAAAAGCCACAAAGGGAAAGCACTGTGAATATTCATGAATAAATATCGTTGAATGTTTGTATTAAAAAAAAAAAAAAAGAAACTAGCAATAACCATTATTGACCTCCGATAGAGTCAATGCTATAAGGGAATTTTTATTAATTGCTTGATTTTGTTTCGTTTACTTTTGTACACTGTGTTTGGTCTGAGATA
The DNA here is from genome assembly GCA_008042515.1 of Drosophila truncata. Classification (NCBI taxonomy): domain Eukaryota; kingdom Metazoa; phylum Arthropoda; class Insecta; order Diptera; family Drosophilidae; genus Drosophila; species Drosophila truncata. The sequence goes on from VNJQ01004519.1 coordinate 333,572, forward strand.
GTGTGAGTGTAAGGACGACAAGGACATGTTTCTAGGACTAATCTAATAAGCAATTGATGCCCGAGATCGGTTTATAATTTTTAACTTTACACCCTAAACTTATATACTAGTAGCTATGACTATTTGCTATTGCTAAACCAATAAAAAAAAAAATGTTATTTCTAAATGTATAAAAAAATAAATATACGACATAAATCAATGTCCATAATGCGTGTTTAATTGTTGCTTTGGGATGAGATGGAACTTGGCCAGCTGGACCTTGGTTTTGGATTTCTAATGAGTCAGAAAATGGTTAGGACATTTGCATAAATGTTAATGGGATGGCCTCGCTTGGCTGTTTTTAATTTTTGACTGGAACCCAAACAAATTATGCCGTCATTTGAAATTGAGGCCTGATTTGCATATTTCCGCCTTATAAACTAACCGAGCGAAACCAATTCTCGGGGTTGTCAGTGTTGATAGATATTTCTTGGATATGGATTTTAATAATGGCAAAGCAAGGGGGTGCATTTGAATTATGAAGAAATCATCCCTAATGGGGGAAGGCTTAATAATCTAAATTTGAGTCTGAGAAACCTTACCAATCTCAGTCTCTTGGAACAGGTTTATATTATATATTATTTTATATTTATATATTAAGCATTAAAAAGGATTAAAGAGTATTGCAAATCTTTGCCAGAATATCTTTTGAAACCGTCTTGTGCCATCATTATTGATGGCTTTAGGTATGTTTTTCTTTTTTTTTTGTGTTCTCCGCACTCTGCCCAAAAAACAAAGTTTGCCGCAAAAATATGTAAATAAAACAATGCAAATTCGGAGAGTAGCAACTTCTGATGCTGTTGCTGTTGCTCCTGCTCCTGATGATGATGCCGCTGCTCGTGCTCCTGCCCTTAGCAACTTGTGCTGTCAGTGCGCATTTCCTTCCAGTTCGCTGATGTGAGCACGCCAAGTAACTTACAATAATAAACAGCGGGACTTCGTCGTCGTCGTCGTCGTCGTATGTTCCGAGTTGAGCGCCTAACAGACAGGAGCGGGGACATCCATCGCCTTGCCAGGACGATGACGGAGTGGAGGTGTTCCGGGCCAGACAGCCCATGACAGGCGGAGCATTCCAGAGAGATCCCATCAAGAGATGCCGATGGTCGAGGAGTTGGGGGAGGACATACATATTTATTATGTCGCAAGTACTCGACGACTGCCTATATGAGCAACGTGAGCTTCCTTTGATTAACATCTTTATCAATATTTTCTTATTATTTGCTCATTTCATCAGCAAAGGGAGCCGGGGCAGGGCCAGCGCCGGCAACTTTTCAATAAAGAAAGAAGCTGGCAACTGACAGCAGTGGAAAAAAAAGGAAAATAAACAAATCATTTGCATCTCATTAATGCAAATCACACGCACACACACACACACATAGCCCCCCTCTCTGTGAGTGGGTGTGTTTTAAAAGGCTTGTCAAGTCCTCCCAGAGTTCCAGCCAGAGCCACCCCGCGGCGGAATCTCTTCCACGCTTTAAACCCAAACCTCCAGCTTTGCCTCTCCCACTCCCGATCCCGGGAATAACCCCCCAAGGAAGCTGTTAATCAGAAGTCAAACAAAGTGGTGCCTACTTTCGAGCTGTGATTACAAGCAAAACATTTTAATTGGCTCTTTATATGTGTTGCCACAGCAAACATGGCCCAAAGGCAAATACATAAAGGCTTAAGCCCCCGAAAATATCCGAAATATATAGGTACCCCACGCATGTGAAATGATATGTTAGTTATTTTTCGGCAAAGGCCCCGCGGGGCGCTTGGTTAAATATCTGGGAATCGTAATTGAAATTGCATAAACACAATAAGCACAAACTATGGCACAGTTCAAAGTGATGTAACGCCATTATTTGTACCCCTTTTATATATGCCATAAACATATATGTGGAATTTGATTTTCAAACTTCCAAAAATACTATTCAATATGGTGGCATGGGAGAGGACTTAAGGAATTCTGGAGAATTGTTTATAATTACAAAAAGGACAAAGGTCTTTGAAATGGGGGAGAAAATGTTTTCTTTATTTGGTATTATTCCTTTGCAGGGTATTATAAATTTAGTTTAAAACAAGGAACTCAGAGAAATGTTAATTTCCGACTCCCTAAATCATATATTATATATTCTTAATCAGCATCAAACCAAAACCATCAATAGCCATGTCCCAAAATTGTATAAGGGATTATATCCTTAAAATTGTTGAAAAATGAAACAAAATTTAACTTTGTAAATTTTATATTAAATATGTCTATTCGGTAACCCTATAAAAACACACATGATGCAATTACAGACTTCTGCTTGACAAAGTTAGCTTCCCTTATTGGTTTTCAGTTAAATTAACAATCCAACATAATTAAAAGTTTTGTAAAGTTAATTATTAGTCAGAAACATAATGCTGTTAAAGGGCTTTAATTCTTTCAGAGCCCTTAATTAGTTGTATAAATAAATCTTATAAACCTCTCTCTCTAAACAGCAAATACTTTTATAATATTATATATTTTGATCAGTTTTAATTAATAATTGTTAATTTATTTGCTACAACCTTAACGTTTACACTTTAAATAAATAATACATAAATAAATTAAAATGAATAAATAAAAACTCAACAAGTAATAATTTAATAGACAATTCTTACGCATTTTTACCATAGTTTGAATATATTTTTAAATGCAAGAAAATAAATAAATAATGTTTATGTTTATAATGCAAAAAATCAAAAATATTATTAAAATAATTTGAAACTAGAAAGAAAGCAAAGGCTAGACTATACATATACCTTTAAAGCTTAAATATTAAATTAAATTATAAGTAATTATGCTATTTACGGTGAACTTGTTATGAAATCTTTAATTTAACAAGACAAATGAATAGGAAAAGTGTTTTCTATACAAAATATGGAAATATGTTTAGCAAGACAAAAACAGGCTGCACAGGTTCAGCAAGCACCTCGCTGTTTTTCTAAGAATACCTCAACTTATAGATATTCTTTTCATTACCCTTAAATATAATGAAGTAAAAATAAAATACATGTAGCTTTAATGTCAGTCAAAGAAAGTAAAAGATCTCGAAAGCAGCACTCTTAATTGAATAAGTAATTGCAAAAAACCAGGTCAAGCTTACCTTACATAAGACACTTTATGGGCTCAGACTTTCTTTCCATCAACTTAAAGTCGTTACGACTGCTGTGATTTTACGGCTTGTACACTTTCGATTTCCGTTTTGATTGCTGAACAAATCTCTCGGAACTACGTGTATTCTCAAGCAATAACATTTCGGATATCAGGTTATAGCTACGAGCATACACGTGGCCATTGGAGATTTCTTATGGTCCGGGAATATCCTTGGCACTTTCACTGGTCGCAATCGGACACCCAGCGACTGCGGTCGCCGGATTCCATTTAATTTCCATCTACTTACCCGGGAGGAGAGGATCGGGTTCCTTTTCTGCGCCTAATAATGCCGAGCCGCAGAATTAATTGCACTATAATTTGTAATTAAGTTACCTCGGTGGCAAACACGAAACTATGCGGCCAGGAATGTTACCGCGGCGGGGCGGGGAGGGTATGGGGAAAGGGTTCTTTAGCTGGCTAATAAAACCGAAGGAGTCGGGAGCTCGGAGCTCCGCTGGTGTCCTCCATAACTGTACATGTAACTACGTTGTTTCACCGTAATTAATTAATTACATTACACAAACTTGCTGTCATCGCTGGCCTTTTTTTATTATGTTTTTTTTTTTTTTTGTGCTGTGTTGCAACTGCAGGAAGCAGGACGTGGCAGGACGTAGGAACCACCCTCACAGGAAGCCACAAACGAGCATCACTTTCAATGAAATTACACAGCTTGTTTCGCAATCGTTCCTCTCTCACTTTTCCTTCCCTTCGGCAATTATTTTGCAATTTGGTGGCAGCCCAGGAAAAGCCAATCAACTACTTTGGCAACTTTAGAGCTGCAAAATAGGAAAATGCAAAATGTAAATAAAATTAAGTCGCCTTGGCCATAAAACTTCATAAAAATGCATTAAAACTTCCTGTGGCAGCAGCGCAGGTAAAAGTTGAGTTAATAAGCTGACAGATTCGCCGACAGAGGCACAGCTTATAAACATTATTCACCATTTAAGTCTAATATTACACATTTTTCCGGCTTTAATTGAGCAGGATAAGGGGGGATGGAAGGAGGCTAAAAAAAGGAGGAGCCGGGGAAAATGCGTAGGAAAACGGAAAAATCAACAAATATCAAATTTGTTCTGTGTTGCTGCTGCTGTGCTGCGCATTGCTGCGGGGCAATGGTTCTGTGATGTTGCTCCCGCTGTCTTCGTGTTGCTCCTTGTTGTGTCTCACACACACACACACACACATACGCACAGAGCAGAGAAAAACAGAGGATGCCAGGAGACAGGAGGAGACCAGACACACACACACATTGGGTTGGAGAAATAAATCGCGCATAATACCGCATACCAGAGCAACAGCACGAAGTATTTGCACTGCGTGACAAACAATTTGTGCCAACATTGACAGCGGCGCATCCTGCCTCCTCCCTGCCTCCTTCTGCCTCCTGGCTGCTAGGGACTTGGACTGCAAGTGGACCCGTATCCGGATCCGATGCCTTATTCTTTCTCGCCCCCTTCGGCTATATAAATAAATAAAAATATTTTCATTCCTTTTCCATTTCTTGGGTGGTCAGTGTTAATTGAAAAATCATTTGCTGGAACTTAATTAAGCTCAATTTTCCACCCAGTCGGACATCTGGTTGTTGGGGGTTTTTGCTTGGTGATTTTCTGCATTTAAATTAGCAGCACTGCAGTTTTTCGTGCTTTCTAATTTGTAATCAAATTACCAGCTGGACATGTCATTAGAAGGCCATGTCCTGGTATCGCGTAACACATGTTAATCATATGCGGGAATCGATCGAGCATAGATGGATGGATGGATGAGAAACAGCAGCGCATATATCCCGCTGCTAATGTGACACATGATTTCATTCCAAATTTATTTATGCAAACAGAAAATTGTTGCCACAACAATAAAAGCGAATAGCGAATATCGAATAGCGACTGGCGACTGGCGAATTTTCCAATAACAAAACGGGAAAAAGAGGAGAGGAGTGAGTGGAAATGCCGGCGAAAGTAAACAAAGTATGCAAAAAAGGGCCAGAAAAGAAAGGAACTTTGATTTTGTTTGGTTTTTGGGGGCTCTTTCTCTCTAACGGCCACTTGAAATGCGGGAAATGCGGCTCTGCGGGAGGGTTGGAAAATGGAAAAATGCGTATGTACACGCATGTCAAGGGTCTTCACAGTGAATTTTTGATCATTTTACTATAAATATGGTTAGTTTTCGTCCTTTGATTGCCCTATAAAGAGAACTCACACTCACACACCGAAGTTTATGTGAATTTTTTAATGGCAAATTGAAATCACAGACACCAAACGGGGGATTTTAACTTAATCCCTTTGTCTGGAACTGTCGGGAGGAGGGCGTTTGTTAATTAAAACCCCATTCAAAGTTGCACCAGACTCGACTATCCTTTCAATGTTATCTTTGTCGCCTTGCTGTTGTGACGTTCCTGGGTTTTTTGCTTCGCTTTTTTTTTGTTTTTTTGTTTTTTTTTTTTGGCTGTAGCCCGAGCAAATGAATAATTTGTTGACACTTTGCACCCACTTAATCAAGAGTTTGTTCTTTCAGCTCCAGGACACTCTTTTTTAATTACCAGAGATGTCAGTGAAACTGTAACTGAAACGGAAGTCGAGGAAGACCGACAACAAGTGTAAGCAAATTAAGCTCCTTCTTGCCTGCCTTCCTGCCTGTCAATTTCTGAGTTTCTGAGTGGCGAGAAGGCTAACGAAGTGCCAAAAGGACTCATCACTCGCATGTGAATGAACCAACGGCTTTGTTTAATTAGTTTCACTCATAAATGGTTAGTAAATGGCCGCCTGAGAGCCGGAACTTATCAGTCGGCGAGCAGGTGTGGCCAACTAAGCCGACGACAGTTCCCAGGATACGAAGGCGGCATTAATACGCTCCAATACGTTAATATAATTGATGTTTAAAAAGTCCTCTCAAAGTTACGATAAGTATGTGCTAACAATATAGAGCCGCAGGCGATATAGTACATACTTTTGCCATAAGTCCGGCAGCTGGGACATTACCCAGGGTACCCATGGACCAGGACCAGGACCAGGACCACGCAGCTGGAGGATGGGGATGGTGGACCTACCCCGGAGTAGCTCATGTTTCGCAGCTCCCTTTGTGCGTAAGTCAAACATTAATTGGCACTTAAAGGCATTTAATGTTACGCCCTGTGCCCTCTGACTTTACTTTTGCCTTTTTGAAACATTTTTGATGTTTTCACATGTCATTGAAAGTTGAAAAAAGTAACTATCGATGGCTTTATAGATATTGATATTGCTATATATGTATGGCTATACATGGCTGTATGTGGCTGCATATATATTATATATATATATTTATAAGCCATAATCTCTGACGGATACTTACCCGGAGCGGCGCCTCGGACTTGTGGCAGCTTACTTACTTCGCCTTCCGGGTGGGGATTTCATCGGATTAAGCATACGCAGCGTTGGCCATCAACCAAGACTCATGGGATGTATGGAAATAAATGTCTAGCTGTCGAGGGAAGAAATGTTGTGAGAAGATTGCAGCCTAAATGCGAGGATAATTGAAATGGCAAAATTAAGGGAATTATTACAAGCATTTAATGGAATTTTATTGTATTTTGTCCTAGAGTTTTCTGGACTGTTATTTCATGATAGCATTTGATTGAGTTTCACAACTTATTATTTAATTTCAGCATTTAATTAGTGAAATTAATTCATTACACTTGGAAAGTTATTAAAAGCTTAAGTTGCTGAGTATTGTTTGTTGTTCTCTATAAATTAGTTTAACAAAAAAAAAAAACAAACAAATAATTGATCTAAGCTGCAAATTTTAAGGAATTTATGAAGAAAAAGGCTTGGCCATTGATGGTGAAACTTTTAATTGATACTAAGCTGTATTTGTTTCTTTAATTAAAAGAGCAAAATCATAAAATGGCAAAGCATTTATGTACAAGTGCCTTTTGTGATGATTTCTTTTCAGTATTTTTAGGTTTTCAACAAGTATTCAAGATAGAAATATTTTAATAATTGAGTGTACGAAAGTTAAGAGTTTCTTGCAATGCTTAACTTAACTTTTAAGTGATTTGGATGTTAATTTGCACTTTATACCCAGATTTTGGTGAATCAAGAAGAGCCAATCTTGCTTAATAATTAAATAATAAATAATAAAAACAAAAAGAAAATTCAAACAAGTATTTAAAACCTTTTCAAGCATATAAATCAATCTACTTGTTATATATATTAAAAAAAAAAACTCCCATTTAAAGATTACCTCTCAGAATTTAACCTCAAACAGCTCAATTTTCCGGCACGTAAGAACGATTCCTATCACTTACCATCAGTTCAATTGCAAATTATGGATCCATCGTAGACAATTTCCTCGCTTTTTATCGCTGCGAATCCCTTCCTGGCTGCCTGCTCAAATATTTAAATTTGAGACCATTAAGGCTAAGCTGTATTTTGGGATTAGATTCGACTCGTCCACGTTTCTGTCCCTAACCAGGCCCCGCCTATATGTGCACATACACATACGGGATGTGTGTGTGTGTGTTTGCTGTCTGTGGCATAAGCCGAGAGGTAAATAATTTCCCTCTTTTTATTGCCCTGCAGTCAGCATAAAAAGTCAATATCTGCTGCAGTTTGCCAGCTCCAGCTCCAGCTCCTGCTCCTGTTTCTGCCAGGAGACTCTGGGCTGTCCTTGCCATCCGGCTGCATATGAGCTGGTCATAAATTTCCTAGACTGCCACTGCTGCACCCAGTAACTGGCTGCTCGAGCGCCTTCGCTGCCTGCCCCTGCTCCTGCTCCTGCTCCTAGGCTCCATTCATTGCCTTCGCCTGCCTGTTTGTTTAGCGCAATTAATGAGGCCGACGAGGCCCGGTCGCCGTATGGGCGGGTTATCATCAACAGGTGTTGGCTTTCAATTCCTTGTTTATGGCTTTATCTGTCACTAAACCAACACTAAAGCCCCTGCTGGTGTTTGCTGGTGTTTTTAATTTAAACGAAATTAAATTCGACCATAACCCATGTCTCAGGGACAAAAAAGAGCAATCCTTGGCCAGGGAACTGCCGGAGGACATTAATTAAAGTTGACGTTTAGGTGTTAGCACTGCCAGTCGGCGATATATCACCATGATCAATCACACACGAAGGCCAGTGAGGTGGCCGACGAGAGTTAAGGAATGAGGACGAGACATGACCATGGCAAATTGCTCCTGGCCAGGTTCGGTTGGTTGGTGTGTCTGCAATTCAATTTGCAGCTTGATTTGTTTGGCTTTTTGGGTTTTCACTCAAACACACACACACACACACACACACGCAGACACCCGACACCCCACTGAGGACTATCAGTGTCGTAAATTCCCGCTACCATATGCTGGCCTTTTGCCGAAACCCAAAAACCCCTCCTCTGACACTTCCGCTTCCTCCTCCTGAATGCGATGCGAGGTGTGATAAGCGGAGCTCTCACATTTAATATTTAATACGATAAAAGCTGTGGCAATAACGAGAGTACTATCTACTTACCCGGCCATATGGTGGCCTCCAGACCATCGCCTAGCCGGCTTCCTCCACTCCACACTCCACGCTCGTCGTCGTAACTTCTCCATATGGCCCGAATGACAGGCAGCGGCGGCGGCGGCGTTACGTATACGCCATGGTATCACTCGTAACTCTGGGAAAAATGTGTGAACTTGCGAACTTGTTGGAAACTTTGGCAAAAACTTTTGGCAGGAATTAGTCAGTCAGTGACTAGACCTCGATCTCTAAATGAGACACAACAACCACCGCTCGTCCTTTGCGCCGGAGGAGCGGAACCAGAACCGTTGGCAGTCAGACTGTGACTGTTATGAAGTTTGATAATTTATCGGGCAGCAAGTCTAGGTAACGCTGGTTGTCCGCCACCGCCACCGCCACCGCCATCGTCGCTGCTGCTGCCGCTGCCTATGCCTCTGCTTCAGCCGCTGTCGTCTCTGGCAAGGGAATGGGGCAATGTGGGGGGTGCCAGTGCTCCCCACTTGGTATCTATGGTTACTTGGGCGCGGTGACGGTTCACCAGAAAAGGGATGAAAAGCGTTTTCAGCCTGTTGAGGCTGCTGTCGCTGCTGCTGCTTCTGCTGCTGCTGCTGCTGCCTCGGTCGCTGTCTCAGTCGCTGTTGCTGCCTCGGTCGCTGCTCTGCTTCCATAAATGGAATCCACACGGCGGCAACCAGTTGATGGCAACCCAGTGGCGGCGAGGGCAGCACTTGACCTCCTGCAAGGCATCAAAAAAGGTATAGCCAGAGCCGCCTGCATTTGTTGCAGGCACCAATGCCACCACCCACCTGTAACGCACACTCCCTCTGAGTACAAAGTGTGATGTGTGTGTGTGAGTGTGAGTGTGGTGTGGTGTGTGTGTGTGGTGTGTGGAACCCATTTGCCGCTTGTTATTGCCGCCGCCGCTGGGGCCTACAGGGCGCATGCGCGATGCCAGCCAACAAGTGAAGCAACAAGCAGCAGCAACAGCAGGAAAAAGCAGCAGCAGGCCCAGCGGGAGGAAAAAGCAGAAGTGGCAGGAAAATTTCAAAAGCAAAAAAGCAAAGCCACCTGGGTGCGAGCGAGACGATGGCAGTGCGATTGCGATTGCGAGTGCGAGCAATAATAAATACGGAATATACTTGGGCAGCTGGCGGCGTTTTTCCTTTTTTTTTTTTGTTATGCTCCTCTCCCCGCATAGCTTCTTACTCCCTGCCAAGGAGAAACGCTGGAGGAGCCGAGAATCTGATGGCAACTGAAGCCGGAGACGGAGCCAGGAGCCAGGAGCAGGAGCTTGGCTTTGGCTTTGGCTGTGGCTGAGGCTGTGTTCGGAGCTGTTAGAAGCTTTGGTCGCCGCTCGTCTACTTATTATTATGCTTAATTATACCCTAGCCTGCAGGTATTTTAGCTAAAGATGGAAGTTTGTCTTTCTTTTTATCATAAATAATATAATTGAGATTGAAATATTTTCAAAATATTTATTTTTTGCAGTTTTGAAAAGCTATACAATACATGAAAAAATATAATATGAAATCTAGAAAACAAGCACGGTAATTCCCCTAATAAATTAAGATTTTAGAGGCGTATCGGAATATATACGACTTTGATCATCTTATGCCCTAAAAAAGGTTGAGAATTTTCATTCTATAAATCAAATTTTGTAATTTTTTATATATAACTTTTTTTAGAAAAATTAAGGCTTACAAAAACCTGAACCTAAGTCAAAAAAAACATTATTTTAAATTAAAAAGCTGTTATTTTTTAAAAGGCATCCATTTAAAATATTAGAAGATTAAAATTCTTGTAAATTTTGGGAAATTGTAACTCAACTCCTTTAAAAATTAAAAAAAATTTAGAAAATATTTCTTTCTAACAGACTTGGCCAGATCGACTCAGCTTTTGATGCTGATTAGGAAAATATAAGGTTTTTTTTACTAAAATGACAAATTCATTATGAATAACGAATTAAAGAAGAATTAAAAACGAAAAATATACCTTCTTATTCGTCGGTAAAAATTCAGAAAATCTTACTAAAGGTAAATTTAGGAAATCCTTGAGCATTATTGATCTTTTAGTGTATTCCTGGCTTCGTTATCCAAAGTCCTTAAGCTTTACTTGTTGTTTTTCTCGCTTTGCTTTATTTTAAAGGAGCTGCTGTAGCAATATATGTAAGTATATATATAAAAACAAGAAAAAATCCAAGGACTACGCGGGCGGAGCTGGCATTTAAAGTTGATACCTGCCCCATGTCTGTGCCTCCTGCCCCCGAAACCATGCGAATATGTTGTGTGGCAAGTGCAAGGAGTGGAGGCGAGACTTTGAGGTATAGGAAGTAACAAGTATGTCTCATATGTTGCTTGCCCTGCCTTTTACTTAGCCAAGGACCTCGGCTACAAGGACCTCAACGATGGCATATAAGAAAAAAAAAGAAAAAATAAGAAGAAAAGAAGACGGAGACAGCCCAGAGACTGAGGCAACGGCGACGACAGAGTCGATGCGATGCTCAAAAGTCAATTGTTTGTGCCTGCTTTAGAGGCGAGTCTGCATAACTTTCCGACCAGGAACCAAGAACAGGGACATATAGCAGCTCACTCCACTCGCCCAGACCGGGAATGAGTTTAGTTTTCCAGAGTGGAGTCCTTGCGGAACTTGTTGCTGCCAAAGTTATCGAAGTTTGCTAAGCGACTTTAATTTGCCACAACTTGTGGCTGGAAGCGGAGACGTGCAGCACGAAAAGGGGAGCTGGGGGCAGGGAGCACAAAGTCAGGAGGAGCATGAGTTGGCTGGTGGTTAGTGGAGTGTTTGCTAGCTGCAGATCTGTGAAATAGAGTGGCAAAAGAAATTGCGGCAAAAGCAATTAGCCCGTTGCAGGAGTGGAAAGTTGCAGGAGAAGGAGGAGCAGGAGCGACAGGAAAAACTTCTGAAAGCATAATAATACTAATTACCTCCGATCAATTAACCTTTAGCGATCCTTTTCGCCTTAAATAGATTGCTTTTTAAAGCGCAATTTTTAAGATTTTTTTGGTTAAGAAAAAAACATGAACTTGTGTCGTTTACCCGTCACAAATACCTTGTTATCTCATTTTCCTGCTCTTTCTCTGGGGAATATTGAACATCGAGCTCAGGTTATCTTATTATCTTTACACCTGTTAGCAGTCCTTTCATTTTTCCTATATTTTTTCGGTCTCTGTTTTCTGCTTTTTGAGGTCTTTTGATGACACTCAGGAGTCGCAGCACTGGCAGAAATATGTATTAACTTTCTATTAGATCTAATTTATATTATTAATTTATTGTAAAGCTTTAAGTTAGTACAAAAATATTAAGACTTACTTACCATTCATCATTAAATATTAAAACCAAGGCCTAAATATATTTATAAGCTCATGGCTTCTGATATTTTCTCACTGCATTCAACACAAACTTTTCTTCGAAGGAAGAGTCTGAGGCTCCTCATCTTTGCCAGTCTTCTGGCTTATTCCTTTCTTCTCTCCAAGGACTCAACGAACGATGCAACAGCCAAAAGACTTTTCGGTAATCTTCAACACAATCATAAATCAAATCCTTGGCCGGAGCCGCAGGAAAAATTAAATAAACTTGTTGAGGCGACGGACAAAGCACAGACAAGCACGACAAGCACAACAAGCCAGCTGCTGCTGCTGCTGCATGTGTGCGTCTCTGTGAGTGTTTGGCCTACTTTTGTGTTGACGCCGCCGCCGCCGCCGCCGACTTTCCTGCCACCCAACTCAGCCCAGTTTTCCGCCATCCACCCCTCTGTTGTTTATGACGCGTTTCCTTCTCGCAGGAGAAGCAGCAAGGGGATCTCCCGCGGCAGCACAGCCCCATGTCTGGCGTTAAACACATTTACACGCCCATCTGGCAACAGCTGCTCCTCTTTGGCGTTCGCTTCTCCGGCTGCTCTGTTATGCAGGCACTGGGAGAAAATAAGGGGAAAAACAATATAACAATTCCATGACAATGTCACAGCTTCTTAGAGATTTTAAAATACAATTTTAGTTAGAATATTTTTAATAAAATTGTTAGGAATCTATTAAGATACAAAATAAAGCTTTTAATATTAATTAATTATTGTAGAATTTATTTATATTTCTAATTAATATTTGCTCTTTCTTTCAGTGCCTCTCTGGGCGTATTCGATATGCAGATGGAAGCAAAGTCAAAGCAGCACCATAGGGCGTGTGCGGATGCGAATCCTGTGAATCCTGTGATGCCTGTGAGTGCCTGTGAGGTGACTCCCGTCTAGGTGGGTGCATTTGGTTTCGTTAGCTGCCATTTGCATCTTTTTACGGCCGCCGTGATTCGATTGCGATTGCAGCCAAACGATTTTAACGGTTGCCCTCACGGGTTGGCAACCAGCCAGAGTAGAAAAAATGTTGGCTAAAAAGGCAAAAGGCCAATGCAAAGAGCGTTGGGGGATGGCAAATGGCAAACAGCATCGGAGGGCACACGCAGCATATAACAATGGGCACAAGGGCCAAAAGGGAGCACTCCGCTCTTGCACTTTGTGTGTGCGCCATTGTCTGGGACACAGCGGAGGCATAAAGCGAGGAAGGAAATTGTAAATGAAACGCACTTGAAATGCTTGATAGAAGGACAACGGAACACCGGAACACCGAGAGGGCTGGGAGCTGCTCCTGCGGCTGTGTGGTTGGGATCTAAGGCTCTGAAACTGAAACTGAAGCGGGAGCTGGAAGCTGGAGCTGGCAAAACGGGCGTATACGCAATGCTGACAAGCTAGCAGTTTCCTGTTCCTGCCTTCTAACTCCGCCTTCCTTCTGCTGCTGGCTTCCTCCTGCTGCTGGCTGCCTCCTGCCACCTCTTGCCTCATCCCATCCCGGATTGAGTTACAGCTCGTGTCCGGAGCAAAGGCGCTTGTGTGCTATGTGCGCCGCCACATATGGAGCAGGCTTTAAGTGCAATTGTATATCCTGGCTCGGTTGCTGCGGTATGCGTGTGCGCGACATAAATAATAAAGAAAGCCAGACTCGGGCTCAGACTGCCACTTGGTCCTGCCTGCCTGCCACCACCGCCTTTCCATTGTCACACCATGTGTCCCTGTGTCCTTGTGTGGGCGGTTGGGGGGAAATCTAAGGCGCGTCTACCCTTTCATGTAATTATTCATGTAATTGTCATCCGAACTTCGTAAGATTTCATTTAATGGGCCATATACCAAATATAAATTGGCTTTCTTGATTTATACGAAGCTGACAGAGCTCCCCTCTCTCTCTCCCTCTCTCTCTCTCCCTCTCTCTCTCTCTCTCTTCTGCAGAGACATATGTCTCTGTGGCCTGTGACCAAGCTGCTTTCGTCCTCGGTCTACCGTTGATGCAAATGCCACAGGATCCTGGCGAGTGAGAGTGGCGATGAGAGCTGCCGCCGCAAATCGAGTTACGAATGCAAATCTCTCGGTGTGTCGTCCACTTTTACTGCTTTTCCTTTTGTCTTTTTTTTTTTTGGCCAAAACCGAGCAAGGATTAAGCTGGGCTAGGAGTCTGCATCCATTGGCTGGCTGGCTGGTGTGACAATTTGAGGCAATTAGATGTGTTATCCCGCACAGATAGGAGCATTTCCGGTTTTCGAACTGGACAACCGAACGAATGTAATTACATTCTGAGGCTTTTTTCGATTCGGGGCGTATACGTAATGTAGTTAGACAAAAAAAAAAAGAAAAAAGAAGAAACTGGTGACTAAACGTTCAAATTACTAAGCTAAATGAAGGGAAGGGATTATTAATAAATGGAGATTGATTGATGGATTAGTCACTCTGCAGAACTTTGATTTTTCAAGAGGTTTTACTAGAATTATTACAGCTTATACAAGTATGTTATATAAACGTCAAATAGAATAATACATACAAAACGCTTTAAATAGAGTTTAATGAACATGTCATTAAATAAAAATTTAATGTCTTAATTGTTTTTGTTACTCTTTTAATATAAAGAATTTAAAGAAGAAGAAACTTGTGACTAAACCTTCAAATTACTAAGCTAAATGAAGAGAAGGGACTATTAATAAATGGAGATTGATTGAGGGATTAGTCACTCTGCAGAACTGTGATTTTTCAACAGGTTTTACTACAATTATTACAGCTTAAATGCTATATAAATTTGATATCACTTTCAGAGGTGTCAAAAAGAATGAAACAAAATGTTTAGAAATCGAAGTTACATAGAGTTTGATACCTTAAACATTTTATATAATAACAATTTAATTTTTTTAGTAGATTCTTGGCTTAGTCACTTAAATTGAACCCAAAAAAGTATGCCACAAACATTTAAGGAGTACATTTGTAAGATTTTTCATCTCGTAGCTCAAGTTAAGGCTTTATAATATAATATTATAGTTAAGAAATACATAATTTTACATTTATATTAAAAACTATACTTAAATCTCAAAGAACAATACTTAAATCTCAAAATACAATGTTTAAATGTACATAAAATGTTTTCTCTTACTTTCTTTATAACTTTAAAGTCTCCTTTTAGTGCTGCTTAACATCTACATATATCTAATGTCACATGTACTCATAATTAGCAATCCTGTTTTCAACCGCTTTGGCTGACATAATTCCCCTTTGCCTTCTTCATTCATTCATTCATTTATTCACCCATTCATCCCGCTTTCCATGAAGTTTTTTATCTTTGCCCATGCAAGGGATTTCGTCTTTTTAATACTTCCCGCTGTCAAAGGGCAATAATCTCAATTGTCCACAATATTGTATAATGATCTACACAGCACACTCTCTGACTCCAAATAGTACTATATGTACTGTGTGTGTCTATATATACATATATATTCCCATTGAGTCGGTTTTATTCATTCAACCCCCGACATGCAGGCGCACATGTCTCTTTGTCGCACGTTTCACAGTTAATTTATATTCATAAGTCAAATTGGTGTACAATTACCGCCCGATTATGAAAACGAGCAGAGCTCTGAGCAGCGGGCGGTGGCACAAGCAGCGTCTGTCGTGTACATCGCATCCTTGGGTGGGATCTCCACCTTGTGACAAGGGTCCTGGCGCTGTGGCGCGCCAAAGCTTCCATATGGAGCGAGTTGCTGTTGGCTTTCTCTCTATTTTTTAATGCGGCGACAAGTAAAAACAAAACAGCAACCCCCGAACGACACTTGGCAGGACCCTCAGCCACCTCCCGCGGCTAACTCCCCAAGGATCAGCGCGTTGCCACGGCAGAGAGGAGGAAGGTCTCTGGGCTTTCCGGGGGAGGGGGTCGGCAGCCAGGACTAGTTGATGAGCTGGCGCCGATGAGGATGACGGCGTGTCAGCGCAGAGGACAGGGACGTGTCACCCACACATGCAGACATTGCTCCGCGCCGCACAGTGGGTCACATCCAGAGATGTCAAGATGGAGGTGAGCTGGCGCTGGAGCAGGAGCAGGAGCTAAAGCTGGGCCTGCGGCATTCTGGCGGCTTTAACGAGCCCGAACGTCCAGCCAGCCGGGTTCCAGTTGATACGCTTTACCCCTAATCCTGTCGGCTCTTTTTCCTGAAACTGCACTTAAAAAACTTTGTTGCACATTCCTTTTTTTATGGAGAAAGTGAGAAAACTGCTTTAAAAAACGATCCTTAATTACTAAAAGCAAAATGTTTAAACTAGAATCAGGATGAAAACAGTTTTTAAAAATATTTTAATACATTTTCTCTCCCCTTTTTTTTATCCCTGTGTCAAAACTGAGTCAGAGCAACAGCTTAGCCGTCATCGTCGCGGGAAATCTGTGAAGTCAGCCACAATTTTGGCGCCAGTCTGCTGCCCAGCCAGCTGTGCGTGCGGATGCGTGAACGACAAGTGGATGTGACTGTGACCCCAGGACCACAGCCACCTCCTGCCACTGGTCCTGGTCCTGGTCCATGCGAAGGGGGTGGCAAGCGTAAAAATCATTCCGCCATGCTTCATTTTAATTTACTTGCCTTTTAAATGTATTCAAAGCGCGTGCGGCATGCAGCCAGCTCTAGTTTTAATTTACTTATTGTTGCCGCTTCAATGGCAACCTGGAAGTGGAAATGGCAACCTGAAAGGACTAGAAAAAGAACACCAGACTGGCCCCGAACCCATGTCTCCATATGCTGGTTGTTGCTTTGCTGGTTTGCTGGCTGCTTGGTTGGTCCCTGGGTTCCGTAACTTTATTAAATCCAAGTTGATCGAGCTTCCTTTGGGGCTTTGCGCTGGCTGAGTTTTCGATTTGGAAAATGAGGTCACAGTTCGCCAGCCATATGGGAATTGCTTCGGCTCTTGGCCTTTGATGCTGAAAGGAGTGACGAGTGACGGCGGGAGTGCGAGTTTTTGTCGCGTTTTGGATTTCAGTGGAACGTAATCTGAATACGGGGCGGATACGCATTATTGATGCGTTGCCCGGGCCACGCGCCCTCAAGTATGCAACTATATATACAAATATATATATAAAATCGCGGCGATGAGGGGGCTTAGGATTCCCGCCACAACAAGCAACTTCCATTAGCCGCCACAGCATATTGACTGGCGACAAGCCGAAGCAGAAACCAGAACTGAAGAACTGGGGATTAGACGAAATGTTCCCTGGGCTAATGATATACACCACCAGCGAGGAAACAGAAATTATAAAGTGCGCAGCAGCCACTACAATTAATTTCGGAGCATTGCAGGATGGCACGCAATCCCTGGCCAAGCTCCGACCTCGCCTAGTTGATTTTTAAGCCAGCTTAAGTCGCGCTGAGCAGGCTGCAGGAGTCCTACTCAACTTTGGAGGACGAGGCGGTTACCTAGCAGCTTGCACAGCATTTGCAAATTAGCCTCGGCATCCACACTCTTGTCTCTCGACTCAAGAATTCGAGATTCGAGATTCGTGACTCGTGTGATTCGGGGATTTCGGGTGAAGACAGAAAGAGAGAGAGAGGAGGAGAGGAGGACTTCCCCCGAAAAGCATACAGCAACTGGAGGAGGAGGAGCAAAGCATTCCACACGGGGGAGATGAGCTGCTCCAAAGAAAGCCAAACAATTAGCCGAAGTGGCTTAGCAGCGGGCGCCTGATTGAAATTAAGTGCAATTCGAACGCCGACACGAACTGTGTGCAATAAAAGCAATTTACCTAAAGCCCCCAATAGAGTGGCCCGGCATATCCGTTCCTCTGCCATACCCGCTGCCCATGTCCCTGCTCCTGTTCCAGTGCTCTTTCAATTGGTTGACGGAGCCAGCTGCTCGACGGCTCCTTTGAGTTCGCCTCCTGCGTGTTACCATACGTGTGCCTCAGTGTCGGCACTGCTCAAAAAAAAATAGTGTTACTTTGCTAAAAAAATAACAAGAGTATACTACAAAATGTTACGTATACGTAGAAAACAGGGAACAAAGGTTAGATATTTTATTTAAATTTGTGTAAGCCCTTTAAAGAAATAGCAAAGCTCTACTTTTTACTGATCGCTTGATCGCTTAACCAAAAAAACCTAAGTAATAGTAATGATTAAAGTACAAGTTATCTGTCTAGAAATCGTATCTAAATTCAATTTAGATTTAGGGATTTGTTTATAATATCTATTTAGTATTTTCAGTATTTATTTCTTTCAACGAAATAACTTTAAACTTATATGCATATCCTTGACAATTTTTAAAGTGATTTCTGACATTAGGTTAATATTTTCTAGTTTGAAATAAAAATTCGGAATATCAACAGCTTTGAAACGTTAAAAATTCGTTATTAAATAACCTTCTAGATCACGATTCAAATCTACAATTCCTTAATATTTAAATATTTAAGAAAACTTCTCACTTTACAATTAAATAAGGTATCTCCTTTAAAAATTAAGTTATCTAACGTTTTTTTATATAAATATCCCCCCGTTTTTCTGGCTGTGTTTCTGTATTTGAAGCTACATCCGGGAAAGTGGGTATCCGGGGGTTTTGTTTGTCTGAGACCGGCATTAGCGCAGCAGGTTGCCAATGTTGCCCATTGTTTCTTTTTACGCTTTGGCCCTTGTATTTATTTTGTATTGCCATTATTTTTTTCGACTCTCGCTTCCCGCCTTTGTCCCGTGGCAACATAATTGATTTGTGTCCGGCTCTCAAACGATTTTATCCTCGTCCTCGTCCTGTGCTGTTCAATTGCAGGAAACTTAAATGTATCCCCCCGGTAAATGGTAAATGTAGCTACATGTGGACATACGGACAGATGGACACAAATACAAATCATGGTCGACACAAATATTTCACATCGATTTGTAACTGCTGCTGGTATGTGTGTGTGTTCCGGCATTTGTCACCTTTTGAGCTCTCCCTGGCTCCCGGGTTTGTTTTGTGATTAATCTCAATTTGCCTGATGCCGCATCTTCAGCTCGGAATCCTGAATCCGGAATCCGGATTGGTTGTTTACACGACAACCTGGGAGAGAGTGGGTGGGTGTGGATTTCACTTCCAAGAAACGAAAACATTTGATGTAATTCAAACTTGACAAACGTGAAAAGACAGAGAGAGTCTCCTCCTCACTGTGGCGCAAAGTGTGAGAAATATCAAAGATTCTGAAATGGGAGAGATTGGGGTATTATGCCTACAATCCTTTCGAAGGACAAACAAAGCGGGACCTATTGTTCCGTACAAAAGCCAACATAAATTGCATATTCCATTCCAGCTCTGGATTTAGTCCACCCCACAAAAAAAACTATGGAAATCCCATGCAGGGGCTAGTTTCAATAGATTTCTCTCTGCCGCCCGAGATTTATTATAGGAAACATCAAGGGTGGAGCCGGCAGGGCATCTGTCCTGGCAGCATGTAAGATTATAAGTTAATTATACGCTTTGTTGTTTGTTTGGTAACTTAAAACGCAAAAAGGCCAAAGTAAAGTAAGGCCGAAAGTGATTATGGCCAGTGTCGCAACTTGTACCAAAGGCGACTTGTCTGTCAGCGATGACAGAGTTGGCGATAATGAGCGTTATGGCAACGCCCGTTGGCAAAGTAAAAGGACTCTCCACCACCGTCAGCAGCTGTACGTTCGTTCGTTCGTTCGTTCGTTTGGTCAGTGATAAAATCCAACCCCCACCAGGACAGTGAATTCCAGCAAATGAAACCGAATCTAGTTATGCAATCAAATTGTGTAATTACAGGCATGTGACATGGCATCATTTGTATCTCGAATTTAAATATATATTCATTAATTCATTCGTTCAACATTAACTAAAAGGAGAAGAAAATTTAAGGTAGGTTGGAAAGTAAAGCAAAGAGTCAGTTTTCTAAAGGATCTTGTATTTCTAATTAGAAAATATTACTCATACGTCTTGTTGGTCAGCTTACAAAGTTAGCAGTACTAGAAAATATTACTCATCCGCCTTGTTGGCCAGCTAAATATATCTTTTCCACTCTCTAAACCTGGACAGCTGTGCATTAAACCCTAAAATACTATTTGGTATAAAAAGAAAATAAAAACTCAGCTGACAAAACATAACAGCTAATGTTTTTGCAAAAATTTAACTAATCTAGTTATGCTGCATTTTATTAAGCATACAAGTTGTTGTTGTTGTTATTGTTTCGCTGGTTTGACTTTTTAATTACAGCTCATATAAGCGTATTATGATTTTGCATTTCCAGAGGCACAGCCCAGCAAGCGAAAGTTTAAAAACCAAACTCACATATGCGAGGTACAAGCAAAAGTTCTTTGTTTTCCCCGCCGCCGCGAGCAGGTGTGAGTGTGTCCTGGGGGGGGGGGGGGGGC
>VNJQ01004519.1:353948-368927 GCA_008042515.1 Drosophila truncata
GCCGCGGCGGGCAGGGGGGGGGGTGTCCTGGGGGGGGGGGGGTGGCATTAAAGCTATAGAAAATCACACACACACAATCACATGCACGTGGAGGAAGAGATGCTGCTATTTACGTTTCCTAGGAAAGTCGTAAAAGCGAGCGTACAAACGAAACAAGCCAGAACTGTCGTTCCGTTGTTGGCCCTTCCAGGCCAAGCCAAACAATACAATTTGTTACCAATTAAATGACTGCATTACATAATAATAACAATAACCGTAAGGGGCAAGAACAACAATGCCCCAGCCACCTTGACAATATGTCCTACATAGAGAACAACATCTTGTTTTCATTCTTTCGTATATTCGTTGTAATAGGAATTGTTCTTGCGAAATGTGGTTATTATTTAGTTCTTCGGAATGAGCATTCTTAAGTGTCACCTCAGGATTTTAATAACTTGGCTTAGGGAAAGCCTCAATCAAAGAATGTTTCTAGGAACGTTGGGATTTACTTTATATTTTTCCTTTAAGCAGAGAGTTAGGGCAGCTTGGTGCTCCTGAAGATTTTTAATTTATAAATTTTGAAATCATAAAGAATGAAAAACTATTTCAGAAGTTATTTTATATTTTAATATAAGCCATATGATATTTTTAGGTCAATGTTCTCTGATATCTGCGTAACGACTCCTGTTTACTTAAATCTAAAAGCAATAAAACTATGTTTAATACAAATACAGAGAATGGTAAATCATAAATTTAAACCAAAAGGTTGCTAGTTTTAAAACTTCTAGTTCCTCGCTACTCTGTAAGGTCAATTTAAAAAGGTAAATTTAACTCAGTCAAGAATAACTCAAGTTAAATTAAATTTCTCTCTGTGCATCCGCACAAACTCACATGACAATATTTCGCTGGCGTCAACGAAGCCAAGCAAATATGTGCTTTCGCATGTGCTCTGTGTGTGTGTGTGTGTGTGCCAGCATCCGGCGTGTATTGGTTGTCAAAGTAACGGGAATCAATAGCTTGGTTGGATGCTAGGGGGTAGGTGGAGGCGGGGGCCGGATGTCTTTATTAGGCGGCAAAGAGCGACAAGAAAAACAAATTTGTATTACTTCATTATGGCAATGCTTTTGATTTGACTTTTTTCCCCACTTCCCCACCCGGCCAGGACTCCCTTTGATTCCATAATTTGTTAAGGAATTTCCATAAATTGAATTTTTTCCCAAATTATATATCCCTAATGGAACGTGGAAGTCGAGAAGGGCCACACAACACAAGCAATTAAAAATGAAACTCATCTGTTGTTGTTCTCTTTTCTTTTTTTTTGTATCAAAATATATATAAATGTTTATTAGAATCCCGTACATGCATACATCCTATACGGATATATAGCTATATATATAGTTATCCTCAATAATTATTATAATTATTGTAGCTGGGTGTGTAAGTGTGTGAAGTGTGTGTCTCGGTCAATTTAAGCCAATCAAAATGGCAAACAGATTTGCATTTACAATAATCGATAGGCATGCACTGGAAATATATGCATGTTTGCATTTAAATATACAGTAGTTTCGCTTATTTGTTGAATATATTAATTAAATGTGCAACTCGCACACTCGCAATGTGTATGCACAATTATTTTTATTATTTACTTGTGTGTTTCTGCTTAGTTTGAATTCCATTTTTATTTTATTTCAGCTCATTTACTTACTCCGGTGTTTGGTGTGTGTTTGTTGTGTGGTTACAATAAATAGAAAAAATAAAACCAAAATTCTATATCTTTGGCATTTTTTTATTCAAAATAAATTGATACCGTTGCTGTTTGTTTGTTTGTCTGTTTGATGTTATTGCTGTTGTTGTTTCTGCTGATTTGCGCTATTACAAAGTACAAAATGTAAATAATTCAGCGGTTGAGCTTAATGCAAATTACACAAATTAGTTAATTATACTTAGTTTAATAGGCAATTACGTAAAAATTGGCCTTGCATATTCTCGGCCATTTGCGTAAAGTAATTCTTCAGTAATAATTCTCCTTCGGCAATTATTGCTCTTGTGTATATTTTTTTTGGGCCTGGACTTGCTACACACGATCGTATAAAATGAACTCACTCCAGGGGGGGCCAGGATCAGGGACGGGACGGGTGTAGTGAAGTGTAGTAAGTACCGACCTACAACTAGCAGCTATAAACTAATGGTATTGGTAAAAATTTCATTTAGAATAATCCAAAGGGAGTGTGTAAAAATCATTAAAAACTAAGTTTCTACTTTAAGTAATCCATTTTTTCGTATAAATATTTGTGTATGTGAGTGTTGTGTTGTGTTATGTTGTGTTTGGTGGATATGGTCTTGTTTGTTGATTTTTTTGTTTGTTTATTCTGTGGGAAGCACTTGTGGGCAATTAGGAATTGATTTGTCGTATTCAAACGGGCTAACTAGACTATTGGCAGCTCTATTGTGGGTTTGATTGCTTCTTAGAAACTAAAAATAATCAAAGCTCCTTGGCCTGTCCTTTGTCCCTCGCAATAATAAAAAAAAAACTAAAATACCCAAACGAATGGGAAGCCAACCAGCAGCAAGTACGTAGCCTTGACTCGGCGGTCCCAGGCGAAGCTTTTGTTAGAAAATTTCCTTAACATTTTTGATGAATTATAAACAATGCAAACAATTCAGCTTAAGCAAATTAAGCAGAAAGTCCGGCAAGCACTAAAACCCGGACAAAGGGCATTCCTCTCCTTCGCTCTCTCTATTAACTTAATTAGTACAAATAGTTTTAAATGCTATGCTTTAAATGGGTTCGTGTGTGTGTGTGTTTTGTGTGTTTTTCAAGCTCCTAAGCGCTTGCCTACTGAACTCCTCTTCTTGTTTATGTGTGTGTTCAGTGTGTTCTCGCTTGGTATACATATAAATTAAGAGTACATACTAAATAAATAATATGCAGCATAGTTCATCATCGTCTTGTGTCGTGTGTTTTAGTGATTCTCGGTTAAGCTTAGGTGTGTTTGTGTGTGTTAATTGATTGTTTCTCTCATAATACAAAAACGTCGTCATCCAAAAAAAACTCCATACTCCATCGGCTTGGCGAATACTTCTCGGCTCTCGGGGTCTCTCGCTTTTTGCCCCTTTCAATTCGAATACAATGTCCAAAGAAACCAATTTGCACTTGGATATATACAAAAGAGTTTGCTTAGTTGCATATAACTTGTGCCGAATCGGTTAAATATATATATATATATATGTATATATCTATATATAGATTGTTGTGTGGTTAATACGATGCGATTGTTATTATTGTTGCTGTTTCTTCTCGTTCCTCCTGCTCTTTGCTCCTCTACTTGACACTGAAGTATGTTTATGGCGACACATATGGCGGTGGCTTGCGGTAGGAGGGCGTGGCCGGTGACTTCCCTCGCACCTCCCGACCGCCAACGACAACAGATGGCGGCGGCACATAATCGTCTACATCGTTGTCGCCTGTAAATAAATTGAAAGGGTTTTAATCTTTGGGAATATAAGCGAAAATATCTTTAACTTTGATATATCGCATTTTAAATTAACGAAATCAATCGCAATTAATATTAAATTATCAATATTATTTTTAGTAAACTCTCACCATTCATGTTTGAGGTATTGTAGGACGGTGGCAGCAACGGCGGCTTCTCGTCTTTAAGTATGACGGGGCTCTTGTTGCCTATCTCGGGCTTCTCCTCGTACTCATCCTGGAAGATGACGGGTATGCCCTTGGCACGGAAGGATTTACGCTCTTCTTCATCACCTAAAAAGCCCATAAAGAGAGATATGAGTCTGAGTTAAGTAGAGTTTTTATATAACAGCCATACCCAGCTCCATTTTGCCACTCTTGTGACGACGCCTGTGCAGGCAGCAGGCAATGATGGAGGCCACTATAATCATTACGATAATAATTACAGCGGGCAGCACAATGTTGGCCATGTATTCCTCGCTGAATGTGGACTTTGAGCTGGGCTCCTCGGGGCGAGATGGTACATAGTCATTATGGTGGATGTCTATTATCTCGGGATCTGAAAGAAATTGAGTAATTCATTAATAAATAAATACTAAAAGAGAAGCGTATGCAGTACTTACGATGACAGTTGGTGCCGGGCACCGCCGAAAAGTTGGTTAAATTCAGCTCGGGTCCCAATGCCCGCTTCACGCCTTCCTTCAAGCTCATATCGCTATTCAGGTAAACGCTCCTGGTAGCTATCAGCTCCTTCTCGGGACACCGGTTGTGCGACTTGTACAGCGATGTGTTGTAGAAATTCACAATGGTGCCATCGGAGTCGTGGTGCATGTTTATCGATCGTATCTGGATCTGATTGGTGTTGGGATCGCCATGCAGCTTCGCCACACGCTCCACAAACTTGCGCTGTAACTCGGCATTAAAGTTCTCGTGCCTGATAGCCAGATAAGCCTTGAAGTAGCCCGCGAACTCCTTCTTGGGCGCATGATTGACCACCACAACGAGGGCATCGTGGGCGCTCAAGCCGCCGCTATCTTCGGCCACCAACAGATACTCCTCGGAGCCGATGTCGCCGCCCTTGGGGATTCCGTAGAACTCCTCGTTCTTTGAGTCAAACTGCAGCCAGTGTCGCGTTCCCAGTTCCTTGTGGTCCTTGGTCTTTAGCGTAAGAGTCAATTGATTGTCGTTGGCATCGTAGAAGGTATCTGCCGGCACTTTGAAGACCAGTAGCTGGCCAACGCTGGCATTGACGCGATCCACCTGGTTTCGTGGCATCGGCGGCACATTCTTGGCCATGTGCTGCGTGGGCTTCACTCGGGTCAGGTCCTTCTGGCAGGAACCGATCAGCTGTCCCGATATGGACTTGATGCCCAGGGTTGGCTCCACCAAGTCACTCAGTCGTCGGGCATCCAGCCTGGCAATAATATCGTGCAATTCCTTTTCGGGGCACTCGCTGGTCGGCAGCGTCTCGTTGAAGTACACAAAGATGGCGCTGTTTGGATCCTGCGCCGTTTGGCGGACCTCACGCACCACTATCGCCGCGTTGCCGGAGTCATCCAGTGTCCTGGCCACGCCATTGATTAGCTTCATCTGCCAGTCAATGTTGTGGCCATGCAGCTTCTCGTTGATCCTCACCGCAATGCTAATCTCGTGATTAATTGTCCTTACCGCTCGATGCTGCTGCACACTGATCTCCACCGTCTCGGTGACGCTGGCATTGCCTGAATCCGTTGCCGAAAGCCTGTACTGCCAACGGGAAACTGCATCGTCCAGAGGCCTGGCAAGAGAGAGTCGGATTTGTGAGCCTTAAGCCTCAGATTGAATGCCATTTTATCTACTTACAGGCCGTACAGCTCTTTCTTGTCCGCGTTAAACTGCAGCCAGGAGCTGGCCTTCAATTCGTGGCCATCCTTGTCCGTGAGCGCCAACCGCAAATTTCCCTGGTCCTCGGCATCGAAGAACGTATCCGGGGGCACATGGAAGGTGAAAGCCTTGCCCGAGGTCACAGCCAGCTTCTGCGGGCGCGTCTTAATAATCGGCGGACTATTCTCCTCTGGCTGCGGCTCCAAGTAGTCCGGGGAGATGAAGGTGCTGCTGCTACTCGAGTCCGGTGTTGCCGCTGTAGTCGTGGCCACCGAGGACGAAGGCGTGGCCGCCGTGGACATCTGTTACGGAAGAGATTTTAATGCTATTAATGAAGATTCGAGCGTTGCCGGGGAAATAAGGCTTTGGGTTACCTCGTTATTGGCCAATCCAGCGCTCATGTTGGTGCTGCTACTGCTGCTGCTGCTGCTGATGTTGCTGATGGCATCGGGTTCTCCGTCCTGGGAATTACAGGGAAATCATTAACAATGAGATGGCTAATTGGCGACAGATGTTTCTGGCTAAGTGTCATGCTGCAAAGTCATCGGCTAAGAAGGAGAGGCAGGCAGAGAGACAGAGAGTGGGTTGAGTTGTTAGAGTGTTAGTGTTAGTACAACAAATACGGATACGAGAGAGAGTGGACATGCAATTACCAAAGGACCTCATGCAGGAGGAGCACTGGCTCGCTAATTGCCTGCCCTTATGTACATGCTAAGTGCATTTGGCTGGAAAGCAATTTCCCCTAATTGGATTCGGGGATAATCGGTGAGACAATCGGAGCCGGAGGTTTCGAGGGGTTTCTTGGTATTTGATTTTTGGTTTTTGGACAGAGGTGCAAATCTAGTAGGGCTTAAAGATTGCGTTAGCGCTTAGCGAGATTTCACCTTCGAACTAATCGTGCGGTGCGTGGTGGACTCTACATGAAACTCGCTTTCGCTTGTGGCTTCTGCTGCTGATGTGGCGGCGGTTGCTGCTGCTGCTGCTGCTCCTTCTACTGTGACTGCAGCAGTGGCATTTGCATTTGCAGTTGGCGTGGCTGCTGTTGCCACCAAACCTTCCAAATCCTCGAAGGGCAGCAGGGTGCTCAGCTCGAACTCGTTAAGCATTGTATTTGGCTGCTTTTAGTGTTTAATTTGGGTAACAGATATAAGTGGGTGCTCTTTTTTAAGGGTGGGGAAAGGGGTTGGGTTGTAAAGCGGGCAACTTAGTCCCTGAGCTACTAAATCCCTCATTCCTTCCTACAAATTACTATTACGTTTTTGTTATGTTAATATCTAAAGTTAACTCTTCAAGTCTACAGTCTTCTACTCTCAGGATATACACAAAAAACAAGGTTTGCTGACTCTTAAGCATCCTTTTATAAAAAACTAGATGTATGTACACTTATCTTTACAGCTATTTATCTAACATTTATGCTTCCAACTCCACTAAAAGTCTCTTACAAACATTCTGTGGAGTCCTGCTGGCTTTTTACGAGTTGCTACATTTACACAGGACAAAAGCCAATAAAACACAATATCAATATAAAAATATATATATACACAGAGTCGGAGATATAAAGCTAAGCTAACTCCTGAGGTGAGACAACGTTTTACATGTGACAACGACAGACAGGAGACAAGGACACACACACAGAGAGTGAGAGAGAGTGAGAGAGGTGGAAGGACACTCGTTCGTACGCTCACACACACAGAAGCGACATCATTACCTTTGGCGATTCAGACAGTGTCGTGGTTGTTGTTGCTGTTGATGTTGCTGATGTTGTAGTTGAGATTGTTGCTGTTGTGCTTGTTGATGGAGTAGTTGTTGTTGGTTGAGTGGCTTGGGATGGAGATGTGGATGTGGATGTGGATGAGGATGATGCTGGGGCGGATGGCGATAGAGATGGAGATGATGATGATGATGATACAGCAGCACCAGAGGAGGTTGTTTGGCTGTCTAGCTCTGTGGGCGTGGCTGTGGGCGAGGAGGGGGAGGATGAGGTATGAGGGAACGACGGCACCGAGGACGAAGCCTCGCCAGCTGACGAAGACGACGATGACGACGACACCGACACCGAAGAGGTGGCATCATAGGGCGAGAATGGCTGCTGCTTATGTTCTGTTTCAGATGGCGCCAGCGTGGGAGGCAAGGCCGCCGCCTCCTCCTCCACATCGATGGCCGAGTTCACCTGAATTGCATTCTCCTCCAAGTAACTGGTCGTTGTCGTGGCTGCCTTGCTGGTGGTCTCCTCCTGGGGTATCTCCACTGCCAGCGGAACGCCCAACTGCTGCAGTTCGACATCCTCCTCGTCGTCACCATCCTCGGCTACGCCCAGAACGGGCAGCTCCTTGATATTCTTCGTGTTTTCAATTGTCTTGCTTATCACGGACTCCAGCTTGGACACGCTCTCCTCGATCTCCTCCTGGACATTGGGCACCAAGGGCACAGCCGATGAGGACACAGACTCGGGCGACACCTCCGACTTTTGGGTTAGTTAGTGAGTCGAGTTTTTCGGTTAGTTTTCGAGGCGATTTCGATGGGTGGTGGTGGTGGGTTTACATATTACATATTATAACACAATGAGACCGACCGATCGATCGATCGAGTGATCGATATACACAGACAGGGGTGTGTGAGAGAACGGAGGGAAGATAGCAAAAAGAGAAGAGAAAATACGTAAACACCGTATGATGAATTATAGTTATATATTGTAGTGTAGATGGGGTGTGTGTGTTTGTGTGTTTCATTTAAATGCATGTGTGCTGTTGTTGTTGTTGAATGTTATATAATATGTATATGGCAT
This sequence comes from Drosophila truncata, assembly GCA_008042515.1. Taxonomy (NCBI): domain Eukaryota; kingdom Metazoa; phylum Arthropoda; class Insecta; order Diptera; family Drosophilidae; genus Drosophila; species Drosophila truncata. Next base: position 362,048 of record VNJQ01004519.1, read on the forward strand.
AATATCCAATTTGCGGTTATTAACAAAGTGCAGTAAACAAACAGAGAACCAAAGGCCTTTTCCGGAAATCAAAAACGATAACGCATCTCTAGACGCGATCCATACACAGATCCACACACACAGGTAATACATACATATGTCAGCATGTGTGGTTAACCAACAAGTATGAACCGCAGGTATTCTCATTTAAACGTATGTATCAGATAAAGAAAACACCCAGAGAAGAACCGAAACAAATATATATATATATATATATATATATGGTGGAATAACTGAATGGGAATATAAAGCCTGGGCCTCAACACTCACCGCGCCATGATGATGCCGATGCGCATGCGTAGTCACCGCCGGCATTTCCGTTCTGGGTTCCCTAAAAAAAAACAAGAAATAACAAGTATTAGTGATCAAATCTGTATTGGGAATGTATAATGAGAGGGAAAGTCAGATATTATGTATGGAAAAATCATTATCATATCAAAAACATTGATATTTCCAAATTTTAAATCAAAAAGTATCGATTTTGACGTTAGAATATTAATTTTATAAAAGAATATCCGAAAAGTATTATTTTTAATTATTTCGTTTCCGGTAAAATATAAAAAATATCTAAGAATATACAGTTTTTTGCGTCAATTATCGAAACTATACATATCATTATCATCCCTGTGTCATCCCTAATCAGAGTTCTGGGAAAACTTACGAAATTTCCTCTTCGTCATCCCCATAGTCGTAGTCATCCTCGTCAGCACCGGAGCCCTCTGACTGGCGTCGCTTGCGATTCGATCTGGAAGTTGAAAGAACGATTGGCGTTATCGATAAGCTCAAGGGAGTTGTTAACAGTTCATTGCATTCTTAAGAGTGTGTTATTATCCGTATCCGGTAAGAAAAACTTTAGAAAAAGCTATTATCAATAACAAAAGATCATTAAACTTTATTTAAAATGAACTCATTTCTTAAATATTATTTAATAAAGCACTATTAGAAGCCCTTAGAACCCCTTAATATATTATTTGCCTCACCGCGACTTCAATTCCTTGCGCCAAATGAACCAAAGGCCAAAGTTCTCCTCCGTCAGAGCACCAATTGTGCCGTCCTTCACCTGGTGAGCAATCTGCTTGGCAATCGGTTCACCCATCACAAAATAGCTGGGACCACAGCCGATCTGCAGTGAAAAAAGCCATGCCAGGTTAGTTTATGTGAATAAAAGAAGACAAAACAAGAAAGGAAAGCTAACTTCGGGCGGAGCCGAAGTTTATATACCCTTGCAGAATATTCTGTAATTTTAAAGTTTAAACTTTCTATTTTCAAAAACGCGAAAGTTGGGTAATTTCCGATCGTTCAGTTATATGGCAGCTATAAGATAATAGTCGGCCGATCGTTATGAAATTTGGTAGGTCGGATCAACTGAAGTACGAAGTTTTTCTTTTCTATCTTCAAAAACACAAAAGATGGGCAATTTTCGATTTTTCAGTTATATTATTATATCTATAGCTATATCTTATAGTCGGCCGATCCTGATAAAATTTGGTTTGTCGTAGTATTTTGCAAAAAATAGCATTTTTACTAAATTTGAACTCTATAACTTTAAAATCGCCGAAGTTATAGCATTTCCGATCAATCAGTTGTATGGCAGCTATAGGATATAGTCGGCCGATCCCGGCCGTTCCGACTTATATACTGCGTGCAAAAAAGGTGTGTGCAAAGTTTCAAGTCGATAGCTTTAAAACTGAGAGACTAGTTTGCGTAGAAACAGACAAACGGACAGACAGACGGACAGACAGACGGACAGACGGACATGCTTATATCAACTCAGGAGGTGATCCTGACCAAGAATATATATACTTTATAGGGTCGGAGATGTCTCCTTCACTGCGTTGCACACTTTTGACCAAAATTATAATACCTTCTGCAAGGGTATAAAAATCAGACGAAATAATCATTGAAATTCATGGAAATAGAATTGAACATCTCCAAAACATCGAACCGATCATTTGGGCATACAAAGGGTGTGTGCACGGTTTGTACCGCACAAATTGACTGACGTCCAAAAATTGCTCAGAATTCAACATTCGACGGACATCATTAAAGAGGCAAAAAAACCCGAACTTCCTTTACAAGATTGTGACTGGTGACGAAACGTAGTGTTTTTAAAACGGCCAAAACGCTAATGCGGTATTCTACCTTAGAGTTTTGAAGCGTTTGGTGCGCCGTATTCGATAATGCGACGTCTCATCAATCGACGCTTGTGTACGACTATTTGACCAAAAATCACATTTTAACTCCCCGTATTCACCTGATATGACACCGTGAGACTTCTACCTTTTCGGTAAAATGCATTTGCCGATGAAAGGAAAGCGTTATGCAGACGTAGAGACCATTCAAAAGGCTTGCACCGGCATACTGGCGGCCATACCGGGCAACGAGCTAAAACACTATTGGACCGTGCAAAACGCTGTATTAAACCAGGAGACTATTTTGAATAAAATAAATTGATTTGGCCGAAAAAAACTATGTTTCTGTATTTTTTTTAAAGTCCTGTTTACTTTGGAACTCACCTTGTATATTAGCACTCGGTGGTAATGCAGAGTGACACACAAAGAATTTCACAAGCGAAGGTAAAGAAATTACATATGTCAGAGGAAGGTCCATCGTAGAATGAACGCAGTGAGTTCTGTTCCCTTGCTCTGCAAATTCGGGAATGAATGCCACACTCTACTTTCACGATCTCCTTCACCCCTTTCTAACTTTCCACTCAAACTATATTGCGGTCTCTCTGACTCTTAAGGGTTCGGCAGCACGAACAGACCTTACTCAGTAATAGACTCATTACTATGTTCTTGTTACTCTGCGCCGACGTAACCCACGTAGCAACAAGGTTTACAAGAGCTCCAAAAGTGCCTCGTCATCGAAAGTTCTTTATTGCATAACGAAGTACAACACAGAGTTGCATTTACTGAGATTATTTACTCTCTCTCCGACACATACATGTTTACATTTGCTGAATTGAACAGTATCACTGTGTGTGATTTTTTATTTTTTGTGTATTATTTATGCAGTTTTAATATATTGATCCGTTATTTTTTTTTGGTTTTGTGTTTTTCATAATGGTAAATTCGCGTTAATGTAAATTAATAAGTGGAAACGATCCCGGTGCCTTAACAGCGATTGTTGTACACATATACGGTCGTTAATAACACAACCTTCATTTACTTTTGGAAACCACTGTCTACGGATGGTCGCGGTGCTTTGTCGGCGATTGATGTGCCCGTTGGCGCATAGGTGGTATTAGAGAGCACGTGGTTATTATTATTATTATTATTATTATTATTATTGTTATTATTATTATTATTATTATTATTATTATTATTATTATTATTATTATTATTATTATTATTATTATTATTATTATTATTATTATTATTATTATTATTATACACTTGCAGGGTATTATAGTTTCAATCAGAAGTTTGCAACGCAGTGAAGTAGACATTTCCGACCCTATAAAGTATATATATTCTTGATCAGGATCAACAGCCGAGTCGATCTAGCCATGTCCGTCTGTCCGTCTTTCCGTCTGTCCGTCCGTCTGTCCGTCTGTCCGTCTGTCCGTCTGTCCGATTATACGCAAACTAGTCCCTCAGTTTTGAAGCTATATGAATGAAACTTTGCAGGTTGTCTTCTATATGCTCTCACTCCTACATAAGTCGGAACGGGCCGGATCGGACGACTATATCATATAGGTGCCATAGGAACGATCGGTAAAATTTTCGAAAAAAAATTATAACTTTGTCAGTTTTGAACATATAATCACCAAATTTGATAATTAGCCATTTATTATTGTTTCAGAACTTCGTATCAAATTTTATGGAAATCGGACGACTATATCTTATAGCTGCCATAGGAAAAATCGGGAACAGTAGGAACAATCGGCAAAATTTTTGAAAAAAAAAACTATAACTTCGCTGTTTCTCAACATATTTTCATCAAACTTTAGATTTAGCCACTTAATATTATTCCAGAGTTTTGACTTAAATTTCATTAAAATCGGACGATTATATTCTATAGCTGCCATAGGAACATCAGCGAAATAATATAAAAAATCATAACTCGGTTGTTTCTTAACATATTTTCATCAAATTTGAGATAAGGCCATTTAAAGTTATCTTAGAATTTCGTGTTAAATTACATAGCTCAATTGTAATCTGCAAGGGTATATAAACTTCGGTAAGCCGAAGTTAGCTTCCTTTCTTGTTATTATTACGTCGGCGCAGAGTAACACGAACATAGTAACGATTCTATTACTGAGTGAGGTCTGTTCGTGCTGCCGAACCCTTAAGAGTGAGAGAGACCACTATATAGTTTGAGTGGAAAGTTAGAAAGGGGTGAAGGAGAACATGAAAGCAGAGTGTGGCATTCATACTCGAATATGCAGAGCAAGGGAACAGAACTGACTGCGTTCATTCTACGATAGACCTTCCTTTGACATATGTAATTTCTTTACCTTCGCTTGTGAAATTCTTTGTGTGTCACTCTGCATTACCACCAAGAGCTAATATACAATGTGAGTTCCAGAGTAAACAGGACTTTTAAAAACAAGACAGAAAAATAGTTTTTCGGCAAAATCAATTTATTTTATTCAAAATAGTCTCCTTCTGCTTTAAAACAGCGTTTTGCACGGTCCAAAAGTGTTTTAGCTCGTTGCCCGGTATGGCCGCCAGTATGCCGGTGCAAGCCTTTTGAATGGTCTCTACGTCTGCATAAATGCATAAATGCAAATGCATTTTTCCGAAAAGTTAGAAGTCTCACGGTGTCATATCAGGTGAATACGGGGAGTTAAAATGTGATTTTTGGTCAAATAGTCGTACACAAGCGTCGATCGATGAGACGGCGCATTATCGAATACGGCGCACCAAACGCTTCAAAACTCTAAGGTAGAATACCGCATTAACTTTTTGGCCGGGTGGAACAAATTCTTTATGGACTATACCCTTGGAATCATAAAAACAAATCAGCGTTTTCTTCACTTTTGACTTCTCCAGGCGCGATTTTTTGGGTTTCGGCTCGTTCGGCGCCTTTCATTCAGCACTCTGGCGTTTCGTTTTGGAATCATATTGAAAACACCACGTTTCGTCACCAGTCACAATCTTGTAAAGGAAGTTCGGGTCTTTTTTGCCTATTTAATGATGTCCGTCGAATGTTGAATTCTGAGCAATTTTTGGACGTCAGTCAATTTGTGCGGTACAAACCGTGCACACACCTTTTGTAAGCCCAAATGATCGGTTCGATGTTTTGGAGATGTTCAATTATATTTCCATGAATTTCAATGATTATTTCGGCTGATTTTTTATGAATAACTTTAACTTTAAAATTACAGAATATTCTGCAAGGGTATATAATCTTCGGCTCCGCCCGAAGTTAGCTTTCCTTTCTTGTTTATGAATAACTTTAACTTAAAAATCCATTAAAAATAAAAAAATTTCTAAGCTGATGCAATTTCTAGAAAAATTGGAAGTGGGCTTTCCAATAATTTCAGCCCTCCGAGTCGCTTTGAAAATGAACACTTGTTCATTCTTTCAAATCTATTTTATTTTATTTATTATTATCTAAGTCCCGTTAGATTTCTAAATATAAAACGGATTGCAAATAAAAATTGGGCATTTAAGAGACAAAATGTGTACTACTCGACAACATTTTTTTAACATATATATTTTTTTTTTTGGCTTATGTAATGAATTACTGTGCTGAGTGGCGGAGCGACACGTATTGCCGCGTTGGCTTGTATACTGTTGATTTTCTTTTTGCATAGGAATTAAAGCGAATTAATGAAAAATGTAAATATAATAAAAATAAGAAAAATAATAGAAGCAACAAAATGGAAACAATAGAACAATCCACAAACAACTAAACATCTATTGCTGCCATATGTTCACTAACCTCTAAAATACATTTTATTGAATATTTACTAAATCAATACATTACAGTTGAAGCCGGTAATATCCATTAAAACAACAAGGTGGAAAGAAACACAGAAACACTACACTAAACACAGGAAAGAGATGGAAACAAACAATAATTCCACCAACGCTTTGGATTCCGGTAACGTATCAGGGCACTAAGTCCTACCATTAGCAATACACCTATTTCTACAAGCAAGAGCCTGAATCTAAACCAACTACTAGACCTTGTACATCAACTACCCACCTACGAAGGCCCATCTGACAATCTTGACAGATTTATAAGTAGAGTAGAACAGCTACTATTGTTAGCCGGATCAGTGGACCAAGCAACATGCGGACAGTACTTACTTGGAACTATCCGTGACAAAATTAAAGGCAGGGGAGACGAAGCACATCAAATCAAATCTCAAGCGAGAAAACGGAAAAAATGCTTGTTAGAGAGCTACACAATCTTCCGGATGGACTCAGTATGGAAAGATTATATTTCACAGCCACAAAACTAAGAAGTGAATTAATGTCAGAGAAGCAGACCCTAGTGGACACTCCCTCACGGCTAAACGAGACCAATATGACAGATTCTGCCTAAATACATTCCTAGTTGGATTAGAGGACCCACTTAGGTCAGCCATTAGAAAGCATACGAGTACGGACAAATCGAACTAAACTTTTCTAGAAATCTGAATAAGCACCATGGAAACCAACGAACTCTTAAACGCGAACACAGATAATAGATTGGCTAAACTAAATGAGGACAGAAAAACACCAGTCCAGGTCGAACCTAATGATATATGTAGTATTTAGGAAAAAAAACCGTAGAAACAAGCTAACACCGACATTTTTACAACAAAAAGTAAATAGACACAATGGCGTCACCTTGCTACAACTAGATGTCAAAAACTACACAAACAAAAAACTAGAATATA
>VNJQ01004520.1:0-14659 GCA_008042515.1 Drosophila truncata
CATGCTGCACACCAGTTGCAGTTTTTTTGCGCCTTGGAGACTCATTTAATAGCGTAAGGCTATTAAATTGTTTGTCAAGCGCTAAGAACATGTTATGAGTTTTATGAAAACTCCATAACACCTCCTTAAAACCGCCCTTGGTCTGCCGCATGAAAGACAACATTTCCCTTTCAACGTCGCGACAAGCTTCGCAACAATAACGTAACCCGATATTTTTCCTCACATCATCAACCGTCCGGCCGGCAACCTCAATGCACTTTGCATGCAAAATGTTGTGGCACAACCAGCAGCCGATGGTGAAAATCACTAGACGTAATTACCCTTTTGCAGGTTTTAGCGAAGCAGACGATATTCGAAGACATTGTAAAGACTTACCACTGTACTTGTTACGTTAATGAGAGGGAGCGACAGATAAGATAAAAGTGCTGCTGCACAGAGAGAGTTAGAGAGTGGGAGAGCGTGAGAGCAGGAGAGCGTGGGAGTAAGCAAGCTTAGGAACGTTTAGCTGTCGCGAAGGCGCAACAACGGCTAAACGGGAGAGACACAAAAAGGAATGCAAAAATGCAAGAAAAACAATCACCGCAGCACAATTAAATTGTGAAAATAAAAGAGATTAAATGCACAAATAAATATAGCTGCATGCACACGAAGTGAACGGAAACTATGAAGAACGCAATGTAGAAGTTTTAAATGGTTTTTAGCAAAGTTATTACACAAAAACGAGAGCGCAAGAAAAAAAACACTACCGTTCACTTTGAAGGAGAAAGACGAATGTTATTTTCAATTCAAAAAAAATTTTATTTTATTATTACACAATATTTCCTTCCTTAATACAAACTATTTACACTATTTAATATGTGAAATATTATTTCGCAAAAGTTATCAATAATTTATTTATTTGCCATTTTTTTTGTCTTTTGTTCTTTCAAACTGCTTAGTTGCTGCATGCATACAGTGAAAAAAAGTTTTAAAACGTTCGTTAACATAATTGCAAGTTGTCCTGAGTTCAATTCACAGGGAGGATTAGAACAAAGTCAAAGTTTTTATATTCGTTAAATATAGACTGCCGCTCACTTGAATAGCCCGTCATACTTTTTAATACAAAAAAACATTAATCTCAGTTTACATAATTATTATAAGTCTGACTGGCATGAACTATCCCTGTACTGCAAGCAAAGTTTAACGTCATCAGCGTACATGAGTACTCTGGAATTAGTTAGAACCTGCGGCAAGTCATTGATAAACAATGTGAAAAGCAGTGGTCCAATGTGGCTACCCTGTGGGACGCCAGATTTGACCCTGAGGCTGTTGGATAGAACGTTTTTGAACAGAACCTTTCGAGTCCTGTCCACTTAAGAAGATCGCTAGGAAACCCCATAGAATCAAGTTTCCTAACCAGAAGAGAATGATTGACCGAGTCAAAAGCTTTTCTGAAGTCCGCGTAAATAACATCGGTTTGAAAGTTACGTTGGAAGCCCCTAATAACAAATGCGGTAAGTTCCATAAAACCATGCCTCATTCGCCTCATAAAACTATGCTGACTTGGAGAGATGACGGATCTGCATAATAATAACAAATGATTCCCTCCGATTAAGGGGAAGTTCTGATGATTCTAAACATAAGGTAAACAATTTAAGAAGGGGGTTACACAGCGCCTCGGAACAATACCTAAGCACAGAGCCCGGTATTCTATCGGGACCTGGTGAATAAACTGGTTTAACGCGTTGAAGCTCTAGAATAAGTGAGCTTTCATTTAAAATAGGACTGAAAATTAAGTTCGAACTGGGCATAGCGGAAGAAACTATCAGATCTGAAATAGTAGAGGACGAGTATGTAGTTTTAAAAAACTCAGCAAAAAGATCGGCTATTGCCTGATCAGAATTTGTTTCTAAATGAAAGCGAGGAAGGATAAAAATTAGGTTTACGTTTTGTGTTAACAAAGTTATAAAACTGCTTTGGGTCCTGCGTGAATTGGACCTGACAACGAGTCAAGTAATTTTTATAACACTGAGCGTTAAGCACGGTGAAGTTAGACCGAGCACTGAGATAAGAGGAAAAGGAAGTTTTTGAACCGGTGAGTTTATATTTATTATAAAGCCTAGATTTTACATTTTTTAAGCGTGTTGAACCAAGGAGGCTTATTAGAGACCAACAGATAGATTACCGGAACACATAGGGAAAAAAATGAGTTCAAGGCACTGTAAAAAATATCCACGGCGGTTGCCATGTCAGAGCACATGTAAAGATCGGACCAATTGAATTCAGATATTAGAGTGTTTAGCCTCTGATAGTCAGCTTTTCGGAAACAGCGGACTTTGGTTATTCTTCTACTAGATGTAGTTTCTAACACTGTCCCAGTATCGATAGTCACTTCGAAAGTTGGATGGTAAGAATCTTCAGGCTGCGTCATTGGAGGAACTCTGATTGGGTTTACGCCTGCAGGATCTGAAACAAAGCACAGATCAAGTAAGCGGTTTAAAGAATTAAATACATGGTTAACTTGCGATAGGGATAAATCAAGTAAGCCGTTAATGAACTCATGCTGTGCCGTAGTCTGAAGGACATTAGACACGCCATCATTAGACCAATGAGCCGCCGGTATATTGAAGTCACCTAGAGTCACTAATTGGTCCCTGTCAGAAAGCCTTCTGGAAACTGCCTGAATTGCCGAAAGGTGTTTCCAATAGGTAGGCTCTTCTGAAGATGGAGGAATGTAAGAGCAGGTTACACAAACAGTGGTACCTGTGAGAGATAATTTAACGCAAATGAATTTAGTGTCCAAAAAATCATTAGATAAAACCTGTTCAGATATAAAGCCAGAGCCAACGGCAATTAAAACTCCGCCACCACACTGAGAAAGACGGTCTAATCTGAAAATTGTGTACTTACTCGGGAGAATTTCGGAGCAAAAAATCTCCGGTTTCAACCAGGTTTCTGTAAACACAATAACCTGGGATGTAAAGGAAAAGGTATCAGAATACAGTTTAGAGAGCTTACTGCGTAAGCCCCTAGTATTCTGATAGGAAAGTAGTAAGGAAATGGTTGGTTTTTTGGGACAGAAGGTACGGCGGTGGGCACTGCGGTTTGTGACGGCCTGGGTAGTTGTACTCCTACAGGCCGGTTTCTCTTACTTCGAGCCTCGTACTTTTTGACTACAACGTGCTCGGGTCAGAAGTCACCCGAGCAAATTGCGTCGAAGAGCTGGACTGAGACATTTATTTTAAAAGATAAAATGTCTCTGGCATACGAAAATTAAAATTTTTCCACTTTAATATTTCCGGCTTGAGATTTGCCTTGTATATAGACTAGTACATCTTCCGATGCGAGATAAGGGGCAAGCCTCGAAACAAATATTGTTTTCGATGGTGGAACTGCTGTAAGGGTCTTACGTAACGTAATGTTACCAACATCGGCCGGAGTTCCGGGCATTGTTGGACCCTGGGTCGGTATTATTACTGGATTTTGCGGAGCCAATGATTTGGCTCCGGAACGGACACATCAGAAATTGCTGGCTGAGCGGCTGCCGCTACCCCCGCGTCCGATTCGGATACCGAATCTATTTTCGTTCCTGATCTCAGAACCATTGGATTTGGTGCTGGGACCAGGAGCTGTGGGGCGGGAATATGGCAGGAACTAGGTTGCTGTGGCTCACACAGTTGCAGTCGACCAGCAGCAGACTTTTTGCGTTTCGGCGACTCATTTAATAGCTTCATACTATTAAATTGAGCGTCTAGCGCGGAGAAAAGGTCATTCGCTTTGCGAAAAGTGACCATAATCTCATTAAATCCACTTCTGGTCTGACGCATGAAGGATGATATTTCCTTCTCAACCGGTCGACAGTTCTCGCAACAATAATGCAGGCCCTTTTTGCTGGACACTGCGTCAGCTATGCGGCCTGTCATCTCAATGCACTTTGCGTGCACTACCGCATCGCAAAGCCAGCAATGGAGACTTGGCTGGTCAACCAAAATATTTTTTTGGCAGTTTTTAATAGCACAGACAATAATTGAGGACATTTTCACAAACCCGTAAACCACTGTGGACACTATCAGTTCCGAAAAAAAGAACCAGAGAGAGAGAGAGAGAGAGCGCGAGAGGGTTAGAATGTGAGCGCAAGAAATCACAAGAGCGAGAGAGCTATGAACCGCTTAGTTGCAGCTAAAAGCTAACGACACTCAAGCGGGGGGAAAAAAACGGAATAAGAAGAAAAAAAGAAAGATAAGAAAACCGTCTTAGCACAAATAAAAATGTTTATTAAAAACACTAAATTACACAGAAAAGTGCATGCACGCGCGGTAGCAAAACGGTATATATATTTACTGATGATAGTTAGAGAATTTAGAGGAAACCCCGGTGGTTTAAAATCAAAATAAACAAAAATTCGGAGCGCAAAACAAAAACACGACCGTTCGCTAAGAAGTGAGAGATCGAATTGTATAAACACTGCGACAAAGTGTTACAGTGTGTACCCTTTTAATGCTCTTGGTACAGTGGGTGGTCGATATACATATATATTTATATGTCTGCACTTTTGTTTCACTGTATAACTTATTAAGATTTAATTTGTATTAATTAATTAATAGTTAGTTACTTTCCTTGAGCCTGTTTAGGCAAAGGTCAATACACAAAGAACACGAAGAAGGTTATATTAATTAATTTCTTATTTCAACTAAGCCTGTTAAGGCAGAGGATAAGATAAATTCTTGGGCTATTATTTAGTTATTGATTAAACACAGCTATGGCTGCGGAGTGCTAATTTTTAGACTTACTTAAGGGACTGGTCTGGCCGCGGCTCGAGGTCTTTGCCTGCTCGCAGAGCTGCCGCCAAGGTGCCTGGTCAGCATTTCGCTATCATCCGCTAAATGAGTGTTCCCAGCGCTACTGCTAAAGCGCCGGATCAGCAGTTGATTTCCGCCTTGTGACGATTAGTCGCTCCGCGAGTGGTCTGACCGAGCTTCGGGCAATTACCCTCGGCAAATTGGATGCAAACCACTATAGCGGAATCTCCGAGTTGTCTTTTATCCGTAACTTTTTGAAACGGTCATTACTCCACATTTGCAGCACCCATGATAATCATTAATTTCTCCATTTCTCCAACTTACATTTGTAAAGCAAATATCAAAAACAATAAATCTTTCCTTTATAATAAGGGGTTTCCATAATACCTTTCAAACAAATGCAAAGCATTTGCCTTCGTTACTTTTGACTTTCAGACTTTCAGATGATTTTCTTAGATAAATCTCAAGTTATCTGACTGTGCAATGCAAGAATTAAGGCCTAATTTCAGCTTAAGTATTCGCGCGTTTTATTAGTGCCAAAACAAGAATTGTTTGATACTTAAAACGCTATTTTCTTAAAATTGGAACGTGATGGAAACTTTTTGCTTTTCAACAATGCACAAACCAAGATATTGCAGAATCAGCCGCTATTAATCTAAATAATTTTGTTTGTCAGCCTATGTTATAAATGTTTTCTTAAAACAGCCTATAAGCTCGATCAACCAGGTAAGCTGTTAGCCCTTAAAGCTAACATATGGTACAACACACACTTTCAGAACTTTTATATTAATGCACTTTTTAATTTGACCTATTCTGAATCAAGTTCTTCATTTTTTTGAAATACAATGCGAGCAGATGTATATTATATATTATATTCATAAATTGTGTTCAAAACCTGCAATGTTTGTAGCAATATTTTTGTTAACAAATTTCAGTTTCTGAAGAGATAAACTTTGTGTTAAGCTATGATTCGTCAGCTGTCCTAACGTGGCCATGATAAAAATTGCTATATTTTCAGAAATCTTGTCAGTCTGGAAACGATCACTTTTACAGTGGCATAGGGAAGAAGACTCCACGAAGGAGAGTGTTCTGCATTGGCTCATCACATTTTTATACCCTTGCAGGGTATTATAGTTTCAGTCAGAAGTTTGCGACGCATTGAAAGAGGCATCTCCAACCCCAGAAAGAACATATATTCTTGATCAGCATCAACCGCCGAGTCGTCTGTCCATTTCTAGTCCCTCAGTTTTAAAGCTATCTGAATGAAACTGTGCAGTAAGTCTTCTTTATTCTCTCACTCGTGCATGTGTTGGGACTGGTCGGATCGGAAAACTATATCATATAGCTGCCAAAGGAACGATCGAAAAATTTTCCGAATAAATTATCAGGCCTGTTCCAATTTCCGCTCGGAAGTGAATTTGATAACATTTTCGAATTTCCCTTTAACATAAAAAAATTCCTTTATTGATTGAGGTTTTATTTTTTGTATTTTTGGTCCCTTTGTTTCCAAAAACACTTTCAGCTAGTCGCAAATGTCTTCCAAGGTCGCATCTGAATCCGATATCCCAAAGACAGGCGGAAAGTTTCCGTGCGATTTTAACTGAGGAAATACGAATTTTCGGAAGTGAAAATTAGAACAGGTCTGGGAAATTCGAATTTCGATTTTAATTTCAGGAAAATTATACAATTATATCCCATAGGAACAATCAGGAAAACAATTGAAAATTTCATATCTTCGCTGTTTCTCAACATATTTCCATCAAATTTGAGATTCGGCCATTCATTATTATTTTCGAATTTCCTTTTAGTTCAATTGCAATTTGCAAGGGTATATAAACTTCAGCGAGCCGAAGATAGCTTCCTTTCTTGTTAAGGTTAAACTCCATAAGGTTAGGTTAGATTAGTCCGGGCGGCAGTCGTGAAGGGCCACGCCCATCACGCCAGTGATGAAGTCAAGACCTTAATCCTTCTCCACCTCGAATGTTTTTAGGGTGTGCACCTCCGTCTCCCCAGGGTGGCGCTTCTTGAGACGCAGGTAGACACTACCTATGCCCTACTCCATCTTCCCATACCTTGGGTACAGGATGTCCTCCACCTCTTTATTGATCTGGAGGACTGCGCACTGGCCCCCCTCTTTGGGTGTCGGGCTCGCTATGTGCAGTACCTTCCAGTCTGCCGTGGGAACGTCCAGGTTTTAACGCTGTAGCAGCTTCAGCGCCCGGTCGCCTGGGATTGCGATGGGAAAAAGTACCTTCGCCTTAGGTATGGAAGATATTAGTTCCCTGTCCACCACCTCGAGCTTGGCCCCTCCCACAACGCCTCCATTTGGCTAACCGTTTGCGTCAGCTACTTCCGAGTCAGGATTTTGACCTTATTTAGCCATCCCGCACCATCAAATGTGGGCATGGGAGCTAGGGAGTCATCCTCCATGCGTGCAAACGGCGCTTCGACGTCTTCCACCTTGTTTCGGACATCTTCCCGTTTTTGTCGCTCCGGTTATTGAGTGGCACGATAATGTGTCGCTGGGGCATCCGGGGTGGTGCTCTTCGCTGAGCGTTGCCTTTTGCTGGCAAGCATCTCCACCACCTTGTTTGCGAATCCGCCCGTTGATGCCATATGCTGAAGAGTGGCGTAGTGTAACTTGCCCTCTTCGATCTTTTGCTCGGCCCAGGCAAGCTTTGTCTTCTTCTCTTGTCCGGAAGCCGTCTTTGGACCGCAAGGGCAGTATTTTACTGCGTCTTCGCCTTTCTCCCCACGCTTGACCGTTTTGGCCCGTCCCTCCGTGGGGAGCTGGTGCCTGGTTTCGGGAAGCAGAGGGGCTCTTCTCTTCGTGTTTGTTGAGCTGCACGCTCTTTGGGCCCGTGTCTGTATCGACGCCGGCACCCGAGCTTTGCTCCCGACGTTCCAGAGGTGTGACCGCTGCTGACACGCAGAGGGGATTGCTACCACCCCCCCCCCCCCCCCCCCCCCCCCGTGCCCACCGGTGGTAGCAGTCACGCATTCCACCGACGTTTGGGCTGATATGCCAGCCCCGGTTGCTTCCTTTTCTCCATTCCTCAGGAAAAACTGGTTAGTTTTCAGGGGAAACACCTGCCTTCCGTCACGCACCTCCAACCATGGCTAATGCATCATTTCGTCCCACTTTTTGGGCGGAAGGAATTACCCCGAAGCCTTAGCTAGACACTGCATTACCTCGGATGATGCAAGCGGCGATGCATTTCCCGTTGTTCCGGGATAATTCAGTGCCCATTGCCTAGCCGGCGCACTCGTGGAGGGATCAGATGGAGCGTTTGCCAGCTAACACCATAACACCATAAAATAACCTAAATTCGACATTAAAATGCATTTTATTGTATTTATTTATTAATTTATTTATTGATTCTCGCCCTGTATTACCGCCCCCGCTTCAAAAACATCTTTTGCAGGATTTCCTACGTTTATCGACCGCTGGGCAGATTTATGCTGCCTTCTGTTTGGGTTAGGCGTTGGATCGTCCACTTCGTCGGTTGGCGCTGTGCGCTATGACGTCATCAGAATAGTGGAAACCTGGCTAAACATTGACTTTTTTAACAACGAATTCTTCGACCTCAATCTTAACCAAATTTTCCGCAAGGACCGTGATGCTGAAAAAACACAATGCTCAAGAGGAGGTGTCGTTCTTGATGCGGTCATGCGTAGTCTGTCTCGCTTTGAAATAAAGATAACAATTTTGCTTGTGGTCTCATATATCCCGCCAAGAACTTTATAAAGCTCATGTGTATAATATTGCACGCATTAGCAATGATTTTTCTGACTCGCAGTCCATCTGTGTCCTTGGCGAATTCAACCTCTCCTCGCGAGTTTGGGTAAAGGGTGTAGACTCTCTAGCAATGGACGATATAAGGTTGGGACTGATCCAGATTAATCATGTACACGGTGCGCCATCTCGAGCTTTGGTATTAAATAACTGAATAGCTTTCACGTTTATCAAACGATAGACTTAAGCAGATTAGTGCTGGAAACGGCAGTTCAGTAAAATTTGAGCCATGAATAACTTAACATCAAAAGAACGTGTCGAAGTGGTGACTTTGATTATCCAAAAGTGGGCGTTCAATTGTAAAAACGCTAAAGTACAAAGGCACGATGCAGCGTATTTTGAAGGATTTGGGAATGTTCCCGTACAAAATAAAGATAACTTAACGATTGTTGCCCGAAGACAAGCCGCGGCGATTGGCATACTCCCCAAAAAGTAGCCGACATTATCGAAACAAAGCCCAATTTTTGGTATGAAATTTTGATGGTTGACAAAGAGCATATCACCGTACCTGGTGGCGTCAATAAACAGAACTGTTGCACCTGGGGCACTGAGAATCCTTACGTCATTCATGAGGAACCATTACACGATGAGAGAGTTATAGTTTGGGTGAGTGTTTGTGCCTCAACCATCATCGGCCATTACTTCTTTAAAAAATGCGAAGCAGTAGACGTCAAGCGATACCAGTGGATGCTGGCGCACATTGTGTGCCCGGAGACAGCTCGGGGCCCCATATAACACAGCAATATATACAATGGAGTTAAGCAGCTCCAATTTCCTGAACGCGATGTGTCTAAAAGAGGCGATATCGACTGGCCGCCGCGTTCGCCGGATTTCTTTTTGTTGGATTATCTGAAGAGCAAGGTTTACAAGAGCAAACCAAAAACCATGACAAAGCTCAAGGAGAGTGTGGCCAATGTTAAGGATCAATCTAAATAGACATAAAACATTTTCCATGATTTTTGTTTTTTTTTTTCCAAAGTTATTCAATATTTTCATACCGAAACTCGAGATGGCGATGTATTTAATAAATTAAATAAAATTTTAGACTTCGTTTTTGTAAGCCAGGACCTAAACTTGAACTTAGCTTCTAGTTGCAATCTTCCTTCTGATTACGATGGTCACCACCAGCCTTTATTAATCTCATTATTTACTTATATATTCTCGCAATACAATTCCCCAACATATTATTTGTATATTAATGGTTGCGATTTAAATTTAATTCAGAATGATCTCGCTAATGGAGCCCAACAAATCTCTCCTAACGAAATTCCCCAACATATTCATTGTTAAATAATGATAGCGATTTATATTTAATTCGGAATGATATCGCTAATGAAACCCAACCAATCTTTTTCCAGTGGTGTGTTTATTAAGATAAATAAAGCTGGCACTAGTAACTCTTAAATTTAACTTCTAAAAATATGATTTCTAACTACAGGCCAATTTCAAAGCTTAGCAATATTTCAAAGATCTTCGAGCGAATTGTAGCGAAGCAGCTACCCTTTCGCATGGGTAGCTTCACTAGCCCCAACCAGCATAGTTTTCATTCTTTTCTTATCATTATACCCTTGCAGGGTATTATAGTTTCCGACCCTATAAAGTATATATATTCTTTATCAGCATCAACAGCCGAGTCGATCTAGCCATGTCCGTCTGTCGGTCTGTCCGTCTGTCCGTCTGTCTGTCTGTCTGTCTGTCTGTCTGTCTGTCCGTTTCTACGCAAACTAGTCCCTCAGTTTTTAAGCTATCTGAATGAAACTTTGCAGTTAGTCTTCTATAAACTCTCACACATATATGTTGGAACGGGCCCGATCGGACGACTATATCATATAGCTGCCATAGGAACGATCGGTAAAATTATCGAAAAAAAATTGTAACTTTGTCAGTTTTGAATACATTTTCACCAAATTTGATATTTGGCCATTAATTATTATTCTAAAATTTCGATTTTAATTTCATGAAAACCGGACGACTATATCCTATAGCTGTCATAGGAACAATCAGGAAAATAATAAAAAAAATCCTAACTCCGCAGCTTCTTAACATATTTTCATCAAATTTAAGATTTGCCCACTTAATAATTTTTCAGAATTTTTGTTTTAATTTCATAAAAATCGGCCTACTATATTCTATAGCTGCCATAGGAACAATCAGGGATATAATAGAAAAAATCTTAACTTCGCTACTTCTCAAAATATTTTCATCAAATTTGAGATTTGGACACTTATTATTATTTGAGAATCTTAGCTTGAATTTCATGAAAATCAGACGAATCTATCTTATAGCTGCAATAGGAACAATCAAAATAATAAAAAAAATGCATAGTTTCGCTATTTCTCAAAATATATTAATCAAATTTGGGATTTGGCCACTTATTATTATTTCAGAATTTCGATTTTAATTTTATAGTTCAATTGCAATCTGCAAGGGTATATAAACTTCGGTGAGCCGAAGTTAGCTTCCTTTCTTGTTTTTGTATTAAATTTTGTATTAATTGTTAACCATTGCCAAGTAGATGTGTATTTGACAAGGTGAGCCATGATATACTGTTGGCCAAACTACAGAGAATGGGCTTTCAATCATCAATGCTTAGCTGGATATGTTCTTATCTTAATGGCCGCAGATATAGAGTAGTTTGCAATGGTCAGTCCTCGAATCCCTATATACAGAACTTCGGGGCTTCCCTAAGGGGATGCCTTGGGCCTATTTCTCCTCATTCTCTTTATCAATGCTTCAAGAACTCGGAATGTTTACCATTTGTAAATGATCTTAAAATATTCAAGTCTTTGAGTTCGGTTGTCGACTACGAGGGTAAGCGTAGGGCGTATTAATTTTTTGGCTGTTCTTCCAAATGCATAATTTAGAACAACTCTTTTCCTTTAATTTAAGACATCGAAAAGTTATAGCTTTTTGAAGTCACGAAGTTTTTCAGAAGGCCTAATAAAAATGCTAAAACGGAGTAGCAATTCATTTTGTTCAGTTCTCGAAAAACTGCATTTCATTTCTAAAGAACTTTGTTGCGTAGAATCCGAATCCGTCATCAGAATTAGTCTATCTTGTCAGGGTTTCGAGATATTTAAGGTAATGTACCCGCAAACGGCAATTTTTCGATAATATTAAATATCTCAAAATACTGACGTCAAATGCATATTTCCAACAACTGAACGAAATGTTTCAATAGCATTCTCATCAGGCTTTTTGGAAAACAGAGTAACTTCGAAAAGCCATCACAAAAAAATCGTATTTGATCTCGTGAGTTCTTTAATTAAAGGGAAAGGGTTGTTCTAAATGATTAAAATTAAAAAACAGCCTAACAAAATTTTTGGGGCCATCTACGAAACCCTAAAAGTTCGGAAATACGCTATTTTTCGAGTACGTAACCTCAGATATCCCAAATTCCTAACGTGATGGCCAAATTCTGCTGCCGGATTTGTATTCTTCCTACCCAATTCCTTTGGGAATGAACCCCAACTTTCCTACAACTCACAAAACACTATATTAGTAAACCAGTGTTATTTAAGCGTATGCAAAATATTTAAGTAAGGCGTGATACGCCTTAATTTACTGACCCTTAGGCCAAACTATTTTTTGCTTTCGTCAGGTCTAAGCTGGAGTATGCCTCAAATATTTGGAACGCGGCAGAAAACTATACAAAAAAAATGTCTATCTTTCGCGCTCTATTCTCTTAATTTCCACGATCCGTTTTCTTCCTATCGTTTTAAATGTCGCCTTGCGCATCGGTAGTCACTTCATAATACGAGCTATGTATCTATCATAATGATTGTTGACCTCATTTCAGGCATAATTGATTGTCCAGCGCTTCCTCAATTTTTTTTTTTTTTACTTTTTCTTTAGCACTTAATAACACCCTAACCCGAAGAAGAGTGTACTGACTGAAGTGTAATAATAATTTTGTAATAATTTGTAAAAATTTTGTAAATTTGTAAAATAATATAACTTCGCCAGTTTCCAACATATTTTAATTCTAAATCTTCTATATTTTTTAGTTGCCATAGGAACGATCGGTAAATTAATAGAAAATCAAAGCTTCAGTTTTTCAAAATATTTGCCCTTTCTTTAAGATTTTTCCATTTATTATTATTAAAGATTTCCGCTTTAATTTTATAAAACTCGGGGTACTATATTATGCATATAGTTGACATTGGAAAATTCGAAAAACTAATAGAAAAGTTTGTAACTTTGTTGTTTTAAAATAAACTCTAATCTTCACTGAGAAATAACCAATTCTTATTAGTTCTTTAGAACTTCGGTCTTAATTTTAAGGGAGTCGACCGACTTTGTTATATAGATGTCATAGGAACAATCGGTAGGTGAAGAGGAAAGACAAAACTTGTGTTTCTTCAATTCACCTTACAATGTGTTTCAGAAATCTAATTTCCAACCATAGGTTCATAGACAAAATTTCTTATCTGTTTGAGATGCGCCAAATTCAGATGTGTACATTATTTTGATAAGCTTCTGTATTGCAGTACTTAAACTTAAAATTGTACTAAAATTAAACATACATACTACAATATGAATAAAACTACTTCACCTACTTTTGATTGAAAATGAGTAAATACATTACAGCGATATCCTTAGCTCTAAGGGGCACTAAAAATAGGTGGTAGCCGATTCTAAGACTTACGAATATAGCTAAAAAGAAGAAGCTAACTTCGGCTCGCCAAAGTTTATACCCCCTTGCAGATTGCAATTTAACTATAAAATTAAAAACTAAATTCTAAAATAGTAATGAATGGCTGCATCTCCAATTTTTGATGAAAATATGTTGGAAAACAGCGGAGATATGATTTTTTTAGTAATTCCCTGATTGTTCCTACGGCAGCTATAGGATATAGTTGTCCGATTTCCATGAAATTTAAATCGAAATTCTGAAGTAATAATAGGTGGCCAAATATCAAGTTTGGTGAAATTATGTTAAAAATTACAGTTATGTCCTAATCCTACGCAGTCCATCCGTTTGAAACCGTTGGGATTTTTCTCAGAAATTTATTTATTTATTTATCTTAAGCTAACAGATAGTTGTAAACTAAAAGCTAACTTATGTTATAGAGCTATAGCTACTTAGGCCTTCAGCTTGCTGATTACATTGATAGCTTTAATTATTTGTAGGATTTATAGGATTTTCATCTCTCACTTCTTAGCGAACGGTCGTGTTTTTGTTTTGCGCTCCGAATTTTAGCTTTTAGCTGCAGCTAAGCGGTTCATAGCTCTATCGCTCTTGTGTTTTCTTGCGCTCACAAACTAACCCTCTCGCTTTTTCTCTCTCTCTCTCTCTCTGGTTTTTTTTTCAGAACTGATTGTGTCCACATTGGTTCACGGGTTTGTGAAAATGTCCTCAATTATTGTCTGTGGTATAAAAAAATATTTTGGCCGACCAGCCAAGTCTCCATTGCTGGCTTTGCGATGCGGTAGTGCACGCAAAGTGCATTGAGATGACAGGCCGCATAGCTGACGCAGTGTCCAGCAAAAAGGGCCTGCGTTATTGTTGCGAGAACTGTCGACCGGTTGAGAAGGAGATATCATCCTTCATGCGTCAGACCAGAAGTGGATTTAACGAGATTATGGTTACTTTTCGCAAAGCGAATGACCTTTTCTCCGCGCTAGACGCTCAATTTAATAGTATGAAGCTATTAAATGAGTCGCCGAAACGCAAAAAGTCTGCTGCTGGTCGACTGCAACTGTGTGAGCCACAGCAACCTAGTTCCTGCCATATTCCCGCCCCACAGCTCCTGGTCCCAGCACCAAATCCAATGGTTCTGAGATCAGGAACGAAAATAGATTCGGTATCCGAATCGGACGCGGGGGTAGCGGCAACCGCTCAGCCAGCAATTTCTGATGTGTCCGTTGCGGAGCCCAATCATTGGCTCCGCAAAATCCAGTAATAATACCGACCCAGGGTCCAACAATGCCCGGAACTCCGGCCGATGTTGGTAACATTACGTTACGTAAGACCCTTACAGCAGTTCCACCATCGAAAACAATATTTGTTTTGAGGCTTGCCCCTGATCTCGCATCGGAAGATGTACTAGCCTATATACAAGGCAAAACTCAAGCCGGAAAT
>VNJQ01004521.1:0-14923 GCA_008042515.1 Drosophila truncata
TATGTTTTTTGTTACCACAAAATCAATAAGGACTGGGAGCTTGCGTGGGTCGGTTGGCCAGTATGTGGGAGTTCCAGGGGAAACATAGTCCAGTTTATTTCTCACATTTATAATTGCACTGTACAAGTGCCTTCCATTGTAGTCTCCTGCGGCTATAAAACGATCCCCAAGTGAATAGTTTCCGTTTTGCTATGTGGCTGTTCTCGGGCCTGTTGAACGTTTTGTGAGATAGGCTGAATTGGATTTTCCGTTCCAGATCGTAGAGCATCGGCATAGGAAAAGCGGTTGGTAGTGTTTAGGGGACCGAATGAGGACCTCGCAGCTTTGGCGAAGAAGACGTCTGGCGTAGCTTTCGACGCAGTGTACACATTCTGTGGATTTTGGTTGCGCGTTGCGGTCGCTTGACGCATGCGACTCTTCAACTCCTTGTACACCACACATCCTCTATAGTTTGCCGTATTGTTGCCACCGCAGCTTCCACATTTCTTCACGGTACTGTCCTTGTTTGTAGTGCAGTGAGCGGAGGTGTGGACATCCCAGCAGACTACACAGACGTCTCGAAGTGTGCAGTATGACCTAGTGTGTCCATACTCTTGGCAATTAGTGCATTGCACTGGACCGTTGCGTTTATGTGGCTCTTCAACAGTGATTCTCCGATGCAAAAGATATTGCAGCTTGTAGATGGGGTGGACTTCGTTCTTCTTCAACGACCTGCTTTCTGGCTCGAGCTCGACCTTGAAGAGAGGTTGTGGCTTTTTATTATTATTTCGAATGTTAATAACGTTCCTGGCGACGAGGGCGGTTTTTATTTCTGCGGCGGTAACATCGGGTTCGATTCCCTTTACTACCACTTGCTACTACCTTGCTGCTTTTCAGTTGGTACGTGTAATAGTTCTTCTGGGCGTTGTCCAGGTATTTGGACACGATGCGAAAGTGCTCTTCGGTCTTGGTGTGCACCTTTATTTCATGGATGTTCCCTTTGGTAAGCGGGACAACATGAAAGTTGTCACCGTTGTCAATGACGCAATTCGGTTGACCAGGGCACTCGAGTTTTTCTCCCTGATATAGATTGGAGGGGGCTTGGGTTTTTTTCTTGAGCTGGTTGGTCTTCCTAGATCTCCGCCAGTAGGGCAAATTTGTTACTACTGGATCTGCCTGGTTCTTCTTTGATCTTCTGGACGCGGCTAATTTTTGTTTTATTGCCTGCCGGATTACTCTGCGGGATAAGCTTGCGCTTAATTTGGATGTAGCGATCCATTCCAGTCTGTGTGACCGGAGCCGGCTTGGCACTTTCCGAAGTTGTTGTTTTTGTTCTCGCTGTAGTCGTTGACGTCGCGGTGTTTTGAGTTGCAGTGGATGCGAAATTTGGTTCTACCATTAGATGGGGGGTTTTACACTGCGAACTCCATGACGCGGGAGTCGGAGTGAGCAGAGCGGGTGAGCAAGACCGTGCCCTTTCTCTTTCAGCGGTCAGTAGCATTGGGTTGCTCTTAATTGCCGATTTTTTAATTTCAGTGTCGCGTGCTGAAAAGCAAGAGTAGAAACCGTTTCTTTGGTTCACTGAGCTTCTACGCTCGTTCTTTTGATTGTTCCTCAGTGAGCTCATTGCGTGGCACTTATTTATTTAAAAGAATGCACTAGTTTTTGTTTTAGCACATCACAGCTGTTATAAAAAGCTTGTCTATTGCTTTTAATAAATTATGTTCAACGTCTTTTCGATTTTCTGTGTATTGTTGCATTAATTTTAATATATTGCAACTAAACGAGAGCGCAATAAACAAACACGACCGTTCACTTGGAACGAGAATGAATGCATGTTGTTTGGGAAAAAATTTGTCCTTTCAATAATTTATTTAGTTAAAGTTTGCATGTAGTTGTCACGATTTGATCGTTTTTATTTATTTATTTATTACATATTTATTAATTATTGCGTGTAGATATAAGTTCAAATATTTGACGGATAGCTCTGCACATTTGTATATTGATTATTTTTTTATTTTTATTTATCTTTAAGCTGCAATTCTTATGTAGAAGTTATACAGTATTAAGTATATTTTGTAGTTTTTGTGGTTTAATTCTTTACTCTTTTAGTTTTTACTGAAACTAATAAATAAAACTCCCTTTTCCACACCCGAAGGTACGGGATATGGTGCGTTTTTCTTTTATGTGGTGTCTTTAAATTAGCCTAGTAGTTAAATAAGTTATTATAGCCGCATAAAAATGGTAGTCAGTTTTCAGTTTTATATAAAGATAATGACACCCAAAACCCAAAGCGGCTTGAACGCTTTGACGGAGTTTATTTCTATGTGTGGGTGTGTGTGGATGTATATATAATTTAATTTTATTTTATTGTTAAGTTTAATTTAATTTTTAAGTTTATTATTTGAAGTCTTAAAAAAAATCAGCATCAACCAGCCGCAATAAAATTATCGTGGTACAGCGAGTCAGAAAAAGAGAGAGCGAGAGAGAGAGAGAACAGACAGCTTTGTTCTTTCAATGATTGCGTTAAATTTTAAGGAAATTTTCTTCCGACTTTAGGCTCTTGTAAGATTTTTTAGAATTGACCTAGAGCTTCAGGAAAACCACCATATGAATCCTTAAAGTATGAGGATTACCTCGATTAAATATCTAGATCAATGTTTTTTTTGCCGTTAGAAAAAATTTAGATTTTTTTATTTTTTTAAATTGATAAAAAATAGTAAACATTGAAGTATCCAATATTAAATTAAATAGAATCTTTATTATGTAGAGGACTAAATTTTGGCAAAAAAAAAATCGCATAGATTAATTAACGCGATTAGCGTCCATATTTATACCCTTGCAGGGTATTATAATTTCAATCAGAAGTTTGCAACGCAGTGAAGGACCGACCCTATAAAGTATATATATTCTTGATCAGGATTAACAGCCGAGTCGATCTAGCCATGTCCGTCTGTCCGATTATACGCAAACTAGTCCCTCAGTTTTGAAGCTATCTGAATGAAACTTTGCAGGTTGTGTTCTATATGCTCTCACTCCTACATAAGTCGGAACGGGCCGGATCGGACGACTATATCATATAGCTGCCATAGGAACGAACGGTAAAATTTTCAAAAAAAAAATTAGAACTTTGTCAGTTTTCAACATATAATCACCAAATTTGACAATTAGCCATTTATTATTGTTTCAGAACTTCGTTTCAAATTTCATGAAAATCGGACGACTATATCTTATAGCTGCTATAGGAAAAATCGGGGACAGTAGGAACTATTGGCAAAATTTTTGAAAAAAAAACTATAACTTCGCTGTTTCTCAACATATTTGCATCAATCTTTGGATTTGGCCACTTAATATTATTCCAGAATTTTGATTTAAATTTCATGAAAATCGGACGACTATATTCTATAACTGCCATAGGAACATCAGCGAAATAATAGAAAAAATCATAACTCGGTTGTTTCTCAACATATTTTCATCAAATTTGAGATTAGGCCATTTAAAGTTATCTTAAAATTTCGTTTTTAATTAAATAGCTCAATTGTAATCTGCAAGGGTATATAAACTTCGGTAAGCCGAAGTTAGCTTCCTTTCTTGTTTTTTATAGAAATTATTGGTTTTTTGCCACTGGAAGTAAAGGGGGGCATGTTTATGGCCAAAATAAATCTTAGCAAATCAGTTTAGTGTTATAAAAATTGAATGGTAAAAAATTGAACACGGTCATTTAAGTGGATTCGGCTGTGCGTTGATGTGTTGTTGTGGAACCATTTTATAAATTGTGAAAGATCTCGGTTTGTATATTGCTAGTTCGAAACCCAAAAGTTTCCATCACGTACCAATTTTGAGGAAATAGTGTTCAGAGTACCAAAAAGGTCATATTTTGGCACTTTTCAAACGCGTTTAACAAATTGAAATTGGGTTTGAATGAAAGCCTAATCTTTCTCCTTTAAAATTTAAGATGAATCCTTAATGTGGGACGTCTGGTTCAGCAGCTATATCGATTTTTCTGAACTGCTATTGACCCATAATTTTCTATGTTGTAGCCCTGTAATTTAGAAAAAAAAAATAACAACATTCATTACAAGCACTTCCAGTGCGAATTTGAACTTTTTATATCATATTCTCCAAAGAATAAACTATTTTTAAAAGCAAAAAAAAAATTTGGCCCAAAAAAATATGATGTACAATACATGTGGATCCCAACTTAATGAAAATAACGAACAACTCAATCAACGGTACAGCATTACCTGTTACGGCGAAATTGAAAACACTTCGCAATGACACTCTCTTAGTCAAAACAAAAACAAGTGTTCAAGCCTGGAAGCTTGTGCAGCTCAAAGCTTTTGCACCTAAAATCAATGTTACTGTATCCCTACATAACTCCCTTAACACTACCAAAGGTGTTTTTAACTCTAACGACTAAAGAGGAATTTAAGAAAACGAATAGTACGAATATAACGAGAAGTAGCCCCCCAGCAAGTAACTGACGTCCGCAAAATACCTAGGAGAGACAACGGCTCCTTTAAAGGGCTGGTCTCTTAATAGTTAGTTTCAACATGCACAACCTTCCTGACTACGTAATGATCGGATACCAACGTTAGTTAAAGTATATATTCCACTCCCCACAAGATGCAACAACTGCTTTAGATCTCATATCCTCTTAAATTTCTCCTTCCAAACAATTTAACCTAAAAAATTTCTTAACTCCCCCTACCGAACCTACTAACTTACAGTGACATTATTCCACAGCCAACATTTCCCCAGAGATCTCTTGGAAAGTTCTTGCAGATCTCCATGGAAGTGACTTCTTTGCCCTTATGGAAATCGATTAAATTCAACATCAATACTGAAGTTAAAAAAGTCTTATGTAATAGAAAGTTAATATGTTTGCGATCGCCAGGCAATATGTTCATCAAATGAGTAGGCAGGATTTGGATAACTTGGTTTTAATATTGATTTCCTTTATTAGTATCTTTAGTTTTAATTTGATACATTTAGTTTCTTGGCTTGGTCGGAGCAACCATTGTGTGTCTTATTAAATATGAATTTAAAGCTAAGGAAGTCTAAGTCCCTTAGCTGCGCTGCCAACAGCGGCAGCGGAGAGTCATATATATACATTCTTAAATACATAGCTATGCTCTTTTGGACTGAGCGCGGAGGTATATGCACATACATACATGTGGTGCGCTCGTGTAGCATTTATGCTGACACTTGCACTCTTTGTGTGCGGGCCAATATATACATAAGTGGGTAGTTCATATTTCGTCCACTTGAGGTTTATGACCGAGACCTTGAATAAACAGTGCAACTAAGTGTTACAGTGTGTGTACCCGCTAAGTACAGTGGGTACTCAATATATGTGCATACTACACTTAATCCAAAACAATGGTAGAAAGCCTCCGTGCATAATTTTTCCCCCTTATCAGGAGCCGAATTCTTTGCCTTTGGGTCGTCATATGAATAGTCGTTAATTGTTTCCAAAAAGATTTAGTTTTGTTTCATCGCTACAAGGTATGTTTTTCCAAATGTTTGCATTATCTGAAAATTTTTTTGATTGTCCTGACAATTTCAGTCTACCACGAACCGGGTAGGAAGAAATTGCATTGCCAATTTCGGCGGAACAGGCCTTTGATGACATGAATGAGTAATTTTTGGTGCCGATCAGAATTCCCGTTGCTTTGGAAGATTTCTTCTACCTTTTCCTTTTTTATAGCCACAGTTGGATTTAAGGCATTTTGAACAAAACGGAGTGAGGATCCAAAGCGTTTTCCATTTTCGCAGGGACCTTTTTCCTTTTCTTGGAAGCTTCTTAGCCGCTTTCCTTTTCTTGGAAGCTTCTTAGCCGCTTTCCTTTCGTCAGGACTAAAATTCGCTTTTCGACCTATCCACAAAATTTTTTTGTACACTAATGTACTCAAAAAACTTAGAAGTAATAAAAACTGACAAACCAATGCGACAGTAGTGATCTAATCTTTAAAAAATCACTTATTATTTTGACCAACCCATTTGTATGGTTATTTGATAAAATCGGTTGTAGTCTTTTAATTTGAAATGATAAAGTTTTTTTGGTATATATTTTTATTATGTAGTAGGTCCTAAAACTGAAAAAAAATAGTTTTTTTTTCATAAGGCTTCTTAAAGAAGTTGTATGAGTCTTGAAATAAACCTTAATCGCATGTACTTATTTCTTTGGCCAGTAGTGTATCCTACAAAACACATAAAAAGCTTCCACAATCCCACAACATAAGCATCAACAATAGTAGGCAACACACTTGGCTGAAGCAAATCAAATAACAAATTCTCCTAAATATCTGTAATACCTATTAGACTTCTGCATGAATGTAATCATTTTTGGCATAACAGATCTGTACAGTAGTGTAGAGTTCTTAACAAAACTGCACTCATTCTTAACTGTACAGTATACTCTATAGGCCAGAAGAATATAGCACAACACTTTTAGTGCACTCACTTCGATTGAGTACAGTATATGGTTGTACTCTTCCTGACTGAGTACTATATTTGTCTCTTTTTAAAAAGCTGTACAGCTTGTTAGTTGACTGTGTACAACTGTGCAGATGAGTGCTGTATTTTTTAATAGGTGCATAAACATAGATTGCAAAGAAAACGACGCTCGTGCAATGAACGCACACGATAATGTAAGTTTTTTAATAATATATATGTTTTGTAACAAAGTATATGTGTTGTTTTATATGTTTGTGATTGTCCCTCCAGAGCCCCAGGCAAAAACAGTGATTGTTAAATATATGTATGTATTTGTATGTTCATTTGTAGTATAAATTTTGTACACATGTATATTAAAACAAAATTGTTTGCAATCAGACGCTGGACACACCAATTGAATCGTCTTTTAAGGAGTATGCTGCCACAATAAAATCTAAATTATTAGCTGGTGAGCTTAAGCCTGCTGATGTACGTGGTCGGAGCAAAGTGTGGGACACCTTTTCACGACTGGCTAATGCAAACGGCATAGTGACGACTGATGCAGTAGTGTGCAACATTTGCAAAAACATTTATAAATTTGAAAAAAGTACATCAAATTTAGTCAAACACAAATGCTACATTATGGCCAATAGCCGAAAGCGCAGTCTTCCTGTCGTTGATGTGCCCTCAGAAACTAACCAATCTGACAACGGAGTGGACAATTAAGAATGGTCGACCGTTTAATCTAATTGCGGACACTGGCTTAAAAAACTTAGCACAGTTTTTTATTTCTGTCGGTGCGAAACTGGGGGAAAACGTCAATATTGAATCTTTACTGCCGCATCCCACAACTATATCGCGAAACATCGGTGCGCTCTATGATTTTCACTTTAATGAAGTAAAAATCGAAATTAAAGAGCAGAAACAATACGGATATAGCATAACTTCGGATATCTGGACAGACGATTTCTTCAAAGAATCTTATATTTCATTGACTATGCATTACGTCAAAGAAGGCACCATTCAAAACCGCCTGCTAGCAGTGAAATCAATGGGTGGAGCCTTCTGTACTGATAAGAAGTATAAAATGTTATTGGAATATATAATAAAATATATACAATTATTATCAATTTTTTTAGGTAATGAAATAAAAAACAAAATAGTGCGGATCTTACGTGATTTTGGATGTGATTTACTGCTGGACGATCCAATAATTGTTACCGACAGAGGAGCTAATATGAAAGCAGCATTCAACGGCTTGAGTACAATACACTGTGCAAATCACTTGATCCACAATGTGATTGGCAAACTTGTGAATGAAGTACCAGAATTGCTGGATATGGTTAATCGCTGCAGCAAGCTTGTGAAGTATTTTAAAAAATCTGGACAAAACTGGAACTTAACAAGCACCCTAAAAAGCTACTGTCCAACTCGTTTCGCAGAAATTTCGCAGATTTTGGTGGAGAAATTGAAAATGAATTAGCAAGAATTACAGACATAAATTTAATTAATATTAGCGGAATGGTGAACCTTCTTGCACCTTTTGAATGTTGCTCCAAAAAGCTGGAGGGTAGTAATTATCCAACATTGCACTTGAGTGTTCCACATATTAATAACTTAAAAAAAATATCCTCACCCAATGAAAATGACATTGAAATAGTTCAAAAATGCAAACTTTCGCTTTTAGAGAACTTAGATTCAATAGTTACAGAAAATCTAAAAAAATATCACAACATTGCCCTGTTTTTGTTTCCACCCACAAATAAATTAACTAAATTCTCAGAATTAGAAAAGGAACAAACTTTTAAAGACCTAGAAGAAATGATGATTAGTATTCATATAAATAGCCAAAATGATGATATAGAAAAATTAATTAAACCTACACAAGACATAGATAATATATTTGCAAATTATTTAGAACCTGTTCAGACCACTAATATTTTTTCATATATTCAGGATGAACTTCAAACATATAAAAATATAACTAAGGTGTACAGTGAAGATTTTGATGTTCTGCACTGGTGGTCAATTAATAAAGATAGTTTTCCTCTTCTATATCAAATTAGCTGCAAGATACTAGCAGCTCCCGCGAGCAGTGCAGCATCGGAAAGGGATTTTCCAAAAATTTAATTTCCGAAAAACGATCAAAAATTGCCACCACTAAAGATATGGTAAATAAAATAATGTTTCTCCATTCGAATATTAATAATTTAAATATAAATTCTGTAATAACATAAAAAATTATTCTTAATTCTATTATAATTAATTAATCTTTCTATGACATACAATACATACGAGAACTCTATACGTGTGTAATGAAGTTTCACTCACTGTACAGTAAGTCAACTGCTCACCAAAACACTGTACAGTCGTTGACTACTGCACACCAATTTTGCTGTACTCAATAACAACTATGTCATGAGTGAGAACACTGTCAGTCAGACAATACTACCCTACTCACTCACACCCAAATATACTGTGCAGAAAAAAGAGTGTGCCCACTTTTAGAATAAGTGATTCATTTGTCGTTTTGGATGCATTCATGCAGAAGTCTAACTTGTAAGCATGATACATTATAAAAAGGTTGTCCAGTCTGAAAAAATAAGCACCTATTCGGCGAAAATGCGACTGAAATGTACACAATTCATGCCGACATTGCCTACTACTTCCATTAATGAATAAGCACTAGCTGTCAAAATAGGCACCTAACCCAAACGATTGGGAGCCGACGGGACTTCCTTTATATAATTGTATCATGGTTATAAGTATCCACATGAAACTTGTGAAACTTATCGGATGTGAAAATTCTAAAGCTCGTTGTAAATTATGACGAAATAAGTTGTTAGATAAAAGTCTGTTGAAGGAGAAGAAGCCATAAATTGGCGTTCTTCAATAGCGGATGTGGGCCAATAAATTTGATAACCTGCCGTTTCATGAATAAAATACGCCACACTAAACCAATTACTTTATTAGGTGTCTGGTGAAAAAAATTACCTCAAACCACTCAAGGAATTTTTTAGAATTTGTTTCCAGTAAACGTTCAGTTATCCATTTCAATTATCTTATAAGCAAAATCAAATTAATGTTGGCGGATGATAACGATAGGTTCTAGTCGATTATTCTTGTAATATATCATAAGTGTTCAACAGAACACACTTGCTTACTAATTACTGACCCATCACTGATCAGCGATGATGT
This sequence comes from Drosophila truncata, assembly GCA_008042515.1. Classification (NCBI taxonomy): domain Eukaryota; kingdom Metazoa; phylum Arthropoda; class Insecta; order Diptera; family Drosophilidae; genus Drosophila; species Drosophila truncata. The sequence continues at coordinate 9,616 of VNJQ01004521.1, forward strand.
TGTTTTGTGTGTTGTGAAGTGTGCGATAATGCAGTCATACTTTGTTGACAACCCACTCTATTTGAAACGTTCAACATTTAAATTCTAGCGGTCGCGCTTCTCTTTGATAGCTCCCAGACGAGAAAATATGACAGCAACCTGGAGTACATGTACATACAAGAAACTCAAATAATTGGATATGGGATCTAATAGGCAATGGTGGAGCGGTGTCCGGTTATTGAAAAAAAATGGTGGCACCATTGGCAATACCTATGTAACACATCCAACCAAGTCAAAGTGCCTAGAAAACGAACAACCTGTGCGTGGTGCTTTGAGATCTCCAAAATCGGCAAAGCGAGCTGGCATTTTCTCACTTATGGCCTACAGCTTCCTTTTGGGCCCTTACCTCTTCCTTATAAATTAATATAATTGCCCAATTCCAAATATATTGAATTTTGGAATTTAAATATTAGGACTGTACCTTCTCTGCTAAACTTCCGAGTTTAACTTTTGCGAACATTATTTGGCATATGACTTTCGTGATTTTTTAGTCTTTTCCGCACCCCGCTCTGGAAATACGTAATCTCCTGAAGCCAATGCTAGTACTTTGTGGTGGCGTCTCCATACACTTTTTTAAAATTACCCTCACTTTCACTGATTTAAAACGGTGTTTTCCATCGCTGTACCGTACTTAATAAATTACCAATTAATTACACATATCATTAGATGTGCCATATAATCATATAGTTAAATTTTATATAAATCCTAAAAATCCCTATGGAGCTGTTAGATCATTTATTTTAAATTCTTAAATAAAAGCGGCAGCTTCACAATGGTATAAAACTAAAAACATAATGTTTATGATATGTCTAAATGTTTTATATAATTCTTGTTCGTTTTTCTTTTCATTTGATCAAATTAGATTACATCTTAATGATCCAATTGTAAGATTAGCGCCCCCTTAGTATTCTCATTTGAAGTGAAATATTTTCAAAACGATTAAAGATAAAAAAGTAAAATTAGTTTCCTAAATAACTTGTTTGATTCTCTATTAAATTATTATTAAATTATCTATTAATTACAATATATTATAGAAATAAGTTGGACTGTGTATAAGTTTTTATTAAATTAAAAACTAAATAAACAGATTTATCTGCGACATCAGACTAGCGCAAAGATGTGCAAAATTGACCCGGTTTTTTCAGTAATATTAATAATGAAAAATTGGAGCCCTCATTGAATTTTCGACCATTCTTTCTGACTTGCAAGTCATGTATAGTTTTTGTTTTTTTTTTTTTAATTTATTATTTCGACAATTCTTTCTGACTTGTAAGTCATGTATAGAATAAGTTTAATGTAAAAGTTACACATCAGCCTATGATCTATCCTGTTTCTGCAAAAATACGCAGTTTTAATAGCCGTATTAGTAGTAGTAATAGTACAATATGGTTCTAATAGTTACCAAACATATGAATTTTAACTCCTTTTTTGATTATTTTAATGAAAAGGATTATTGAAGAATTTGACATCCAATTTCAAAAATAATAAAAAAACAATTGGTTTTTTAATTATACGTTAAAAGTGACAAAAAAAGCCGCACCTTAAAAATTCACTTTTATTTCTTGGCGTTTCTGTAAATGTTGTCTAAATTGTCCAATTCTTTTTTTACTGATTAATGAAACATTTTTTTATACAAGTTCACACCAATTTTTATTTTATTTATAAATATGACAACTCAAAGAAAAAAATTTATATTAAATATAACAATGCTTATACTCAAGATATAATATTTTTTTCAAAAGTATAAAAGTATATATTTTGTTTTAAAATATAGTTTACCTTTTTTGTTAAATAAACTTTGTTAAATAACTTTGTAATACCCAATTTTGCTTTAATAACACATTTTCCTCTATGGGGCACATAATTGTAGAAAGAGCTTATTTTGTGCAGCTCAGAAATTGTTAAGTCACTGTTTTATTTTTAAGTTTTAAAATTTTTTTCTCCTTACACTTTAAAAGCTTTTAAAATAATGTACATATACAAACAATTTTAATTAATTTTTTTCTACTAAAATTTTTAGCCATTAGCATACATAGCATACATATTTAAATTGCCCTGGTCCATGTTTGCGAATTAAATGTATCAATTATAAGTACCAAACCAAAAAATAAATAAATTAATGTATTCCAACAGATTAGACCCTAGATGGGCAAGCCTATGGCTCATCGTGCTCTCGCTGCTCCCTCCGTTATTCGTAAATTTTGGTGCCAGCAAGACGCAGAAGTAGATCACGTCGCGTGCTCAGCGAGGTGTGAAGATTTACAAAAACAATGCCACACAAATTCGGAGGCAGGTAGCGGGCCCAACGCCGCGATCCCGAATTCGCAACAACAAAAACTAAGCTTTGGGCCTCGCACATGCAACTCAAAACAAAAACAATTTTAAAGGGAATTGGGCAGTTGTCGTCGACTTTTGCACAGCCAAAAAAAGTTTGGAAGTTTTCCTTAGTCATTTTCTGAAGTCAGTCACAAGTGCATGTGTAAAATGGATAAAGAAATTGAAAGTACTGAAAGTGTTTTTGACAGTGTACTCCTTTCGGTCGCACATTCTGTCTGGCTCGTGGCAGCGACGGATCGCGACGGTGTTGGTTGTTGTTGCAATTTTTGTCAGGCCGAGCTACTGCTCAGTCCGTTAGATTTCGTGCCCTTCCCTGGATTAGACAATGACAAGATCTATGCATATACACAAGATCTATAATATACACATCGAAGTCTTTTTATATACCTTCTGCTTTATCGGTAGAAATGCAATTTTATGTTATAAAAATTGCCAAATTTGGACAATGTAACACACATTATCTCAAACAATACAGACGGTACCAAAAAAAAACATAAATTTTAGCTCAAATTATGATTGAGACTATTTCACTAGAATTCGACGCCTAGTCTCAAACCTTGACTTCTAACAAAAGCGATTCAATTACTTATCCCTTATTTTATTTCTACGCTCACGATCATTATTTTTCTCACAGGCCAAAAAATGTATTTTCTCATCAATACACAATTCCGAAATCATATTCGTAAAAATTTACCTATTTCGATTTTGACAACGAAAATCGGCGCTTCCATCATCTGATTCGTATGACTTTTAAAGTTTGTAAAACGGAACATTTTTGTACGTCAAATCGAAATTTCTCAGTAACTGTAATTAATTAACTGTGAGAAATTAATTGAAACCCTGACACCTAAAAACTTATACAAACGATTTCGACCAGATCGAAATCGAAAAAAAAATACCTTAATCAAAGCAGACTTGAATATTTACACATGCACATACATACGTAGATATGTATAATTTTATATTATGTACATACATACCTATATAAATGTTCTCCCATGTTGTACAATAAGTCAGAATAACGACATCTATTAATATTGTGATTTAATTTTGATTCCCTGGCACATGCAAATAAATATTGTTTTGTAAAACAAATTTTCCGTTATCTGTAAGAAATGATGTATTTTAAATTATTTACATTTTAGCTGTATTTAACAGTTATGTATATTTGATTACTGCTTACATATATACATACAGGAATACAAATGCATACAAATGCAACAAAAACTATACAATTATTGGCTAAATGTATACGATAACATTTAAAACACAAAATAACAAATCTATAATACAAGAAAATATTTATGGTATTCCTTACCGCCACCAATATATATATATATGAATATGTATGTATGTATATACATATATCCAACCTAAATGAAGTACCGGAAGAGTTGCCGTTATACAATTTTAAGCCTATTTAAGATTAAACGAATGTTAAAGAAAAACAAATATAAGTAAAACAAATTTTCGACAACGCGTATGCATGTGTAAAATGATTAAAAAATAAGTTAAGTTTAAGTTTAACGACACAAAAAAAGCCAAATTCAGTCTCCAAAAGACAAAGTTGCGCTCTGTGATCAATCCGGTCAACTGAATAAAAGGAAAAGGCTCTCTCTCTCTCCTTTTGAATGGAATGAAGACTTGGAAATATGTATGTACCCATATAGGTACATATAAAGGCTGGAAGTTTACGGTTCCAAAATATCATGGAGATGCCGGATTGGGCGTAATCAATTAAGCTTTTAACAAAAATAACATAATTTCTGGTTTGAAAAACAAAGGTTGCGTTCACCAGAACAACATGATCACTGATCAGTGATGGATTTCTATCAATAGTTCCGCTGAACGCGTTTGATCGCTGTTCGTGATACAAGATTTCATCCATCAGATCAGCAAAAACGCAGTGTAAAAATAGTAGGTTGGTTGAATAATGGAAAAGAATAATAGAGAAATAAGAACTTAACCATAGGAAATATAAATTATCAATGTTTATAAAACGGTTCCACAAAAAGCAGGAATCAACGCGCAGCCGAATCCACTTAATGACCCTATTAAATGTTTTACGATTCAATTCTTATAAACTGATTTGCTAAGATTTATTTTGGCCATAAACATGCCCCCATTTTCTTCCAGTGGCAAAAAACCAATAATTTCTATAAAAAAATCTGGACGCTAAACGCGTTAATCAATCGATGCGATTTTTTGCCAAAATTTAGTCCTCTACCTAATGGTTGCGTTCACCAGAACAACATGATCACTGATTACTGATCCCTCAGGGATCGGTGATCATTGGTTGCGTTCACCAGAACAACATGATCACTGATCACTGATGAATTTCTATCGATAGTGCGTGTCATCCCTAATTTTTTGCAAGATTTTAGTAAACATGATCACCAAAAAGGGATCGTAAAAATAGTCCGCTACCTTTTCGCGATACTGATGGATTATATCGATGGTTGAATTATCGAAATGAAAAATAGAGAAATAAGAACGTAACTAAAGGAAAAATAAATTATTATTAATGAAAGCAGTGGTCAGTCATTATAATTACTTAATTTTAACGAATTGATAATTATTTATATAATTATTATTATGCTTTTGTAAGCAAGAATGAAGTGTACAGTGCTGCATTAGAATGAAATAAATTTAACAGCACGCCTTTTTAATGAAATAAGGCACCACATTCAGCAATAAATTATTTTTTGAGGTCTCTGGTCAATAACTATTACTTGGACAATTTTAGGAATATTTTAAAATGTCTCCAGTTGCTTTTTAGTTACGGTTACCTGTTGTTTATTTCAATTATCTTATAAGAAAATTCAAATCAATGTTGGCGGGAAGCAGGAAGATAACGATAGGTTCCAAGCCGATGTTTTTTGAGACGGCGTAATGATCATACCCGTTCACCAGAACAATCCCCTGAGGGATC
>VNJQ01004522.1:0-119771 GCA_008042515.1 Drosophila truncata
CTATAGCTGCCATATAACTGATTGATCGGAAATGGTATAACTTCGGTGTTTTTAGAGTTAGAAAATTCAGATTTTGTACGAATGCTATTGTTGGCAACATAATACGACATACCAAATTTCATGAAAATCGGACGACTATATTCTATAGCTGCCATAGGAACATCAGCAAAATAATAGAAAAAATCATAACTCGGTTGTTTCTCAACATATTTTCATCAAATTTGAGATTAGGCCATTTAAAGTTATCTTAGAATTTCGTTTTTAATTACATAGCTCAATTGTAATCTGCAAGGGTATATAAACTTCGGTAAGCCGAAGTTAGCTTCCTTTCTTGTTTTTTTTTTAGAAGTTTGAACTTTAGATCTATAAAAATATAAGTTTTAAAAACTTGTTTTTATTTATTGTATATTTTATATAAAGTTCTTTCTTTTTTTCCTTCAAGATTTTGTATTTAAATATCATTAAAAAAATGTGTATAGGATTTATTTATTAATTTTATAATTTAATTTGTTAGATTTGTAAAATCTTTATTTTCTTAACTTTTCTTCTTTTACGTCTGTACCAGAGACGTTCTCTATAAGAGTGATCATCCAAAATCGGTTACATTATCGAATCTTCTTCTTATCGATAGTTACATTCGATAGTTTATTAGTGTTACCTTATCTTTAGTTTAATATATAATATTTACACTATTTACAGATTTATATATTATTTATTAATAAATTCTTACTTACATTTTTATTTAAAATTCTTCCTTTTTTCCCTCAAGATTTTCCATTTAATCCCACGAAAATAAGCCTAATTTTCTACTACATTTCTAGATTTAAAATCTAAACTCTTGAGCTTTACTATATGATTTTCCCCGCTTGTATTTTTATCTCGGCAACCATTGCTCATATTTTAAAATCCAAAAAATCTCTAGAAAGAAAAAAACACACAGAGAAATAGAAAATGTCATGCATTTTAATGTAAATTTCTTGCCGCGTTGCGGAACGGGACACGTGTCCCTTTAATTAACCAGCAGAGGCCAGGGAGCAGGGACGAGAGGCCAGGAAAAAGGAACCAGCAGCAAGGAGTCAGCAGCTAGGATCCAGAAACCAATCAAAATGCTGTCTCTGTGCCTGTTTTTTGTGTGCGATTTTCGGCGGGGCTTTAAATATGAATTTTACATAACGCATACGCCGCGTGACCCCGCCGATAAGTTTTTGATAAATATTCGCTTGCTTCTCTGTGCTCTTCGCTCTTCGCCTTTCTCTGCCTGACAAGTGGCCACCATTTTTTAATGTCACTTTTTTGTGATGGTCCTGCTGCTGGCAAAGGAGGAGCAGGAGCAGGAGCTGGAGCTTGGCTGTAAGGGGGTTTTCACTGCCCAATGGAGCGTACATTTTGAAATTGAAATCGGCAGGGGAAGGCTGCGAACGAAGGAGCCACATCAGCATCGCCATCAGGAGCAGAATCAGCAGCAGCCGTTGCCAGGACTCACTCTCCCTCTCTCTCTCTCTCTCGCTCGCTCGCTTTTCTTCCTTATCTTCTTCCCCGACTGTCAGTGGATGCTTCATTGAGTTTTATGTAGAAAAATGGGCAGATACGTCCGCAAATACTGTACATACACATCAATAAGTGTTTTGTGCTGGGGATGTACTTGAATATCGAAAAGAAATAGGGGGAATATCGATAATATCGATATATATCGATAAATGTTGATAAATATTGATAAATATTGCATGGGAAATGCTTGTAACAATGTTAGGAAAGTATAATTTAAATGTGGCTTAAAATTGTGTAGTTAAAATAGGGAGAATATCGAGAAAATCGATAAATATTGCGTAGGAAATACTTTTAACAATATTAGGAAAGTATAATTTAAATGTGGCTTAAATTTGTGAAGTTAAAAGTAGGGTTTAACTAGTAAAAATGTCTATAATATATAAAATATTAATTTAATTTAATTAATTAAAATTAAATCAATAATTGTAATGACCAAAAAACATATTTAACAATTTTTCTAAATTTTATTTATTAATTTAAATGATAAATTGCAGATTAAACCAAAGCTCTAATCAAAAATTTGCATTTAAGGTAAAGTTTAATATAAATAAAAGTAATCTCTACTTAATACAAGTATCCATTGTCATCGCTAATCTCCTGCACCATAACCCATCGACTTAATAATCCCTCTAACCCGTAGCCTGTAGCCTGTATCCTGTATCCTTCACATCCCAGGGCATCCGATGGGCACTGCTGCTGCTGCTGCTGCTGCCCAGGCAAAAACTCATAAAACTTGCTGCGGCTTGCTTTTGCTCCTTTGGCTCCTTGGGCCTCCTCCTGTCCTGTCCTGTCCTGTCCCTCTAAGCTGGTTAAGCGTTCGCACAAAGTGTTAAGTCTCTTACTTTGTTTGCACCCTCTGCCCTGACCCCTGACCTCTGCCCTCTCAGGCATCTTTGCAGCATCGGTAGCCCTCCATTTTTTTATTTTTATTATTTTTTTTTGTTGTATCTCCTTTGCGGATGTTTGAATGCTTTATAATTACATTTTATGTGCCATCGTTGTGTGTATATTGAAGATGCCAACAGGTGCAATCCATCGACTTGGCAAGATGAAGTAGAGGCACTAAGAGAAATCCGGGGGTTACTTTGGAATTTTACACATCAATAAGTGTTTTGTGCTGGGGATGTACTTGAATATCGAAAGGAAATAGGGGGAATATCGAGAATATCGATATATATCGATAAATATTGCACAAGAAATGCCTGTAGCAATATAAAGAAAGTATAATTTAGACCAGAGACAGACCAGAGAATACTTTTCTTATTATTTATTAATTTAATTATTTTTTTTTTAATTATGTTTTAAAATAATTATTATATAATTTTTGTAACACTGTAAAAGCTCATGTCAAAGCCAGTTTCCAGGGCCTCCGTCTCAATCTCCATCCCGTCTTCATTTATTTAGTTTACAGTCTTTATTGAATGTTTGCCTTTGGCTCAATGGATTTTACGTTGTAATTGCTTCGGAGTTTTATGGCCAATCGCCGTGTCCTGCCAGTTTCTGGCTTGTAACTTAAAAGCTTCTGAAAAAGAGAGGGTGTCCTTTGCCAAATACAAGTCCGCAAGGATACCACCGAGCAATGTCATACTTTTGATTTACATTTGCGACATGTTTACAACCTTTTCGGAGACATGAAATTCGTTGTAATTTTTCCGGGGCTATAAAAAAAAATAGAATTGGGGAAAAAATAAAACTCTCTCCTTAATAAATCCATTTCCGAGGGACATAAAGCCAGCGTTTGGTTATTGTCTATTGTAATGAGTGGTGCCGTTGTGAATGCCAAAGTGAACACTAAATGAATGCCAAATGAATGTCAAAGTGAACGCTAAATGAATGCCAAATGAATAACAAGTGAATGTTTGAGTGTTCCAAAATGAATGTGATTTGAGGCCCAGATTGAGTGGGCGACAATGCTCGATTGATTGCCTAATGATTGTCCCTTCGCTCGATTGGAGAGGAGTTTTCGGGGGCAATTCGGTTCACCAGCTGACTGAATGAATGAATGAATGAATGAATTGAATGCTGATGGCCTTGCGCTTGATTGAGTCCAAGGTTGACTTCGGGTTTGCGTGCTTACGATTGTATTTCTTGAGAAAATTCGCTACTAAACAACAATTGCCAGAGCTGCCTATAAATATTCAAAGGTTTTTGGCCAGCCGATTGAGTTGGCTAATTGATTGATGAGCGTAATGCGTAATTATTGTGTCGAGAGTAATGAGTGTGGTTTACAATTACAATTAATTGGCAAAGAAAAACAGGGAAAAGCAGCAGCAAAAATAAAGAAATGTATTCATTTGCCAAATAAACTAAAGAGGAAGGTGAAACATTTTTAGGATCATTAATTGGAAGGGGTTTCTCTCTGCTCTGTGGGTTTTTTTCTGAGGAAATTTGCTTAGCAAATGGATTTTCTTGTGTATTTTGTCTTTGAATTTATTTGCTAATCATTAAAATATATTTTTTAATTAATTAGGGAGTTATTTGTATATTTTGAATATTTTATTAGTATTTATTTTTGGTTTTATTATTATATTTTAACATTTATGTTCTTCAGACTTTATTACATTTATTACATTTATATTTATTTATATTTATGTGTATTTATTTATATTTATTTATATTTATTTATATTTATTTATATTTATTTATATTTATTTATGTTTATTTATATTTATTTATATTTATTTATATTTATTTATATTTTCCTAATATTTATTTATAATATATTTAATTTATATCAATCCCTATTTATAAATATTAATTATATTAACCTTAAGTAATTTTCACAAGCTTATAATTGATAATCGATAACCGATAATCTGGCTGATTGATTGGCCTCAACTATCAGCCCATCACTAATTAGATAATTCACCCAAAGGCCGGCCAACCGTGGGATCTCCCCATCAATCATTGGCCATCAATCACGGTGGCTGATAGTTGGTCAACTTTATCCTCTCCTCCGTTGAACCCTGCAAAGGGTTCAATTACGCACAAATCAAACTTTGCCGCAAAGTTAATGAACTTTGCACCTGCGTTGAGCACCTGCCTTGTTGACTATTTATTGCGGATGACTTTTGGGGGGCGCACAAAGTTTCGTATTTAACTCTGCAGAGTGTGTGTGTGTTTGCCAAGCTTCAACAATATTAATTTGAATTGCAAGCCAAACGACGACGTCGGGGAAATGTGGGAAAATGCGGCAAAATTCCGAGGCGAAAGCAGCTGCGGTTGCCCTTTAAACGACTTTTGGTTCTGGGAAATTCGGTGAAAACTAAACTAAAACCCACATTTAATGAGGTGACTCTGTGAATAGACACTGAGAGAAAAATAAATGAGGGAGAAATACAAAAATATTTAAAATTTAGGGGTTTTTTAGATAAGAAATATAATAAATATAATATAAAAATGAAATATATTATAATATATATTATATCTATGATATTGTCTATTTAAAATTTCCCTAAATATATTAGAATATTCATTCTTTTATGATTAAATATTATTTCTATACTTTTTGTATGATTGTATTTTGTATGATTTGTTGAAATGCTTCGTGTATATTATAGCATACCTTTTTATAGCATACTTTTGAGGGCCTTAATGGGTGATTTTAATTAACGCAATGCTTTTTGGCGTGAAAACTATTCAACTCGAGCCTTTTGAAAACACCTTTAGAGGTGTAAATTATGCAATTATTTTTGTGTTATGAAAAAGCCTGAGTAATAGTTGTTTTTGGTAATTAAAAACATATTTTGGGTAAACTCTGGGTTTTTTAAAGCAGTAAAAAACCGAGGGATAATGTAAATAAAATTAAATAAAATTAAATTACTTAAATTTAATTATTTAACAATATTTTTATTGATTTTAGAATTATTTGCTTCCTTTTTAAATTAATTTAAGCTGCCTGGGATAATTAAATAGCCAGGAATTAATGTAAATACAATAAAATAAAAGTACATTATTTAAGTTAAATTATTTAAATATATTTATATTTATTTCAAAATTATTTGCTTACTTTTAAAATAAATTTAAGCTGCCTAGAATAATTAGATACAAATTTTGGGTGAGCAAAAAACCCAGGAATTAATGTAAAAACAAAAAATTTAAGTAAATTATTTAAATTTAATTATTAAAATATATATTTATTTATTTTAAAATTTTTTAAATATATATTTATTTATTTTAAAATTAATTTGCTTACTTTTAAACTAAATTTAAGGTACCTAGAAACTCTCATTGCTTTTTCTCTCTCTGTGCGTGTGCCTGAGTTTATGTTTCCTAACTAAATTGTTGGACATTTTAATTAATTTCCACTTTAATGTTTGCTTAACTAAATGTTTTCTTCGCCTGCAGGCAACGGCAACAACAACAGCAGCAGCAACAGCAACAAAAGCAGCATCAACAACAGCCGCAGCAGCAGCAGATACGCAGCCAAAGAGCCACAAAAACAGATACAAAAGCAAAGATACAGCTACAGATAGAGATAGAGATACAGCTACAGATAAAGATAGAGATAGAGATACAGTTTAGAGCTACAGTTAGAGGATAGAGATGCAAAAACGACAGCACCAGCTACAGATACTTGTAACTAAAGTGACATGAGGCCTTAACAACAATAAAACAACACCAAAAGCAACTACCAGAGAGAGAGAGTAGAGAGTGGGTGGCGAAAAACAGCAACCGACGGCACTAAAAACCAAATTACAAACAATTAAAAACGAACAAGAAGACAAGGAGAGGGATCCTGCCCGCAACCAGCAGCACAGACACACGCACACAGCAGGAGCAGGAGAAGGAGCAGCAGCAGCAGCAGGAGGAGGAGCAGGAGCAGCAGGAGGAGCAGCAGCAAGAGGAATAGAAGCAGCAGCATTAGGAGGAGGAGCAGGAGGAGCAGCAGCAGCAGGAGCAGCATTAGGAGGAGGAGCAGGAGGAGCAGCAGTAGGAGCAGCAGCAGCAGGAGGAGCAGCAGCAAGAGCAGGAGCAGCAGCAGGAGAAAGAGGAGTAGCAGCAGCAGCAGGAGGAGCAGCAGCAAGAGGAGCAGCAGCAGCAGCAGCAGGAGGAGCAGCAGCAGCAGTCGGAACAGGACACTCACAGCCATAAAAGAGGCAAAAAGGACAGCAGCAGCGACTCTACATGCTACAACGTTTATGGCCAACTAAAACTGAGCAGCGTTCCCAGACACGGATCCACGAATTTACCCCTGGACAACAACAATAACAACAAACAACAACAGAAGCAGAAGCAGAAGGAACCTCAGCCGCAGTCCATCATCATAGCCAGGACCTTTGTCTCTCTCTCTCCATCCACCTCCACCTACTTTGTCCTTCGTCCTTCCGCCATCTGCAACTGACTGCCACCGAAGGCGGCAATAAAAAGTTTGCCTTTTGTGTTGTGTCGTCGTCGTGTCGTCTCGGTGTCGACATTGCCAGCTTGCTTTCGCTTTCGCTTTTGCTTTTGCTTTTGCTGCCGGCACGCCCTACGTTTTACTGAAAACGGTGTCGTCCTCAGTCATCCTCATCCTCATCCTCATCCTTGTTCTCCATACTCGTCGTCAGACGTCGCCGCCTCTGGGCACTCAATTAAGCCCAATTCAACGCAACTTGAAAGCGACGCGCGGCAAACAATAGCAGCTAAAAAACATCACAAAAACAAGTGAGGGGAGAAAATAACAACAAAAACAGAGGAGAAGGAAAAACAGGAGGAGGAGGAAAAGCAGAAGCAGGAGATACAGAATACCGACCAGAAATAATAATAATTGTTAAAGCGAAAACAACAAACACAATAACACCTACGCAGGCAGAAATAACATTTTGTAAGCAAAGAAAGAAATATTAAAAAAATTAGTAAAAGCCACAGAAAGTAAACCAAAAGCCGCATTAATAGTCACAGCAACATAAAGCAAAAGATATACCAATAGAAACGCATTAAATCAGCATCAGTAAGTGTAATAGGAACAGGAACTGCAAGGAGACGAGAGCCAGAGAAAACCAGGAACTGCAAGGAGACGAGAGCCAGAGAAAACCAGGAACTGCAAGGAGACAGAAGCCAGAGGAAACCAGGAACTGCAAGGAGACAGAAGCCAGAGGAAACCAGGAACTGCAGGAAGACAGAAGCCAGAGTAAACCAGGAACTGCAAGGAGACAGAAGCCTGAGTAAACGGCAGAACAGTGAAGCCACAGGACCAGCAGCCACGCCTACGACAACGACTCGAACAGGGACACGTAGGCGGGCACTTGGCAACAGCAGCAACAGCAACTGCAGGAAAAGCAACAGAAGCAGCAACAACAGCAGTAAAACCAAGAGAAGCAGCAGTAGCAGCAGTTGCTGCAGCAAAAGCAACAGCAGCAAAGGCAGGAGAAGCAACAGCAGCAAAAACAGCAACAGCAGCAACAGCAGGAAAATCAACAACAGCAGCAACTGCAGCAACAGCAACAGCAACAGCAACAGCAACAGCAACAGCAGCAACAGTAAAATCAGCAGCAGCAACAACAGCAGCCAAAGCAGCAGCAACAACAGCAACAGCAGCAACAGTAAAAGCAGCAGCAGCAACAACAGCAACAACAGCAGCCAAAGCAGCAGCAACAACAGCAACAGCAGCAACAGTAAAAGCAGCCGCAGCAACTGCAGCAAGGACATTATCTAGGAGATAGTCCAAGCTAAAGGCTCAAGGATAACGAGAAGAAGGAGGAGAAGCCTCCCCGGCTAGAAGCCCACACGCAACGCAACGCAAACGCATCGCAGGAGGCGTCGTTGTCGTCGTCGTCATCGTCGTCGTGGGCTGTTTCTGCTGCTGCTGCTGTCGGCGGGTGCGGCGGCGGTGGTGGCGGCTGGCTGAGTGAATGTCAGGATGAAACTGAGCGTGAGCGCGTATCGGGCGCATGCATCCGCACACAAGAAGATCCTCTCCAGCGGCTATCACTCGCAGCTCAACTACGGCAGCACTGGAGCGGCAGCGGCATCCTCCTCGTCATCGGGGGCCACTGCAACGGGCCTATATACGGTGAGTACGGTGTGCCAAAGAGCATCTAAACTACCTAAACATAGCCATAGCCATGTCCATGTCCGTGTCCTTGTCTGTTTCGATGTATCTGTGTCCATGTCCGTTTGCATTTCCATTACCAGGCAGCAGCAGCCTTAATTCCCAGAAGGATAATCCCATGACAGTGTCAGTGAATCCAACCTCCTTCTGTGAGTTTCTGAGAGCTGCAGCTCATCCCATTCTCCATAATCGCAATGTCAGGGAAGAGATATGATAGAAGCCACAAGGGTCTTGAACTTAACAAGAGCCAGGATTAGGGAAAGGACTAGGAAAAGTCTGGCTTTAAGCTTAATTTCAAATAGAAAATGTGGTAAAAACCAAAGAATATGCATTAAATGAAGTTTATAATAATTTTATAATTAATTTTGAATTTATTTAAATATCTTACCTTTAAATATTCTTAAAGTTTTCATATATTTTTTAATATTTTCCCCACACACTTTTCTCTCTCGGTGACTTTAGCTTTCCTTTTAGTTTTCTGCCTGTTTTGATTTGCCTTCATTCACATATCCCTTTTCTGAGAAGCCTTCCTGCTACTCAATTCTCCTTTATTCCTCGCCTTAATGTTGTGTGGACAAACAAACGCATAAAATTTAAACATTTTCTGATTATGAGCTTTAGTGTTATGTCCGGCAGGGTAGTTTACACTTTAATGGCATTGTTTGTAAAGTTTATATTAGCTAAAGCACAAAAATAAATTGCCAGAAATAGTAGGGTGTCGAAAAGTGTTTGAAAATAATTAAAGGAAGACCATAAAATGCAGTAAAGAGTTTGAAAATAATTAAAGGAAGACCATAAAGTGTAGATTTATTGAAAAAATTTAGTTAAAGTAAAGTTTATAGTAGCTAACACACAAAAATAAATTGCCAGAAATAGTAGGGTGTCGAAAAGAGTTTGAAAATAATTAATAGAAGACCATAAAATGCAGGAAAGAGTTTGAAAATAATTAAAGGGAAACCATAAAATGCAGGAAAGAGTTTGAAAATAATTAATAAGAGACCATAAAATACAGGAATAAGTTTAAAAATATTTAAAGGGAGACCATAAAATGTAGATTTATTGAAAAAAATGAAGTTACCTGCTGAAGGCTTCATTAAAGTAATTACCCCCCAAAAAGGCGAGATAATTCCCAAAACTACTTGCAAGCTCGTTAACTGAAAACATTTTAAGTGCCTGAAGAGCTTGGGCATGGCATGAATATTTATTAAGAAATTACAAAACATTTTCCAGGTGCTACTTAAAAGTTATTAAATTAGTTTGGGCTTTAAACAGTATAGAAATATGTGCAGAATTATGGAAATAATTGTAGGTACTCGTTAAACATTCGATTTGTCATCTCGACTAATTAAAATGGAGAGCACTTATTGCTGTATTTTTTTTAGGGAATTTCCCCCATGGCCACAATAAATTCCAATCAAGTTTTGTGGTTCACTTAATTGCCCAGCTGCTGGTTTATAGAGATCGGGGGATATATATGTATTTGTAGTGAAGCTTAAATCTGGCACTGAACCGATTTGTCAACTAATTGGTGGGAACGGGCCAATACAAATCCCGCCAGATATGTTATGTGGTTTCCCCTATTTGGGACCGGAGGCCAAAATTGAAACCCTCGGACGGATTTAGACAGTTTTGTCACGAATATGTAGAGGTACACAGAGGGAAAGGTGGTATGTTTGGGAAAATATAAGATTTTTAAATTAAAGTGAAGAGAAAATAATAAGAAAGAATTTAAAAGAGTTTGAAAAAGTATTAAAAATATACATAAAATATATATTTTAATAAAAAGAATTTATTTATTAAATTTCTAATTTAAAAGAGTTTAGTAAAGTATTAAAAATATGCGTAAAATATATATTTTAATCAAAAGAATTTAAAATTAAATTAAAATTAAATTCCTTATTTATCGATTTATCGATATTTATTAAATTTTCAACTACACTAGACATTTATTACCAATTTTTGTGGCAGTGTTTTAAGGACACGGACCACCGTCAAGTGTCCCAATGGCCAAATCGATGCTTCCGAGTTTGCGGCTCTCTCGAGTACTTTACGAGTGCGAGTGCTTTTGGGGGGCCCCAAAACGAACGATGGCTTAAAGTTGGTTTTTGGCCACTGGCGTTAAATTAATAATGCCTCTCTCTCTCTCTCTCTGCCCTGTGACCCCTGACCCCCCATTCTGGCTAACAAGTGGTCCGACACTGATCCAATCAAAGTGTGAATGGGAGTGCGGGGAATCTGGAAGGGAATCTGGGATTTTGGGTTATCGATATGGCATTGGGTTCGATTGCCACGATTAAAGCCAGTTAATGCCAATCGATTTTTGTGGCAAATTATGTGAAATGTGCTGACAAAAGCAAGTTTTTTGGTTATTTATTTTAATGGGATTTAAGATTTATAAAAAGTAAGCAAAATATAAAACTGAGACTTTACTTTAAATGATTTTATTTAAAATCAATTTTTGAGTTTTTATATAAATACTCCCTGAAGGAGTATTTCAGTTTCTCTGCCATTTTTCGTTGGCAATCAATAATGTAAAGTCAGGCAAAAGTTTTTCGCTATATTTTTTCCTTTTGCCTTTCTGCTTTCCTGCTTTCGGCTGCCTGCCTTCGTTCACCTGAAGGCTCTCTCTCTCTCTATCTGGCCGACTTGTTGGTCAAGTTTTCGTGTCGGGCGCAATCAAATCAAAGTTTAATTATTATCGTCAACATCATCCGATTTAAAATGCACCGTGGGGCAACTATGGCAACGTTGCAATTACATATACAGTTGTAGATGTCAATGGAGATGCCACAAAGTAATAGAAAAATAATAGGAAAATCTGTAGGAGAGTTCTTCATAATCTTTACTATTATATATAATTTCTTTATAGATATATTCTTAAATTTTTACATATTTTCTTCAGCTTTTTGATACCTTTAAAGGCAGTTATATCCCAGTATTTTGTACACAACTGTACCTGTAATAGGAAAATCTATAGGAGAGTTCTTTATTATCTTTAATATTATTTTAATTTCTTGATAGATCAAATCTTAAATTTTTAGATATTTTCTTCAGTTTCTTGTTACCTTTGAAGACAGTTATGTCATATATCTTGGCTTACCTTGATTATCAGTATTTTGTACACAACTGTACCTGTATAGCATTGACACCATTGACATTTCGCCCTGCACCTGCAAAGAGAAATTTGCATAATTAGCAATTAAGATGCGCTCAATTGCGATTGATGAGGCCCCAGGGACGGTTGTTCCTGGCGATAAGCCAAATTAATATGGAATTGGTATCAGGATTAAGTCTCTTTCGATATGTCTTGATGTTATATACTTTATTAATATGTTTTGATTTTAAATAACAAATATTTTCGACTATTTAATATTAAGTTTTGGGTGTTAAATTAATATTTTGGTTATGATTTCAACATTTGCTCTTAAAAACTAAGTTCGGCAGACGAAATCAGAGCTTCTAGATTATATTAAATACATTTAATCATAAATCTGGTTGGATTTGTTATTAATACTTCCCAAAAGAGTCTTAAAAAAGATAAATTTAACAATCTTATGACTTTCGTATACTTAAAATCTCCTTATTTCTCGTATCAAGGTTTATATTTCTTTTAAATTTTACAATTTCATTGTTTTTAGGGATACTTTTAATATTTTCTTTGCCTTTTTTCGATTATTTTTCGATTATTTTTTCGATAATTTTTTTCCGATTATTTTTGTTCGATTATTTTTTCTGCGTATTTTTTCTAAATATCTTTTCTGAATATCTTTTCTGAATATCTTTTCTAAATATTTTTCTTGTTTTAAATCTTGACAGATGGAAACGCACGACCACGAGCACGGAGCGGGCAAGTTCGTCAAGGATGTGGCCCGGCAGGTACACGACTGCAACAGCGACACGGATGTCATCAGTCCCACGGGCACCAGTAGCTCCGGCGGCGGTGGCGGTGGGGCCAGTGGTGGTGCCAGCGGCGGCGGGCCTGGGACGAGCGATGGTGGTGGCCACCACAAGCGGCATCATAAGAGCAGCGCGTCGGCGATGGCCCGGGACGACGACAACAACAGTGCGGCCCACTCCTCGGACAGCAAAAGTCCCAGTCAGCGGTAAGTTCGATTTTAGCCTTCTTAAATCTCTTTCCCCCGTATTGCCAAACCGAAAAAAACACCCACACATGCACTGAGCGAAAAAGGATATAAAAATATATAAAAAGGGAAAGTTTAGAGTATAATAAAATATTAAAATTCTGAAATTTCAATTAGGTTTTGAAATTGCTTTCAAATTAAAGTCTAAAACGTATTAAAAATGATTAAATTTGCTTTTAAAATGTATAGTTTGCAAGGAAAAGTCAATGCCTAATGTTGTTTATCGATTTAAAATCGATTTTTTAAGCTCTAAAACCATCATATTAAATTAAAGTGTAAAATTTATTAAAAATGATTACATTTGCTTTTAAAATAAATAGTTTGCAAAAAAAACTCAACACTTTATATTGTTTATCAATTTAAATCAATTTTTTAAGCTATAAAAGCATCATATTAAATTAAAGTGTAAAATGTATTAAAAATAATTACATTCGCATTGAAAATATATAGTTTCCAAGGAAAACTCAACGCCTAATGTTGTTTATCGATTTAAAATCGATTTTTTAACGATAAAACCCTCAAATCAAATTAATTGTTATATGTAAAACAGGTTTTTAAATTTAAAATATTTTATTTATATAATGTTAAAGGTAAAGTTAGTTAAATTGCTTTAAAATATCAAATATAGTGACTATAGCTGGCATATATCTGGCATAATAGATTAAAAATCGGAAAATCATCGATTCTTGTCCAAAAATATATCGAAATATCGAAATTAAATAATAAAAATCAGTGACAAGTAAAGCTAAACTTAAAATTAATTCCATTTCGCTCAGTGCACACACACCATACACGTGCATAGCTGTAAAATAAAAGTTGAAAGCGGACTGAAAAAAGCAAAAAAGCAAGAAAAAAAAAGAGAAACGAAAAAAAGGAGCATAACAAAGATGATTTATTCAAATCGTGCCAAGTTGTTACCAAACACATAAACATAATCCGGCTCTGCTTGCAGTCCATACACACACATACTCACACCCTAAGACCCACACCTATACGCACACACACACACATATAGACACACACACACACACACACACTCACATATAGACACACTCACACATATAGACACGTGCCGTAAGCGTAATTGATAAATGTGTAGCATACTTTGTTGGGCTTCGTTCGCCTTGACAGCTTTGTTGTACGCCGTATTTGATCAACCGTAAGCGACATCACATCCGTACTAGCATCCGTATCCGCTAGCCAGCAGAAGAAGAAGAAGAAACCCTCCTGTTCTGCCTGGCAAAAAAACAAAAAGAAAACAATAATGAAAATGAAACAAAAAATAGAACAAAAAATAAGACAAATACAAGACAGGCCCCACGACCGATTCAATTCAATTCAATTAAATTAAATTAGCAATTAGCAAGTCCCCCCAAAACATGTAGTATATATATATATATCTGTGTATATATATATGTGATGATGTCCTGTATATCCTTTGTGGTTGTGCCACAGGGAAAGGGGAATTGAAATCTGAATGGGAATGTGTGAATGTGAATGGAAATGGGAAATGTGAATGTTAATGGGGAGACGGGGAGCAACATCAAAAGTTTTCAGTTCGGCTTCTGGTTAATCTAATCAGCAGCCTTAGATCTGTCCAGAGGCAGCTCCATTCTGCAAAGACAGTGCGTTTCGGGCCTGTGAATATACAAAAAAATATAATTCAGTTTAAATTAAATCAAAAAATCTAAAAATCTAAAAATCTAAAAATCTAAAAATCGAAAAATCGAAAAAATCTAAAAATCTAAAAATCGAAAAATTAAAAAAAAAAATCGAAAAAATCAAAAAATCGAAATAATCGAAAAAATCGAAAAAATAGAAAAATCGAAAAAATCAAAAAATCGAAATAATCGAAAAAATCGAAAAATCGAAATAATCGAAAAAATCGAAAAATCAAAAAAATCGAAAAATCAAAAATCGAAAAAATCGAAAAAGGGTGTAAAGAGCTAACACCTTGGAAAGTGCATGGAAAAATTCATTAATTAGAAAGAAAATTAAAAAGGAAGGTAATTAAACTATTTCTTTTCTAAGTTCTAAATATTTATAGTAATTTTTAATATTTTTTCTTAATATTTAAACTTAAATTTAAAGCCTTTTTTAAGGCCTTAACGCACTGAAAGGACACAGTAACTGCTGAGGTTTTCCCCGTAGCTTCAACAACTTTTTTGTCTTTGCAGTTAAATGGATCTGTCGCAAGGACAATCACACACACACATACACACACACCATGACACACAGTGACAACTTTTGTGTTTGTGTTTATTGTGTCATTGTGTTGGTGGCAAAAAGGAAATTAGCAATGACAATTAGCCGGGATTGTCCATGTCCGTCTTGGTGTGCGTATGTGTGTGTAGTCTCCCTTTCTCCCTCACTCTCTCCCTGTGTGTGTGTGTGTGTGTACATGATTTCATTAATTAACTTGGCCCACAAAACAAAAGGGAAAAGCGGAAGAGTTACACTCCTTTCCCCTTGGGGAAGAAGTTTCACCAGCTCCTTCTTGGGCTAATGTGCACTCTCCTTGGGTTAATCTTCGGGCACACGACTTACACGCCACTCCAAAAACCAATCCCTTGGCTCAGAATCCACTCCAAGAATGACAACCAGCACAACCACACACACACATAACACACACACACACCCACCCATAACATACACACACACGGTTGTCACCGAAAATGTTTATGTGGCCGAGTCAACAATTTAATCAAAAGAAAACATGGCTTCCATTTTAACTACTTACTTATTTAGCGAAACAGAATTTATATATAAGGAAAAGTCTATTTCTTGATTTTTCTACAAGGATTTTAAGTCACTTGAAAGGGCAGAAAGGACAGTAAACAATATGATTTTTTTATAGCAATTTATTTTGGTTTTTTAAAAGGTTTTTTAAATAATAAATAATAGGAAAAATATTAGAAATCTCCCAAAAGTAGCTTTCTAAAATATGAAATATTTTTATTCAAGCTAAATCTTTAATAAATCTTAAGTTTTGATATATTTTCAAGTACTTTCCAATCTATTTTCCTTTATTTAATAACCAAAAATGGTTTCAAGTCCCTGAAACTTTTTTTTACAAGTTCTTAAGTGATTTCAAGCCTATTTCTTGATTTCTTTACAAGGATTTAAAGTCACTTTAAAGGAAATCCTAAAGTAAACAATATTTCTTGTGGGAGTTTTTTCTTATAGCAATTTATTTTGGTTTTTAAAAGGCTTTAAAACAATTTTCCCAATTTTATTTTGGCAAAAATAATAAAAATAAAAGTAATAATATTAAAAATCAGCTAAAAGTAGCCTCCTGAAGTAATAACATTTATTATACAAGTTAAATCTCTTATAAATCATAAGTTTTGGTATGTTTTTAAGTAATTTAAAATTTATTTTCCTTCATTTAAAATCCCAAAATTAGTTTAAAGATTTGATTTTTTGTTTTAGAATTAAATCTTTAATAAATAATAAGTTTTTAAAGGTTTTTAAGTGATTTCAAATCTATTTTCCTATATTTAATAACCAAAAATGGCTTCTAATGCCTGAACCTGTTATTTTTATACAAGTTCTCAATTGATTTCAAGTGATTTCAAGTCTTTGAAGGAGAGTTAAGGCCAAAAATGGAAGCCCAGACGCCTTTTGAGACCCTACAAACCTTATAACTAACCATATATTATATGGCAACTCTGTGTCTGATCGTATATAATCAATTTCCGGGTCTAAATCGGATCGGAATAGATCCGGCAGCTCGTCGCTGACCAGTGCACAGCACCATCCGTGCAGCTGCACCACCAGCTGCACCACCACCACCACCACCAACAACAAAACTAGTTTAAGGTACACAGAGAGGGATAGACTTATACTGGCGCCGGGACATACTCATCCATATCAGCGGCGCCAGGTGCGCCTCCATGTGAACAGTCCGTCCTCCGACCAGAGTGCGTACACGCCGGTGGGCAGTGGCAGTGGCAGTGGGAGTGGCAGGTCGCTGCCCGCCATGAAGACGCTCTCCTCGTTCATCAGCGAGCATCCCGAGGAGCTCAGTCAGGGCAGTCAGAAGAAGGATCCCAGCCACAATCACAATCACAACCAGAACCAGAATGGCCAGCAGACAACGAAATGGAAGAGCCTGCGTGCCGTGATGGCCTACTACTGCTCGCTGAGGCGCATCAAGAGGAAAGCCCCCCTCATTTTCCCCCTCACCCAACCCTTTCGTATAATCCATATGTACCGTAAATCCGTAATACGTAATATACGCGTTGTCCTAACCTATAACTAACCATAAAAAGAAAGCACAGAGAAAGAAAAGGCAGAAAAGAGACTCATTTTGGTGAAAAGATTCAAAATTCCAAGAATTAAAGGCTTGAAATTAACAAAATGATCTAGAAAAGTGTTTAAAATATAGTTTTGGCATAAATTATAAATAAATTATTAAATTTGTTATGCTTTTTGGGTACTTAAAACCTTATTTAAACTCTGGAACCATTTTTTTGAGACTCTAAATTCCAAGAAATTAATAAAATCAACTTGTGCTTCATTTTTAAATTAAAAATTTTTTTCCAAACATAAATTCAATATTTTCATGACTTTTAAGTACTAAAAACATTATTTAACATAAATTTTCTAGTTTCCAAATTTTTAAAATATGTAAAAAAATGTAATTCAATATTTTAACATTAAAAACTAAATTATTTTGATAAAAATATGGTCCTACTCTTGCTCTCTCTCTTTTTTCTCTGTGCATCCCCTTAATATTTATATGTGTGTGTGTAAACTCTCCCCATTGTGGGTGTGTGCGAGAGAGATCCTGGCTCAGTAAATTCCTCGAACCGCTCCCGATAAATGTTAATCGATAGCGCGCAATCGATATGTACTAACCGCATCCTCCTGACTAACTCATAACTCTCGATCGAAACCCCGCTCTCTCGCTCACTCACTTTCAGTCTCACTCTCTCTCTCTCTCTCTCTGTACCCCTACTAACTAAACCCAAAATTGTAGTGTATGAAACCTATGTGTAACCCTAAATATTTAAACCATATATCATTGATGTGTAAGCGAATGCCAGACCTCTCTCTCTCTCAACTCTCAACTCAACTCTTTGAACTGAAATTCAACTCTGAACTCTCAAACTAAAACCTGAACTAAAAACTGAAACTCAATATCGCCTGCTCGCTCTCGTTCGCTAGCTCTATCCCACTCTACCACTAGCTCCCTCTCTTTCACTCTCTGTCTCTCATATGTCCTGTCTCTTTCACTGGGGTACAGTTAAGCCTTGTGAAGTGAAAAACTTTCGTTAAAAGGATTTAAGCATTTAATAAGTGTTGGGGAAAGGAATTCATTCGCATTCATTTATAATATGTGGTGGGGAGTGGAGGTAACACTGTACTAACAGTAGTTAACCCGAGACTAAGAGAGGGTGTCTTGGAAGGATATACATTTTACCACTTTCTGTTCTAGTTTCGGTTCATTTTTGGCAAAGGGCAACTTAAAAAGTTTGCTTCAGCTAAACAACTTGATGCCAACACACACACACACACACACACGAACACACTCGAGAAAACACAGAAAAAAATATTTGGTGGGTTTATTAAATATTATAAAAGCATTCTTAAGGATTTTTTAAGAAACTGGAATATTTTTACCTTTTCTACATTTTAGTATAATTTTAATTCTCTTTTTTAATTTTTCTATATAAGCTTCAAGGATAACCAGGATAACTCTTAAAGTATTACCTGGACATTAATGAAACTTAATTATTATATTATATATATAGTAAAAATTATAATTATAATTATTTCTACTTTAAATTTTACAACAAAAAAAAGTTTTTTAAGGTCAAAGACTCAAAACCTCAACATTTTAATTTCTTTATATGTGATTTAATTTTTTTTCTGTGCCTAAGTAAGGCCAGTATATATGAGGAACTTTTGCTGGCAAAAATCTCGGCAAACAGTCGAAAGTTTAAGTGGCTTTTGTCAGTGTGTGTGTGTGTGTTGCCTGAATCGATATGTTTAAGCTGCTGGCGCTGCAATGTAGGCGAACTTTTGACATAAATACACCAACACACCAATACTTTACACCAACACCAACACACCAACATGTGCGCCTACGAAATTCACCCCTTTTTCCCCGGCATTGTGCATGCGAAATGGGAAATTTCCCTCGCTTTCCCTCGCTCTCACTCTCTCGCTGACTGACAACTTACAAAGAATTTGAATTTAGAAAATTGCAAATTTATGTAGGGAGCCGCCAAGTGAACACAATACCACGAAAGGAGCCTGCCAGAATTTATGCACCACTTGCAGCAGAAGGAGTCCTCCTGTCCTGTGATGTCGCCAACTTTTCTGTTTCCTTTTCCCTTTCACTTGCATAGAGATTCTATATATAAATGGTGCATGAACACAGAGCACACCCAATTATCCCTGCCTCCCTTCCAGGCGATGCTGCGGTTAGGTAATTCCCTTTACAAGCGAATCCCTGATTCGCAATCAAATTCATTTGTTCGATCCGTCGATTGTGTTTTGATTTGCAAGCACTTGAAATGCCGCTCACATCCGGCAATGATATATTATATATTTTGTTTGGCTTTTATTGCATTGTCAGCAGAGCAGCTCTCTGGGGCGGCTCATTAACTGGGATGACCCAAAATAATTGGGGTATTACTTCTGGTGGGGGTGTCACAAAAGCCTAATTCGGGGAATTTGCAATTTTTTCAGTGGTTTAAAATATTTAAAAATATTTCCGAGGGGGAAACAGTTTAAAAAAAGGTTTTTCAGTGCTTTAAAATATTTTAAAAAATATTTCTGAGGTGGAAAAGTTTAAAAAAAGGTTTTTCAGTGGTTTAAAATATTTTTAAAAATATTTCTGAGGGGGAAACCGTTCAAAAAATAAAATCTCTTCCTTTATTTAAATATTTTCTTTCTGTAATTTGTTTTAAACGTTTTTCTTGCTAAATTATTCATTATTTTTTATTTTTTAGTATGATATTTATATGGAAATCCCTTTTAAACTGGCGGCTTGTCGCTTAGATTTCCCTGGAGAGAGTTTTCCTGTTTCCCTGACACACGGACAGGATTTAAAGTCAAGCTGGAAGCTAAAGTCGAGTGTGAAGTGTCCCCAGACTGTTATAAATTTATCCCCATCAGCAGAAGCAGGAGCAGCAGCTGGGGAAGGAGGAAGAACGCCAGTCAGCAGGACGTTGGCCAAATGACTTGGCGGAATTTTTCAATTGTTGGGTTCATCTCTCTCTCTCTGTGTGTGTGGTGGCTGAGCTCCATCTGCGGCCAGTCAGTCAGTCAAGTGGCGTACCAAACGCGATTGTTTAGCATTCCGGACGGTCATGGCCTGCGGCGGCTGGAATGGCCACAAAAACCCAAAAACGAAAATCGAAAACAGAAGGCAGAAAAATTGAAAACCGAACGAGCGGAGGAGTGTCTCGAACGCAGAATACCCAGCCATAGGTTTATCCCTAAGAATAGCATTACTTATTAAGAAAAAGTATCATTTATAAAGATTTTTATCATTGTTTTCCTATAATTTATAATTAAGTTATAATTAACATTTTAATTTGATTGTATTTATTTTTAATTTTTATTATATAAAACTAATAAAATATATTATTATACAATTTTGTGTTGTTTGTGTTATTTTTTGTTGTTATTTTGAATTCAAATTTAAATTTGGCGGTTAATTTTGCAGTGTGGCCATATCAAATTTATCTGGTATATTTTTGCAGTGTGACCAAATCAAATATCAGCAAAAATCCTTCACGCTCTTTTCTTCTTCCCCTCGCCAACAAACTGTAGTTCAAGCGGCGGCCGCTTGATGGCGTTTCATGTTCTTACGGCCTTTTCAAATTGTGTTTTTACTGTGGAGGAGTATATAGAATATTTTGTAGAATAAAATGTTGAATGTGGTAAATATAATGTAGAACATAAAAGAATTTGACGTAATATACGTTAGAACAAGCAACTTCGAGCAACTTCGTCAATTTTGGGATTTCTGATACCAGGAGTTGTTTTTGTTGTAAAATATATGTTTGTTGTTGTTGTAGAAACAAATCCAAACTTCAATCTGGCCATTTTCAGTACAAATTCCTTCATTTTGGAATGTCAGATACCAGGCGCACAGAAGGCAGTAGCAAGCGAATAAACACTATTATAAACTGTTATACTTTAGCCGAGTTTCAAACCTTCTGGGTGTTCTACTAAGCGAAGACTCAAACCATTTATAACAGAAAGTTTGAAACTTGGCTAAACTGTTATACGGTTCGAAGCTAGGCTAAAGTATAACAGTTTATCAGTCGCTTGCTGCTGCCTTCTGCGCGCCTGGTATATAAAATTCAGAAATTCACGAATTTGTACTGAAAATGCGCAGATCTGAATCTGGATTTGTGCCTACAACAACAACAACAACTACAGCTACAAGATTTTGTACAACAACAACAAAAACATTTTGACAACAACAATTTGCAAAAAACATTGTAATTTTTGGGGCATTTTCAGTGCAAATTCGTCAATTTGGGAATTCTGATACCAGGCGTTGTTTTTGTTGTAAAACAGATTCTTCTTGTTGTTGTAAGAACAAATCCAAACTTCAATCTGGCCATTTTCAATTCAAATTCGTAAATTCTGGGATTTCAGATACCAGGCGCACAGAATTCGGTAGATGGACGATGAGCAAAACTTGGTTTGAGTGAAAGCTTTAGTGCACACTCATGTCAAGAGATGCTTATGTAGATATTTTGCAACATTTGGAGAAAAATGCATAAGAATAGCTAAATGAGCATCACTTGGGGGTGCACTAAAGCTTTCACTCGTTATTTCACTCAAACCAAATTATGCTTGCTCATCGTCCATCTACTGCCTTCTGTGCACCTGGTGTCTGAAATCCCGAAACTAAGGAATTTACAGTAATTTTCTACTTAATTTAGTATTAAATTTGTGTCTACAACAAAAACAACATCTCGTGTACAACAACAATATTTCGTTTACAACAACAACAACAACAAAATATTAATATGTTTCTCTGAATTTAAATTTAAATTTGGCGGTTTACTTTTTTTCAGTGTGACCAATCAAGCAAATATAATCGATAATCGATAATCTTGGCCAAATAAACCAGGCGCACAGAAACCGCAGCAAGCAGCTGATCGGCTGATTTTATTTTCTCAAGTAACGGTACCTAAAAGAGGGGAAAGCAGGGAAGCCTTCTGATTCAATTCAATTCAAATCAATTCAAATGTAAACAATGGGCGGCCATTATTAAAACTGGAAAATAACCGTTTCAAGCAAGCTGCATTAATAGTAAACAGCTGATCGCAATTTACTTGCTGCTGGGCGCCGGCACTTGCTGCTGATTCTGTTCGCCTGGTATCTGTAATCCCAAAAATAAGGAATTTGTACTGAAAATGGCCTGATTGAAGTCTGAAATTGTGCCAACAACAACAACATCTCTTTTACAACAACAAAAACTTCTTTACAACAAAAACAAAGGAAAATAAGTAATATTTTTTTTAATTTATATTCAAATTTGTCGGTTACTTTTGCAGGGTGACCATATTAAAATTACAACAACAACAACAACTACAGCTACAAGATTTTGTACAACAACAACATCAAAAACATTTTAACAACAATTTTCAGTACAACTTCGTCAATTTTTGGATTTCTGACACCAGGAGTTGTTTTTGTTGTACAAAAATAGGCACAAATCCAGACTTTAAGCTGGCCATTTTCAGTAAAAATTTCTCAAGTTCTTAATTTGAAGTACCAGGCGAACAGAAGGCAGTAGCAAGCGACCGAAAACTGGTATAAACTGTTATAAAAACGATTTATGTGATCTGGTCACACTGTCACAATGGACTAGATACCGCTGAGTTGGTCACACTGCAAAATAAGCGCCAACTTTGAATTTAAGTTTAAAATAAAGTATAATTATTTATTTTCCGTTGTTTTTGTTAACGACATATTGTTGTTGCAAAGGAGATGTTGTTGTTGAAGTCCCACTGGACATTTTCAGTGCAAAAACAGGAGAAAATAAAGAATATTATTTTATTTAGAATTTAAATTCAAACCTCAGGCCATTTTCAGTACAAATTCCTCCATTTCGGGATTTCAGATACCAGGCGCACAGAAGGCAGTAGCAAGCGAATGAACAATTTTATAAACTGTTATACTTTAGCCGAGTTTCAAACCTTCTGGGTGTTCTACTAAGCGAAGACTTCAACCATTTATAACAGAAAGTTCGAAACTTGACTAAACTGTTATACGGTTTGAAACTAGGCTAAAGTATAACAGTTTATCAGTCGCTTGCTACTGCCTTCTGTGCGCCTGGTATCTGGATTTCAGAAATTGAGAAATTTGTACTGAAAATGCGGAGATCTGAATCTGGATTTGTGCCTACAACAACAACAGCAACTACAGCTACAAGATTTTGAACAACAACAACAACAACATACATATTTGGGGCATTTTCAGTGCAACTTCGTCAATTTTGGGATTTCTGATACCAGGAGTTGTTTTTGTTGTAAAATATATGTTTGTTGTTGTTATACACACAAATCCGGACTTCTATCTGGCCGTTTTCGGGTCAAAATTGGAATTTTTTAAATATTTTAGCCGAGTTTCAAACCATATATGGGATAAATTGTAAAATGGTTTGGAACTCGGCTAAAATATTTTAAAAATTGCAATTTTGTCCTGAAAACGGCCAGATAGAAGTCTGGATTTGTTCCTATAACAACAACAAACATCTCTTTAACAACACAAGCAACTCCAGGTATCAGAAAACCTTAAATTGACGAAGTTGCACTGAAAATACCCCAAAAATTACAGTTTTGTCCTGAAAACAGCCAGATAGAAGTCCGGATTTGTTCCTACAACAACAA
The DNA here is from genome assembly GCA_008042515.1 of Drosophila truncata. Classification (NCBI taxonomy): domain Eukaryota; kingdom Metazoa; phylum Arthropoda; class Insecta; order Diptera; family Drosophilidae; genus Drosophila; species Drosophila truncata. The sequence continues at coordinate 23,598 of VNJQ01004522.1, forward strand.
CAAACATCTCTTTTACAACAAAAACAACTCATTTTATCAGAAATCCTAAAATTGTCGAATTTGCACTGAAAATGCCCAGATTGAGGTCCAAATTTGTTCTAACTTATATGACGTCAAATTCGTTATACATTCTACATTTTACATTACACATTCTAAATTTTACAGTCAACATTCTACATTATATTTTACATTTTACATAATATTTTACATTCTACATTCTAAATTCTACGTTCTACATTCTTCATTCTAAATTCTACGTTCTACATTCTACATATTCGAACATACAGGGTTCGTTGCTACCAATTTTTAAACCAATAAATTCTTAATAAATTCGGTAAATACTCCACCATTCCTTTTGAAATAATAAGACACCTTTATTCATTTAAGTTTTGTATTTATAAGTTTTTTTTTATTTATTTATTTAAAGAAAAACGCAGCTTATGACCATTTCTTGTGGATGCTCGACATCTCCTTTCATCGTCACTCGTATTCTGCAAGAAAATTGTTTTTTAATTATTATAAAAGTATATGAAAAATATAAAAATATATAAATTATTTTATTATTATTTGTTTTAATGTGGAAATTTGTTTTGTTTTGTTTATGGGGTTATATTTTCCTTGTGATTTTTCAACGTATGCTGCCATACCCTGTAATGAGTGTAAAAGCAAAAAACGTGATGCCAGGCATCAGGACAGAGGCGTTAATTGAAATCCGGCTTAGGCACCGAATCGCCGGTTAACCCCAAGGGCGCCCCCTCAAATCGGACATCATGCAGCCATTAAACAATAACAATTTCAAGGAAACCACACATGGGCACACACACTCGACACACTCTGCGCACACACACTCGACACACTCGGCACACACAGGCTGAACAAACAAGAAGAGAGTCCTTTAACATTTCGCTGGATGATTTGTGGTGCAATAAAGAAGGCCATTTAATACTCGGGTTCGCAGCTCTCTTTAACCTTTTCGAGGAGCCCAAAACTCGGGTTCCCAAAACCGAATCGAAATCGAAATCGAAGAAGCAAAAGAAATTGGGGGAAACGCCAAAACTAACAAGCTCATTCTCAATTTATATTAAATCGAAAGTCCACAAATGGCTCAGCTGACCCCAAAAACAACAATGGGGTCAGTCCCACACGCACACACACTTACATAATATATAATATGAGTGTGTGTGTGTGTGTGTGAGCGGGGTAATCTTATCGTGCAGCAAGCCTTTTTCCGCTTGGCTGAAATACGGGAAATGCGGCTTAAAAAAAGCCCCTATAAATGGTTATCTGTCTCTGTCATTCCTCTAACCCCCCAACTCTCTTTCACTCTCTATTTATCTCTCTCACTCTCACTCACTCACTCTGTGTTTCTCTTTAAGCGAAAATATATATATATATTTTATATATCTATTTCTAACAAAACTCACACACAACAAAATAAATATATGATAAGCCTAGGAAAACAATAACAAACAGGAAATAGCTTATAGAAATAGCTAATAGAAAATAGAAAGAAAATATATACTATATATAATACGAAATACCAAACAAAATAAATACCAAATACCAAACAAAATAAATACAAAATACCAAACAAAATAAATACCAAATAAATAAAAACAAAAAAAAATACCAAAAAAACAATCACAATGAAAATGAAAAAACTTTCAAAACTCGTTTAGGAAATCGCGTATCGGAGATGGAGCTTCAGATCCAGATTCCGATTGGTAAGTTTTATACTCTTAGGTTTTTTATGATTTCTACGGTTTTGTCTCTGCACACACACACACACACAAAAACAACAAATACCAACATAGAAAACACACATAACGAGCTTTGTTCTGCTTTTGATTTGATTATGATTGCGATTATGATGATGATGCGATGATGATAATGATGATGATTATGATGATGGCCGTGTTGATAAGGATGATGATCTCGGCATGTGCGCGCTTTGCATTTGAAATAGGCAGCAACAGAAAACACATAACATAAAAAACAAATACATATTATAATATATTATATAATAATACATTATATAATATATATTACATTATATAAATAATAGCGAGTAGAGGGTTTTGATTAGGTACAGAACCGCAGCTCCCCCAACCCAAGAACACCCTGTAAAAAGCCAACAAGCAGACACAGGACTCACACAACCCACACACAACCCACACACACCCCACAGTATACACCTATAGCTATCATTGTTTTCCTTTGGTTTTGTCTTTCGTTTAGCTAAAAAAAAAAAACAAAAAAAACTGCATTGCTACCAAAATCGCTTTCGTTTTTCGTGTACCACACGACGTATGCGTAATAACTTAGCCACCGCTGTAAATATATATATTATATATAGAAAAAACCAATGAAATTTAGCCACAAAACTAAAAAAAATCCTCTGAGGAACGTATGCAGAATGCAAAACAATAACTGTGCATAAATTAAAACCAAAAAACCAACCAATTAATGCATCAGCAAAAATAAAATATATCCAAAACTGTACATATAAACCATATACTTTATATAATATATATTATATGTATATAAAACCGAATCAAATCGAAATCAAAACCCTAGTAATTTAGATGCTATAGCAGAACAGACGATTGTATGGCAACCCTGAGAGCGCGGCTTGAGCAAAAGTTGAAAAAATAATATAAAAAAAGAAGTGGTAAAACCCCAAACCAACCCAGTCTCAGTCCCTTTCCCTTAGTCCTTTGTAGATAGATCTAGTCCTAGATCGAGTTTGTAGTAGAGGTGGAGAACTATCGAAAGTTTTATTGGCATCGATAGTGATCTAGTGTTCTTTTCCCTAAAATCGTCTGAAAAATAAGATAAAACTAATAGAATCTATTAAAATATGGAGCGCTTTTTGATAAAGGGAATGTTTAGTGTTAAAAATTACGTATTATCTTATTTTTCAGGCGATTTTAAAGAAAAAAACACTAGATCCCTATCGATGCCGATAAAACTATCGATAGTTCTCCACCTCTAGTTTGTAGTAGTTCTTTAGCTTTATATACTCTTGCCACGTCTCTTTTAAATCTGTTAAAATCGAGTATTCGTATCCGTAAAAATGAAGTATCCTCCGTAACCTTATCCTTATGGTAATTGTTGTCCGTTTGTGTGTTTAAAAGTACATAAATTACAATCACTAACTGATTGATGACGGTTGCAATTTTTCGTTTTATATATTATTTACGTATTTTTTTCTTTCATTTTTTTTGTTTTTTGAAACATTTTAAGCATTATAAATGATGGCAGACAGCAGAAGAAACACTGAGGAAACCATAAATCAGAAGGTTATTCAGCTTGTTATCCAGCTTGGCAAAATATTATTTACATTTCAGTGGAGAAATAGGTGTTAGATTTTATTTTATTTATTGAAATTAGGCAACAGGAAATTTTATTTAAATTTGTAATTAAATAAAAGCAAGCTATTTCGGAAATATTTTATTTTATTTATTTAAATTAAGCAACAGGAAATTGTATTTAATCATAGAACCAATTATTTTAAAATTTTAGTTATTGTTTGTATTATTTATTATTATTATTTATTATTTAAATTATTAATTTATTTTATTTTATTATTTAAATTATACTATTTGTATTATTTATTATTATTTGTATTATCTATTATATAAATTATTTATTTATTCCATTTTATTATTTAAATATTACCGATTATTGTATTATTTATGTAATCCATATATTTATACCATCTTTTTTTTAATATTTAAGAGATTGTAGCAACAATAAACACAGGCAGAAAATTGCTTTTAATTGTCTTCATTAAAATAATAATAAATGGTTTTAGCTATAAGTTTGTATATTTAAAATCTGCAAATAACTTTTTTTATAGAGCATTTAAAAAAAAAAAAATAAATCATTTTGAGAGATATTTAATTGATGACAAAATCAAATGATTTTCCTTTTGAAATTTTCCTTTTGTCTGCCTTTAGGCTTTAAGCGTGATTAATGAAGATTTAAAGACTTTGCGGATTATACAGATTTATATATAACCCACATTGCGGGGGCAAGAGTATCCCTGGCTTCGGTCTGCCGAGGCATAATCTTTATGGTTTTCCTTTTTTTTTCCTTTGCTTTTAATTGTAAAAAACTTTTAAGTTTCAGTTCAGCCTCTAAGGGAATTTCTTCACCTCGAGAAAAGCGAGTTTCGCAGTTTTTGTATTTTTTTTTGGCTCGCTTTTCCTTGAAAGAAAAAAAAAAGAAAACACCTGGCAGACAGTTTAACACTTTTCCAACCCCAAACCCAAGGCCGCCAAGAGCTATTTATATCGATAGCGGAAAATTCACTTGGCCATTTTTCCCCCCAGCTCACTCTCTCTCTCTCCCTCCCTCTCTCTCTCTGTCCCTGTCTCTATCTCTCTGATTTTCTCTTACGCTCTCGGTCTGTCTCTGTCTCGCTGCTGCTATTGCTGCTGCTCAACAAATTGTTTTCCCAATTGCAATTTTCCTCATTTCCTCGTCGATTGCATAACGCCTATGATTGTGATTTCGTTTGATTACATTTTGATTCTATATTCGATTTGAGTTTGAGTTGATTTCATTTGCGACATCTATTCATATCGATAAAAATATCATTTGTAGATTAATGGAAATATCTTATCGATAAAAATATCATTTGTAGATTTGATGAAAGTAACTTATCGATAAATAACATTTGTAGATTAATGAAAGTAACTTATCGATAAGTAACATTTGTATATTTAATGGAAGTAATTTATCGATACATAACATTTGTAGATTAATGAAAGTGTCTTATCGATAAATAACATTTGTAGATTAATTGCAGTAACTTATCGATAAATAACATTTGTAGATTTAATGGAAGTTACTTATCGATAAATAACATTTGTAGATTTAATGGAAGTAACTAATCGATAAATAAAATTTGTGGAAGTAACTATATATGTATTTTCTGCATGCCCATCTATCTCTTTCTATCTCTCTCTCTCTCTCTCTTAGCTGTCTGTTACTGCTGTTACTGTTGCTGTTAAATGTTAATGTTACTGTTAGCGTTAACGTTACCGTTGCCTGCCTTTGCGTTACGGTCTTTTGGGTTTCTCCCCCCGCCCTCCCCCATTTCCACCTGTCTTGCCACTAAGTATGCGTAACATAGTTCGTATTGTTTAGACCGTAACCTCTTAACTGTAACCCGTAACCCGTAATCCGTAACCGTTCACCGTATAGCGTAAGTGTTTGATGTTTCGTGTTACGTAAGTGATTAAGCTCTAACTCTCTCTCCGCACAATCCGTAACGTGAGCGCACGCTTAGTAGGAAAGATCTGTGTTTAGTTGCCAACCATTTATCCCACAACTCCCCCCTAGGCTCCCATTTATCCTTAAAAGCACTAATTTTAGTTGGTAGCCAATCGTAGTTTGTTTTGTGTGAGACAATCCCTTTTTCCTCTCTTCTAAAAAAAAACCCTAGAATGTAACGAATCCAATTTTTATATATTACCTATATCTCTATTTGGGTAAAAAAAAAAAAACAACAACTAAAAAACAGGACGCGATCGAACCAACGCTGGATGAAGCTGCGTACTACCGTGCAGATATCATCGGCGATACAGAAGAAACCACCGCTCAAGCGCGAAGACTCCTTCCTGAAGCGTTTCTCGACTAGACAGATACCCGAAACACAGGTTAGATTAAATAATAATTTAATGAGTATTATTATTAAGTAATTTAATGAGTAATTAAATTACTAATTAAATTAATAATTTCATTAAGAATTCAATTAATCATTAAATTCGTCATTAAATTAATAATTAAACTAATAATTAAATGAATAATTAAACTAGTAATTAAATTCATTAAATTACTAATTAAATAAATAATTAAAATAATAATTAAATAAATAATTAAAATAATAATTAAATAAATTATTAAAAGCATAATTAAAATTATTATTAACCATTAAATTCATAATTAAATTAATAATCAAATTAACAAGTAAATAAATAATTATTATTAATTAAATTACTAATTAAATAAATAATTAAATTAACCATTAAAGTAATTATTAAATTAATCATTAAGTCCATAATTAAGTTAATAATTAAATGATCAGTTAAATTAAAATTTAAATCAATAATTAAATTAATAATTAATATAATAATTAAATCAATAATTCAGTGAATCATTAAATTAATAATCAAATTAATAAGAAAATAAAAAATTAAATTAGTAATTAAAATAATAATTAATTTACTAATTAAATTTATAAAATTAATTATGAAATTAATCTTTAAGTTCATAATAAAATTAATAATTTAAGCAATACTTAAATTAATAATTAAAGCAATAATTTATTTAACAATTAAAGCAATAATTTAATTGATAATTAAATTAACAATTTAATTATTTGCTATAATTATTAATTAAATTAATAATGAAATTAAATAATTAAATTAATTATTAAATTAATCATTAAATTCATAACTAAATTAATAATTAAATAATAATTAAATTAATAATTAAATAATAATTAAATTATTAATTAAAGAAATAATTTAATTACTAATTTAAGCAATAATTTAATTATTAATTAACTAAATCAATATTTGAATTAATAATTAAATGATTAATTAAATTAAAATTTAATCAATAATTAAATTAAATATTAAATCAATAATTAAAATATGTAATTAAATTAAAAATTAAATCACTAATTAAATGAATCATTTAATTAATAATTAATCTCTTCACAGGAAACTGTTGAAGACACGGGTTCAGAAAGTGCCTCCGGTGACGTCGACAAGAGTGTTAAGCGACGGCGACGCTATCTGCAAAAACGACGATCCGTCGTTAATCCAGATGAGAATTTTTACTTCTATTGGTTAATGATGTTAACTGTATGTGTTCTATATAACCTATGGACCCTAATTGTGAGGCAGAGCTTTCCCGAACTGCAGGTGAGTTGAGGGGCGCTCTTATCTTGTTGCCTATCCTGTCCAATTGTCCTCTTTTTTGCCGTGGCGTTTTTCCTTTCATTTCGCATTTTCCCTGGAAAAGGACCTTTGTTCGTCCTTTGTGTAAGCCAACACCCTTTTTTGTCATTACGCGCCAAAGGGTTTTTGGGTTGGTAACTGCTGCGTTTTCCCTTGAATTTCAGGGTATAAAAAAAGGGGGAAAGGGTAACCCCGGGTCGGGTCGTCACCTCTGTGCCTGTGACCAACAAAATTATCCACTGTTTTTTTATCTGTTTGCTCCTGGTCTTTGCCTTGTAATGACTCAATTATAAGACACGAAGTCGAGCGGCCTGGGCAAATGTTTGTTTATGGCCCAGTTAGCTTGGTTGGTTAGGAACTGGTGGTGTTTGCCATCAGATTACAGAGAGCCGTGTTGACTTTGACCTTTAGCCCCGGCCACAAAAGTAGTCCCGCATTTGCAATTGTCAACTGCATTCGTTGCTTAATTACCCTTGACCTGGCCATAAAAATAGACCCAAAAAGAGCAAAGCTCTCTCTCTCTCTCTCTCTCTCTCAATCTTTCCATTAAACCTAACATCCTTTTTCTCATTTAAAATTCTGGCACTATTCACAGCAAGCTGTGCCCACATTCTGGCTCATCTGCGATTCGATGACAGATGTTGTATTTATCCTAGATATAATAGTTCAATTACGCACAGGCTATCTGGAGCAGGGCCTTATGGTGAGTATTGATTGGTATTTTATATAAATTTAGACTATATTGAATTTGTAATCCTTAATCCCTTCAAAGGTATACGATGATAGGAAGCTGGCCTGCCACTATGTCCATTCGCGCGACTTTATCTTCGATATGATAGCGCTAATACCATTGGATCTGCTGCAGCTCAAGATGGGCACACATCCGCTCTTGCGTTTTACGCGCTTTTTTAAAGTGAATATTTGAATATTCATATATTTCCTTAATTATATTTAATTTTATTTAATTTCTAGGTTTATCGATCTGTGAGATTTTATTACATCGTAGAGAGTAGAACAGTTTGGCCAAATTTATGGCGCGTTGTTAACCTAATTCATATCCTGTTAATACTGGCACACTGGTTCGGTTGTTTCTATTTTTTACTCTCCGAAGCGGAGGGTTTTCAGGTGAGATTAAAGATATCAATATGAAAAAAGAAACTTAGATGTATTTGGTAAATAGTTTGAAAACCTTTTCATTGTTTTTTAAATATTGTTTAGATTAAAAAAGAAAACGGAGTATTTTGTGGTGGTTTCAGGGTTTTATAAACCCTTTTTCTTGTTATAAAAATATTCTATGGTTTATAATTATTATAATTACTTATACTACTTATAAATATTATATTATATTATAATTATTTCTGTACTTACAGGGCGATTGGGTTTATCCTTATCGACCCGGGGACTATGCCACCCTCACGCGCAAATATCTGGGCAGCCTGTACTGGTCAACCTTGACCCTGACGACCATTGGGGATCTGCCCACGCCGGAAACGAATGCAGAGTGAGTTTTAACCTATAAAAAAAATAAAATAAAATAAAATAAAAGTTTTTAAAGATTTTTTTTAATGAGGAAGGGGTTTTTTTAATAAATTTTAATTACAATATATTTAATCTTTAATTTTAATCACCAATTAGACCGAACTTTTCGGTGGACGGCCCACGATCAATACCTAGGCGAGGCATCAAGTCGCGACTGCTTCAGTTTGGCTCTAGTTATGGGTACGACGAGTTTCACCTTAAAACTAACTAAAAAAAAACTTAATAAATAATTAAGAAAATGAAGTAAACTCAATCAAATCGAGCGAATATCATGCAATTTGTTTGGGGGCTGTCCACCGATTCGGATTCCTTTTTTGGCGTTCTAGTTTTCTGACTCCTCAAAATCGATCTGTTGCAAACTCTAACTCGCTGCATCAAAGTTTTCGAAAGCGTGCGACAGCCTTGAACAATTCCATTGATATTTGTTATTATTAATTAAAATATTATTGCAAAATATTATTGCAACATTGTGTGGACTTTCGAAAACTTTGATTGAGCTTGCAAAACGGAGAAAAGTGTTTTATACAGAGAGAGAGAGAGAGAGAGCGAGTGGTGGAGTAATTTATAAATAATTAAAATAATTAGAGAGTGTGCTTCAAAAAATAAAGTTGGCTTTAAAATGTGTAAATGAATGTCTAAAATATTATATTTATTATATAATATTATTATTTTAAATATAATTAATTAAACAATTTAAAAAATGTACAATTGTACAATATTAAGGAACTTTTAATCTGATTTTTCATGGAAGGTTTGTGTTTAAATAATATTTATTGTTTCATTAAAGGTTTTTTCTGTTAAAAAAGAATATTATTAGAGGTATTCAACCTAACTTAAATGCTGCAAAAATAAAAAATAAAATTATATTACTTGGATTCCTTTTTTTAAGGGTTTTTCAAATTGTAATTAAAATTTAATGTTTTTCGCCTTAATTATTAATTAGTAAAAAAGTTTTAAAAAGAAAATTTGCTATAAACATATAAAGATTTTTTAAAAATCAAGAAAAATTATATTAACTGGATTAAAACATATTTTTAGATGCTTTTAGAAAGATTTCGATTTTGTATCATACTTTTGAAGGTTTAAAAAGAAAATTAAAAACTTCCTTTTTATTATTAAACTTAAATTTATGTTAATTACTTTTTCTTTTATTATTTAAATTAAATTTATGTTAATTAATTTTCCTTTCATTATTTAAATTAAATTTATGTTGTTTACTTGTCTTTTATTATTTAAAAATATTACTTTAATTATTTAATTAATATAATATTATTTATTTAGTTATTTTAATTATTTTTTCTTTTTATTTAAATTCAATTTATGTTAATTACTTGTCCTTTTATTATTTAAATTTAATTTATGTTAATTACTGTTCTTTTATTATTTAAAAATATTATTTTAAGTATTTAATAAATATTTAATTAAATTAATTTAATTTATTTTAATTATTATTCCTAATTATTTAAATTCAATTTATGTTTACAACTCAAAGACTATAAAAAAATATATTAAATTCTCAATTAAAAAATACATAGAGTTCTGTTAAAAATAATCTATAAAATAATTGTTTTTAAGGCTTAATTTCAAGCATAGTTTTTGAAGATTTGAATTCCTAAACTTGGCATCTTTCAAGTCATATTTCCAATGATTTAAAGAAACTAACTTTCATTATGCCACCTCTATTAATTTAACCAATGAAAAATACTAAAAAAAATAGCTCTAAGAATAGAAACTTCACAAAAAATAAAAAGAAACCACAACCACTCACTTTCTGTCCCTCCACATATCCTGTCTTTGCCCCGCTAATTGAATGGCCACACCCGTGCCGTGCGGCTTTCTCTCTTTGCTTTTCCACAGATATATTTTTACGATCGTTAGCTATTTGATTGGTGTTTTTATCTTCGCGACCATCGTCGGCCAGGTGGGCAATGTGATAACGAACCGTAATGCGAATCGCCTGGAGTTCGAGCGCCTGCTGGACGGGGCCAAGACCTACATGCGCCACCACAAGGTGAATCCTTGAATCCTTCTATAAATATATATATTTATATATAACCGATATAATATATATTTATTTCTGCAGGTGCCCGGCGGCATGAAGCGTCGCGTGCTGCGTTGGTACGATTATAGTTGGTCCCGGGGCAGGATACAGGGCGGCGGTGACATCAACACGGCGCTGGGCCTTCTGCCCGACAAACTAAAAACCGAACTGGCCTTACATGTCAATCTCAGTGTGCTGAAAAAGGTGACAATTTTCCAGGAGTGCCAGCCAGAGTTCCTTCACGATCTGGTCCTTAAAATGAAGGCCTATATCTTTACGCCGGGCGATTCCATTTGCCGCAAGGGTGAGGTGGCCCGCGAGATGTTCATCATTGCGGATGGCATCCTGGAGGTGCTGAGCGAGACGGGAAAGGTCCTGACCACCATGAAGGCGGGTGATTTTTTTGGCGAAATCGGTATCCTTAATTTGGATGGACTGAACAAGTGAGTTCTTATAATATTTATAAAGTATTCATGAAATATTCATTAAATATTCATAAAATATTTATAAAATATTCATAATATATTCATAAAATATTCATAAAATATTCATAAAATATTTATAAAACATTTATAAAATATTTATAAATATTTTCTTATTTATAAAACATTTATAAAATATTTATAAATATTCTTATTTATAAAATATTCATAAAACATTCATAAAATATTCATAAAATATTCATAAAATATTCATAAAATATACATAAAATATTCATAAAATATACATAAAATATTCATAAAATATTCATGAAATATTCATAAAATATTCATAAAATATTCATGAAATATTCATAAAATATTCATAAAACATTTATAAATATTTTCTTATTTATAAAATATTTATAAAACATTTATAAAATATTTATAAATATTCTTATATATGAAATATTCATAAAACATTCATAAAATATTCATAAAATATTCATAAAATATTCATAAAATATTCATAAAATATTCATGAATTATTCATAAAATATTCATGAAATATTCATGAAATATTCATGTAATATTCATAAAATATTCATAAAACATTTATAAATATTTTCTTATTTATAAAATATTTATAAAACATTTATAAATATTCTTATTCATAAAATATTCATAATATATTCATAAAACCTTTTCTCAAAGACGCACAGCGGATGTCCGTTCTGTGGGCTACTCAGAGCTCTTTTCGCTCTCCCGCGAGGATGTTTTGGCTGCCATGAAGGACTATCCCGATGCCCAAGAGATCCTGCAGACGCTGGGCCGCAAGCGACTGATGGAGGTACGCTGTGTGAATAAAAAATATGCCAAGGCTCAGAGCGACAAGGAGGCGGCAGCCTTTGCAGCCGCCCATCCGCATCACCATCAAAGCCACCAGGGTCACCATCAAGGACAGGTGCATCAAAGCGATAGCAGTGAGAACAGTGCATCCAAGAAGATCGTGGACAAGCTGAAACACGATGTCAAGGGGTTCCGCAATGTCCTGAAGAAGTCCAGGTGGGAGTGAGTTGTCTGCTTATAATACTAATTTTTTTAGGCGAAATATTTTAGATATTTTAATTATTAATATTTTAATTAGTTGAAAATAACGCGGGATGGCTTTATTTTTAATATTTTTATCTTTTCGATCATGCTTCCTATTGGTTGCGTTCACCAGAACAACATGATCACTGATCACTGATGGATTTCTATCGATAGTGCGTTTTATCTCTAATTATTTGCAAGAAAATCTTGTACTATCGATAGAAATCCATCAGTGATCAGTAATCATGTTGTTCTGGTGAACGCAGCCATTGTCGCTTCCTCTTCAAAGTGACCGTTCTCCTTTTTATCTTAAAATCTAGTATTTTACAATCGGCACTTATCGATATTTTCCCGTTATAAAACATAATAAAACGGCCACACTGGGGCGCGTAAAATACAATGTTTACAGATATTTTCTTGCTAGCTTTTTTTCTTGAATTATTTTTTTCTCTTTATAAAATATAGATTATTTTTCTTCTTTATAAAATATATATTTTTTTCTCTTCTTTATAAAATAAATATTTTTTTCTCTTCTTTATAAAATATATATTTTTTCTTGTATTAAATCATATTCTCTCCTCTGCAGGACCTCAAGAAAGAGCGACGAGTCCTTGGAGATGCAGCCACTGCATAACACATCGCCGCGCGGCAGCAAGATCATGCTGAAGCGCATGTCCCGCGTCCGATCTGATGAAAAGGATGCGGACAGTGCCGAGGCCAAGGACGAGCTGCATGACAAGACCCCCAGCCCCATTGGCGCTGGGCTGCCGCTGCTGCAGCGCCTGCGGCTGCTCAAGGAGAAGCAGGTGAGAGAGGCGATGGCACAGGCCACCAAGTCACCGGAAACCACAGCTCTCCTGGTTATACACCCACAACCACACAAACACACACCACACACGCATAAGCATACGCATACGCTCACCTTTTGCTCGACTTTCGTTTTGACATCCAACACACATTTTGCCACATTTTCGCATTTTCACATTTCCCCCCCCAAAAAACTGGAAATGGCTTTAAATGGTTTTTCTCCCACAAAACACACACACAAACACACAGAGCAGTGAATGAAGAGCTTGACAGATGGAAAAACAACACACACACACACACACACTCGCAAAACACACACAACACACCACACCAGCAGAGAGTCGGAAAAGCCGCCTTTTCGAAGACAACACAAAAAATTATTAACTGAAATGGCATTAGGCTTGAGACAATTTTTAGAAAGGGGAGAACTTTAAAGGGGGAGAGGAAAAATTCATATTTTGAGCCAAGGAAAACTTTAAGGAAATTTTTGGTATGTTTGTAAAAGTCTAATATCGATAAATATCGATTTAAAGTCTTTAAAAAGCTTGTATTTAAAGTGTTTTTAGGGGGAAATTCAAATTTTAAGCTAAGGAAAATTTTAAGGACATTTTTGGTATGTTTGTAAAAGTCTAATATCGATAAATATCCATTTAAAGTCTTTAAAAAGATTGTATTTAAAGTGTTTTTAGGGGGCAAATTCAATTTTAAGCTAAGGAAAACTTTAAGGAAATTTTTGGAATCTTTTTAAAAGTCAGATATTAATAAATATCGATTTAAAGTCTTTAAAAATATTGTATTTAAGGTGTTTTAGGGGGAAAATTCAAATTGTAAGCTAAGGAAAACTTTAAGGAAATTTTTGGAATGTTTGTAAAAGTCTAATATCGATAAATATCGATTTAAAGCCGTAAAAAAGCTTGTATTAAAAGTGATTTTAGAAGCATTTTCTAAACAGCTAGAGAAATGAAAGCCTAATTGTATTTATAACAAAATAACAACTAAATAAATTTAAATTTCAAATTTCAATCAAAATTTAATAAGAAATCTGAATGTCGAAAATTTAGATAGCTGAAATATAAATTTTCTATACTTTTTCTTCGATAATAAACTTAAAATTTGAATTAATTTTTCTACTTTAAAAAGAAATAGAAAAATGATACATTTATATACTACAAATTTAAATTTTCTAAGCTTTTCCCTCGATAAATATTCCTAGGGCCAGGTTTAAGGTTTTAGATAAAAAGAAATATATTTAAAAAGTAAAGAAAGGCATGAAAAATTGTTTTATGAAGGGCACTTTCACCACTAGTGAACTCTTTATCAAGCCAGTATCTAAATATTAATAATTAATTAATAATTAAATTAATACTATCTACAATCACACACACAACACAGACTCTGACTCTGGCATTTGTGTACATTGTTTCGAAACCATTGTAATGCAGTTTGTACAAGTTGTTAGTGCACCCAAAAAACAAAAAAAAAATACAATAATAATTAAAACAAACCACATAAGATCAGTGTGCTAGTCCCGACGATCTTCTTCATCATTGCAATCCAGCACGTTACGCAATTAAAAAGCCTTTCAAAATTAAAAACAACAACATAAATAATGCAATAAGTTTGTAGGTAAAATTATAAACACTTCTTTGAGAGAAGATTTCACATTCAAAATGCAAAAGATTGGCATTTAAATAATTAAACCCTTACACACACACTTTCAGGCAAAAGGGAATCAGTTCCGAGCTTTACTAGATGCTTTCCCCATAGTGTTTATCCACTGCTTCCGCTTTAGTGAATATTACCTGTGTGTCACTTATAACAAAATTTTTGAGAACTCTCTCTCCTTAGAGGATATATATATGTATCAAAGATATATATCAAAGAGATCCAAAGAATACATTACAGTAGGAAAAACCATATTGACATCTCATATTTTCTTTTTTTTAGTTGCATTTATCGTTTTCACCTTACGTTTTGCTATCGTTTAGCTATCGATTAATCGATTAATCCAACGAAATCCCAGAAATTCGTGTTGTATGTAATTAATCCCCAGCTCCTAAACAGTAGTTTTGTATGTGTCTTTATGTGTCTTGCACTAGGATCGCGAAGAGCGAGCTGTTAAGTCCACACCACCACAGAAATCTCCACCTCACTCACATGTAACGTGTACGTTATCGCCGCAGGAATCGATCCAGGAGGAGCCCGAACGCGAGTTCAGCGAAGGCTTTCCCCTGATCCAGCGATTGCAGCAGTTGAAAATTAAGAACGAGCCGCAGGCCAACGCCGCTGAATCCGGCGTCGTCATGGTAAAGCAAAAAAAAAAAATACCAAAAAATACCAAAAATACCAAAAAAAATACCAAAGAATTAAAAAAAAATACCAAAAAAAATACCGAAAAAATACCAAAAAAAGGAAAAGTAACAAAACCGAAAATATCTCTTAGAAATCACAAAAAAAAATCCCCTGAGAAAGCCGAAAAATCCTATAGTTTAGTAGCTCAACTTAACTGGAGAATAAACTAGTTTAACCACCGGTTAAGCACTAACAGTTGGTTACTAAAAATCTTTAAAAATTAATAACTTAGAAACCTAATTTAGAATTAATAAAAAAATGCAATTTTATCCTCCGGTTAAGAGCTTAACCCCAAGGAAGCCAGGGATAAAGGCTTCCTAAGCCTAGCCTCACTCATCAATCTTTTTCTTTTCTAATCTCTCTAATCTCATTCCAAAATTCCTGATAATCCCAGGTCAACACGCCGCCCAACATAAGCAGCAAGATCGATTCGCATTTCGGAGGAGGAGGAGGAGGAGTCGCCTCAACAGCCTCAGCCTCAGCTTCAGCTCTGATGGGTGTTCCAGGCGGAGTCAATGGCAGTTCCAGCTCCACCACACCCGGTGGACAATCGCTGACGGTGGCCCAGATCAAACCCATTATGAAAGTGTCCTTTAAGCAGAAGATACAGCAGCTGCAGGGTGGAGGAAGCAGTAGTTCGCCGGGTCCAAGTACCGGAGCCATTGCCAAAAAGGAACCACCCAAGTCGCTGGCCTTGGTGGCCAAGCATGAGGATACAATTGGAACGACAGGAACGACGGCGGGATTGGTAGGTCCTGGCATTGCCACCATTTCAAAGCGAGTGGTAAAGCCAACGCCCGCGGGCCATCGGTTAGGCACAACGCCGCCCATGCAATCGGACACAGACACCGATGGCACACCCATCAAACCCTGGTCCAAGCTGAAGCTGGCCACACTGATGTCCTCCAGCTACACCAGCCTCACAAACTGCTCGCCCACGGATGATCCCGAAACGCCGTTAAAGAATTATTCTTTAAGCAATATCCCTCAGCAAATGGAGCAGCATCCGAGGCCACCGCAGCGACATCACAGCGCCAGAAGCAGCTCACGTTCGCCGCGGCATCACCATCAGCATCAGCATCATCAGCATCAGCAGCAGCATCACCATCAACATCATGGAACGCAGCAGCATCATCATCATCATCATGGCCACAGCTCCTCCAGCACCACATGCTCGTCCTTAGCTGGTGTTGGCCAGCGAAGGGATCTCAATCAGTCGACAGCCAATACATTATCCGCCCGACGGGATTGCCTGCGCCTGCAGAAGCCCGAACAGCATCTGCCTGACGGTGAACTGTCCGAGTTGGGCGGCAATGGTGGCCGCAGGAAGCTCTATCAAAGTGTCTTTGATCTATCCCCGGAATATTGCGGCCTGCCCTTTGTCAAGCGCCTGAAGATACTCAACGAACGCCAGAAGCTGGCCGAACTAGAACGAGCCCTGCAGACGCGCAGCTTTAGCTTGGATTGCTCCAAGTCTGGGCCCGATAGTCGAGTGCCCATCACAGAGTCACTGTATCGCTGCTACAGTGACACCTCCGGCATCTATTCACAGTTCCTCAGCACCTATGAGTCCACCACCAGCTCTACTTCCACCTCAATATCCACAAATACATCGGCTTCGGCCTCGGCATCAGCTTCTGCTTCGGCCTCGGCCTCGGCTTCGGATAGCAACTCTAGGCAGCTGCTGCAATATGTCCCACTGCCACTCAGTCCAGAGTCCAATGAGACACTGGAAAGGCGCAAGTTGAAGAGCATACTCAAGAAGTTGCAGAAGGGAACAGGGCAGGAGGAAGAGATTCAACCAGGAGGAACAGCAAACAACAACAACGGCAGCAGCAGCAGTGGAAGCAGCAGCTCAAAGGGGCCGTTGGGACAGGGACAGGGCTTGGTACAGGGCCAGGGACTGGGCCAGGGACTGGGACTGGTACAGGGTCAGGGTCTGAACGCGGAGCCCACCGTGGAAGGGTACGTGGCTAGGCACAGTAAGCTCTTGAAGAGTGTAACCTTCCATTCCACTCTTTCCAGCCCGCCTGCCAGTGCCAAGGAGGAGTATACCTTCGGCGGCGGTGGGATAAATAATAGCATTGTTATTGGTGCCGATGTACCACCAACATCAACAACAACAACTACACCAACGACACCGACACCGACACCAATACCAACATCTATTTCTAAAACAAATTCGCGCGCGTATACGTATCCACTTCCGCTTCCGGTCAGCGGTCTTCCGTCTCCGATTTCAGCCACGTTTCCGTTTCCACCGGCGGCCACGGTTAGCAGCGAGACAACAACAACGACGACGACGACGACGGCGAGTGTCTGGTCGCCGACGTTGACGTTGGTAACGCCCACGAATTCGCCGCAGGAAAGCTATGCATACGGCGGACTCGTTGCTGGCGTTGGCAGCGCCTCAGCGTCCGGTGTTTCCGGTTCCTCTGCATCCGCATCCGCTTCCGCATCTGCCACGGCTTCATATATCATGGAATCGAAATCACAAAGCGAATTCCATGCTCAGTCCACAACAACAACAGATTTGAATTTGAATTTGCAGCTCAGGCAGAACACAACCAGTGCCATGGGCCTGGGCTTGGGACAGGGACAGGGACTGGGACTGGGACAGGGTCCAGGGCCGCATCATGAAGGTAAATATATCCGCTTCAGATTTGATATTAAACGAAACGAAACCCCAAAAAAAAAAAAAACCAACAGAAAACCAGAAATCGAAAACGTTAACCAGAAACAAGAGCAACGTAAACGCAACGCAAAGCAAAAAGCATCGCTTGACACTCCCAAATTATAAAAAAGAAAAAAACAAATTATTAACACGCTATTATCTATCAATATCCTGAAATTTTATATTATATAATAAAAACACTGAAACACTCAACACTTGTGCATGACTGGGAGTCACAAACACGCACAAAACAACTCAAAACTATGCAGTAATAAGATGCGTAACGATTTTTTACAAATTTTATAGTTTGCTAAAAAAAAGTTGATTAAAATATAATTTTAAACCAAAAATATAAAAAATATAATTATAATTCGTTACGCATCTTATTCTTTATACTTTCTTTCTTCGCTTTGCCCTGCAGGATATACATAATAAGATGCGTAACGCTTCTTTACTACTATTATAAATGTATAACACTTATAAATGTAGTAACGCCTCTTTACTTTTTTAGTACGCTTAATAAAAACATATATTCTTATTTATTTAACTAAAATATATTTTAAACCATAAATAAATAAATAAAATATAAATATAATTCAACTTTATATGCATCGTTACGCATCTTATTATTTATACTCTCTTTCTTCGCTTTGCCCTGCTTTTTGGAAATTCTATCTCTCTCTCTCTCTCTCTCTTAAACTCTACATTTTGCTATCAAACTATTTGATTTAAAAACTAAATTAATTAAAAACCTAATTAATTGTCTTCACTGCATTTAATAAACTCTTCTTCGCATGAAGGACACGCTTAAAAATTTGTACAAATGTCTTGAAATAATGTCTGAATATATAAACGCAGAAGTGGTTGCAAATGTCTTTCTTTAAATTAAATTTTTTTAAATTAATTTAGTATGAAAATGCTATAAAATATATAAAATAAAAGGATCCTTAAAGTATTTAATTTTATTTTAATTTTCAACGAATAAGCATTAAGAAAGCCTTATAATTTTCATAAAGAAAATGCAAAATTACAACCGCTGCCATGTTTACAATAATTTTTGCCATCATGCTTAGTTTTTATGTTTAATATTCTTTTTTTTAACAAAGCTTTATTTATAATTTATAAATATTTCCAACTATGTATATATAAACCCTGCTCAAAGCCAAGCTGTGTGTTAACCCCCCCAACTTTTCAAGGTTTCAAGCCCAACTTAAGTTATGTAAAAACTGTGACAGGATCGGTAATGGAATGGACAGATCCTCAAAAAAATATTCCCCAAAGCATGTAACAAAGCTTTTGTAAATACAAAAAAAAAGACAACAACACAATCTTGTAAATAAGTGTTAAAAAATATAGAGTCGGTTCTCGCTGAGTCCTTGATGGAGCACACACACTTGTATGATAATGGTAATGATAATGGTATTGGTAATGCTTATATTGGTAATGGTAATGGCAATGGTAATACTAATGACAATGGGAATGAGAATGTGTAAATAAAAAAGAAAAAAACTAAAAAACTGTCAAATAAAGTCACTGCAAATGGAATTAAATGAAATAATAAATATTAAAATAATAAATATAAATATAATAATATTATAACCATTATTGGGCATCATTTGCAGTGGTCTTACTTGCAGTTTTCGAGTCTGGACTTCCCTGGAGCTATATATAAAAAATATATAGCATGTAGTGCCCACAAAAAAAATAAAAATAAAATAAAATAAAATGCTTTTTACACCCACAGCCTCTAAAACTTAAATATTTGATGTAGTTAAAATCTGTAACATCGAAATTCTTGAATGTCCTTTCTCACCGTAAATGCAAAACTCACGTCAACACAAATTTGTAACCTCCAAGATCCCCCGCTCCTCTGGATTACCTCTGCTTAGCTTAAATATCCTTTGACTGCCCACTAATTGTGTTTCATCTTCATTTTAAAGGCTTTCCCGAGGCCCAGGACTACTTCAATCAGATCCTCAGCGGCATCAATCACGTGATCAAGACGCACATGAACGAAATGCACTCCAAGTTCGAGACACAATTCTCCAGCATGGCCGGCGAAGTGCGACGTCGCGATGCCATCATTGCCCAGCTGCAGCTCAAGCTGCGATCCATCGAACAGAAACCGGTGGCCACATCCTCTGCCTTGGTCCTGCCACTCAGTCGGCGCCAGAAAAAGATGTCTCAGTTGTCCGTAGACGACGATGAGCCGGCCGAGGATGAGGATAACAGCAGTTCCGGCTCCTCGGCGGAGCTTTTGTTTATGGTAATTTTCTAATTTTCTAATTTTTAAATTTTCGAATTTTCTAATTTTCGAATTTTCAAATTTTCGAATTTTCAAATTTAGGAATTTTCGAATTTTTCAATTTTCGAATTTTCAAATTTTTGAATTTTTGCATTTTCTAATTATCTAATTTTCAAATTTTCAAATTTTCAAATTTTCGAATTTTCTTATTTTCTAATTTTCCAATTTTCGAATTTTCAAATTTTGGAATTTTTGAATTTTCTAATTTTCTAATTTTCAAATTTTCAAGTTTCGAATTCCCTTATTTTTAAATTTTCGAATTTTTGAATTTTTGAATTTTTGAATTTTTGAATTTTTGAATTTTTGAATTTTTGAATTTTTGAATTTTTGAATTTTTGAATTTTTGAATTTTTGAATTTTCTAATGTTCTAATTTTCGAATTTTCGAATTTTCGAATTATCGAATTATCGAATTATCGAATTATCGAATAATCGAATTTTCAAATTTTCAAATTTTCAAATTTTCAAATTTTCAAATTTTCAAATTTTCAAATTTTCAAATTTTCAAATTTTCAAATTTTCAAATTTTCAAATTGTCAAATTTTCGAAGTTTCGAATTTTCGAATTTTCGAATTATCGAATTATCGAATTATCAAATTATCGAATTATCGAATTATCGAATTATCGAATTATCGAATTTTATAATTTTCTAATATCTTCTTTTAATGTAATTTAATTAAATATTTTTCCCCGTACTCTCTTGCAGCGCGGCGACTCCCTGGACACGGTCTTCACCTCATCGCCACCCATTCAAGGCGGCAGGCGCAGCATATCCCCAGCTGCAGGTCGTGGACCCAGCCGTCATCATGCCGCCTCAGCGAATGCCTTGAATTGTCCCAGCAGCTATTACGGTGGCCCTGGTTCCTTGAGCTCCCGGCATGCCCAGAGCCATCCCAGTTTCTACTCGGGTCAGGGCAATGGACGAAGCAGCAGCAGCAGCCGTGCTTACCGGGAATGGAGCGGCGGCGGCGGACCAGGAGGAAGCCTCATCACCTCTGGCAGCAGCAGCAGCGGTGCTAATAGCGGCGTTATGGTCTCTGATGTCACGGGAAATCTCACACGACTGGCGGACAGCGTCATTTTGGATATTGGGGAAAGCTCTAGCTCTAGTTCCTCGTCCAGCAAAATCAACATTGCCGAGGAGGAGGATGAAGAGGATGAAGAGGATAATAACAGCCCAGAGCGACGCAGCAGCAGCAGCAGGAGAGTGATGGTCGAAGAGGAAGACGACGACGATGACGACGACGAGGAGGAGGCGGCGGCGGCGGCAGGAGCAAGCCAGAATCGAGGGGGTCACAATGACTGGGAGGTTCAGATGCTGGCCGCCGAAATGGAGCGTCAGGAGCGGCAGGAACGAAAGCGTGGCCACTCTCTGAATCCTGACAATCTCGGCGAGCTGAGGCACTGCAGCACTCTGCTGCGGCGTCGCCGCAAATTCAGTGACACAGAAACAGAGTTCAGTGAGACGGATATGGATGATCAGCTAATGGCTCGAGCAGCAGCAGCAGCAGCAGCAGCAGCAGCCGCTGCATCAGGAGCCGCAGGAGGAGCAGCAGCAGCGGCAGGAGGAGGAGCAGCCACCTCGTCGGGCCATCAGAGTGGCAGCCAGCGGCCAAGAGCCTCTAGTTTGGATCAGTTTAACCTGCGCTATGGCATTGGACGGGGAATCTTTAAAGCAATGAGCATCGATCGTGATAAAGACAAGCTTTGAGAACTGTAATCGCAACCAAAACCAATCTAATTCCCAGTTTCCAATTCCCAAATCCAAATCCAAATCGAAATCTCCAATCTCCTTCTCCAGAAGCGGACAAACCAATAAGCAATTCGGACAGTATTACAATGGTACAACAACTAATATGTATTTGATATACAGAACCTAAAGAGAGATAGAGCTATATTCTATACATGTATGTTTAGCCCTAACGATCCCCCATATACAGATATACACCACATATAAAAACCCAAAGAAACCGAAAGAAAACGCCCGAATGAGATCGAAATCGAAATCGAGATCTATATATATATATATATGACATGAAAACTGTAGAATTAACGAAACAACTACTACTACAAACCGAGAAACAACACACAAATAGCCAGAGAGAGTGCTTCGAGCCCTGTTTTGGTATTTTTTTTTCCTTAAATTTCCTTTTATTGGTATTTTTTGGTATTTTTTTCAATAAATTTCCTTTTTCGAGCCCTGTTTTGGTTTTATTTTCAAATTAATTTCATTTTTCTATCCCTTTTGGTTTTTATTAATTAATTTTCTTTTTATTTCATTTCCTTTCTATTTAGTGTCCTTGAAAATGTAAATAGTTTGAGGTTCAGTGCATTTTAGGCTTTTTTTTCATTAAAATTTAGGTTTCGTTACACAAAATATTTAATTATAAACCAAAAATTAATATTTATAAATTTAGGTATATGCATTTTAGGCTTTTTTAACATTTAATTTAATTAAATTTAGGTTTCGTTACAGAAAAAAATTAATTATAGCAAATGAGAGTTTAGTTTTGATTCAAACAACCTCCATTACACACTTGTTTACTTAGTAAATCTAAATTTAATTAAAAAATATAGTTAGAATTTAAGAAAAGAGTTTTCTTTTTTTATTTAGAAATATTTTAAACCGGAATTAATGAATTAATAAATTCATTTTAAATCAATTTTATTATCATATTTAAAATTTTTTCTTGTAAAAAAAATAGGCACAATCTGAAATTCTTGTTTAAATTCTTTAATTTTTTAACTAAAAATTAATAGCTTTTTTGAAAATATTACAAATTGTTAAAAAAGCTTTTAACTTCTGTTTTATGTCTATTTTATTATAATATTTAAAGTTATTTCTTGTAAAAAAAATAGGCACAAACTAAAGTTCTCGCTTAAATTCTTTAATTTTTTTAAATGAATAGTTTTCATTCGCTTTTTTACAAATTTTTGTATAGCTTCGTGTGTGCGATTAAGAATGACGATAATTCCCACATTAAACCGTCCTGAGAAACGTCCATGTTTGTTCATTAACCCGACACGTGCCCAAATCGTCAAGCATTATTCTGAATCTGAATCTAAATCGAAAGCTTCTTTATAATTTCAGCATTTCTTTAAATATTCCATATTTCCTTTAAATTTCGACATTTTTTAAAAGCCTGTGCAGGGCGTGGCGCCTCTCTACAGATGTATATACCTCTTACTGTTAGAGACTATGGAACACATATATATACATATATATTTTAAGTACTTATATATATATACACAAAGAAATATACATAGTAATATATCTATATTATGAACTAGTGTAATGAAAACCGAAAGCTTTAATAACTTATATAGAGAACTATTTAAGAAAAACGTTTTAAATATTAATCGATTCGGACAAATGTTTTTGAAATAGAGAAAAAAAATGCCACCACCTCATACACACACACACACACACACACACACACAAACAACACACACACACACAATACACGCACGCATAGAAATATCTAAATATAGAGCCTATAATATGCATAGATTAGCGATTTACTTGTTGAAGAACCTCAGTTCGAAGCTGTTAGGACTATCGAAGCGTTAGTCGAACCTATCGAAAAAATTAGACTAGCTCTCCTTCTCCCCAATCCCGTAATCCCTGTTCCTTATGTTCATTCCCATCCCGAAACTAGAGACACTATCGCATTATATAATGAAAGGCAACTCTCTAGCACTTAAGTAGTGTAAGCTTGAAGCTCGTCCTCCCCCCCAAACTAGGCAAGAGAAATGATAAGGATTAACGATTGTTGGCATTCTTTGGTTTGATTTCTCGTTGCTCTCTCTCTCTCTCTCTTTCTCTCTTTCTCTGTCTCTCTCTCTCTCTCTAAATAAATGCTAAGCCAGAGCCCTAGAGTCGTAGAGTCCTTAGGAAGGAGTTTAGAACCCATCTGCAGAGCAGGCACACACCCTTTTAGAGTTTCGTAGACCGCAACTATCGATAACTATCGTACTGTACTAAGCGCACCAAAAAAAAAGAGACACAACCATGCACACGTATCCACAGACATACACACACACATTCCTACAAGCATACAGCATAAAAAGGACACAAATATGTGTAGTCTAATTGAAAGAAATATGTTAGATTGGAGCTGGAATATCACTAATCGAAGTGCCTATCGATGTGACAGAATGTGCTGCATAATCGATAGGTTCATCGAAGCATTTCCTTCTCTGGTTTAATATCAAGAAAAAAAAATTCAAGGAACAAGGATATGAAGTTCTCAAAGAAAGAAAACAAACTACAAACTACAAAAGAAAAATAAAAAAAAAATAACACCAACAAAAATGGGTCACAGCCAGCTAAGCAGTCCAACTAAATGTAATAAAAAGACAAAAACGACAAGCACAACAACAAACACTTATGTAATTCAATGTAGTTCGGAGCCGGAAGAAGAAGATGTAACTTTAGGGGATCTTGATTTACTCATTTACCGGGTTCTTCGTTTCGCCGGAAAACCGGAAAGCCCTTTTTCAATTGAATTACATACGCCAGGGACCACAAAAATGTTTTTTGTCTCTTTTTTTTATATATATAAACAAAGAAAAACAAAAAACAAAAAAGGGAGATCGAACCTAGCAAAAAAGGAAAAACCTAATGATAATAACAAAAGAGAGATGCGACAGGCGGTAACCGGAGGAGCAGTAAACCGTAAACCTAACAGTAACCTAACCGTCACTTAATCATGAATGTACCGTTAGCCTCACTCACTAGAAGTCCCCGCAACTCCTCGATATACATATATCGATATATATCGATAAATATATATTGATCACTGATTTCGTACCGCTCTCAGTTCAATTGTTGTCAGCCAACGAAACACACACACACTCTGTGAGTCAATTATGTGTAAATGCATCATTTTAAAGTTGAAATAAATTAACAAAGGGATTACATTGTTTTTAAACAAAAAAAAGGAGATACCCCCGATTATGACCTACTCTCTCTGTATTGTATTTGTACTATATTACCGCGCGAATTGTTGTTGTCGTAATTGTTGATTTTAAACGTTTTTTACATTTTAAATTGCTCGTCTTTAAGTTATCGATATTTTTGTACATTAGCTTAAGGTAGCCCCCCCGCCCCCACGAGTCTAGACTAAAATTCCTATATAAATGTATAAATACATGCATAAAACATACAAATATTTTTTTTTCTCCTAATTGCTAATTTCGCAATGTTGACAGATACTAAAAAAAAGAACAAAAAAAGAAAAAAACAAAAACAGAATGTACTTATAGTAAAGATTATATGCAAAAACATAATTTAAACTAACAAGAGAAAACAAAAAAACAACTAAAAGCAAAACGAAACAAAGAAATTAGCACATGTTAAAGATCCGCAAAAAAAAATAAAAGAAAACTATTAAAAAAAAAAACAAATGCAGAGATAAACTTCGATTGCGAGTCGCGTCGCCACTCTTTGTGTGTAGTGTATGTGCCAAATGTGCATCATATCAACTTTTACTCACCACAAGGTATGATGTGTTGCTGCAAATAATACGATAAGGCGATAATACGATACGAATTCGATCTAGATGCGAACGAACACTAAATCCACGACAAGCCGAGGCAAATCCCCAAAATGCAACCAAGGTGAAATATGAACGAAAACAAAAAAACGAAGCAAACAGAACTTAACTTTGAATAAAAGAGACAAAAACAAAAGCGAAATATCACAAAAAAATATATGGCTAGTTTTTTATTTATCAAGGGAATGGGATTTGTTTTAGAATTTGTTTGTTTTAGAGAAAATATTCTCATAACAAAGAAAAATCGAAAAATCTGTAATTTACATGCTTATCGATATATCGAAACTATCGATTTTATCGAAATATTCTGAAGACGCTTTTAGCATTATAATTATTTTATTTATTCATAGTTGTTGTGGGATTTTTTCTATTTATAGGAATGGGGATTTTTCAGAATTTTAATATCCTAACTTTTATAAAAGATTCGTATAAAAAATAACAATCGAAGGGTTTTCAGGGACAAAAATTATTAATCGATTATTAATCAATGTGGCACCACCTCTAGAAATAATATAAAGCTTTTAACATTATAATTTTTTTAATTTATTAAGAATTTTAATTTCATGAAAATTTAAAATTAAATTTAAATTTAAAATTTAAAATTTAAAATTATAAAACCCTGCCAGAGTATAGGGTAATATTAATTGTAGTCATTTACATGATCAAATAATTGCAAGGCTAACTTCCTTTCCTGTTTATTTATTTATTTATTATAATTTATTTATTTAATATAAAAATTTGTTTATTATAAAATGTATTTAGATTTATTTATTTAAATATAAACTATTACATATTTACAGTTTGTTTTTGTTTCCAAAGAAAAAACATTTTGAAAACAAATAGAAAATAAGCTTTTAAATGCTTTTTAATCCTTTTTACCAAGTCTCTGTCTGGCTTTTATCCTGGCTAAACTTTGACTGGATCGCCACCTATGGCTAACTTTGGCAAAGCGAATTATTCAGGGACCTGCGCACCAGATTCCCGATTAGATTCGCAGCTGATGCGAAACATGTTGCAAGTTTGTCAGGGAACACCACCGCAAGAGCTTTTTTTTGCCCAACAATCATCCCCCAAGCGATGCTGCTGCTGCTGCTGCTGCTGCTTCTGCTGGTGATTCTGCCACGGATTCTCTGATTTTGCCACCGATTCTGATACTGATTCCGAGTCCGAGTCCGGCCAGTGAGCAGAAACAACGCACACACAACACAACACAACACAGGGAGAACTCGCAAGCACGGCGACACACGACGCTCGAGGTTTTTTTGAGCGGCAACGGCTGCGCCCCAAAAAATATTGCGCATACGACGTGTGGCACGAAATAAATAGTTCACATTTCACATTTGTTTTGCTGCCGCTGCCGCTGCCGCTGCCGTTCGCGAATATTCACAATATTTGTTGTATTCCTCGTATTTTCGTATTTATTTTAACAACAAATTTGTATTGTGTGTGTTGTGGTGTTTTTTTATAGTTTTTGTGTGTTTTTTTTTTGTTGATGTGCGAATTTGTTGAAGCGATTTTCAAGCACAGCGAATGGGCCCTGTGATTGCCCGTTTATCAGCAAATCGCAGTTGTAGTTCGCCCCTGATTGCCACAGGCTGTGTGTGACATGTAGAGAGAGAGGAGAGAGAGGAGAGAGAGGAGAGAGAGGAGAGAGGAGAAAGGAGAGAGGGGAGAGGAGAAAGGAGAGAGGAGAGAGGAGGGTGTGTTGCGTGTGCGAAGCCTGCGAGAGAAGGGTGTGCGCGTTGCAGGAGTGGGATCCCGGAATCGGTATCGGTAAGTCAGAAACAATCACATGAAAACACACCAGAAGCTGCTGACCTCCAACCTCACCCCATCCCCACCCAAAGAAAAAAATTATTTGTTTACATTTCCCTCGCAGTTTTCACACAACCATTTCCCCCATTTTCCCCAAAGTGTTTGTACAAAGCACACACCATCTGAATCCCAAAGAGTTGCCCATTGTTTATGTGATCTGCGAGGGCGCTTAGTTTACTTTTCAATCTTTTTTTTTTTTTTTGATTATTTCGCTTTTGGAAATGCATATTTATGGGTTGAGAGTGGATGGATGGAGGGTTTACCTCCCCATCATCATTATGTAAACCCCTGTTGTCTCTCCTCCACCTGACTGTGCCAGTGTGCGTGTGGCTTTTGTCTGATTTATGCCGCAAAACAATCAAATTATTGCTCGCCATCATGGCCAGGCCTTAGTCCCTCTTTTCCCCTCCTAAC
This sequence comes from Drosophila truncata, assembly GCA_008042515.1. NCBI lineage: Eukaryota > Metazoa > Arthropoda > Insecta > Diptera > Drosophilidae > Drosophila > Drosophila truncata. The sequence continues at coordinate 51,590 of VNJQ01004522.1, forward strand.
CCCTGACTGCCTGCCTGACTTAACCCATTCGTTGCCCAATTTTTTTCCCGTTTTTTCTGTTTTTTTTTTTTTGTTATATTTCTCTATTTCGCTTTTGCGGCTGCCTCGCAATTTCATTATATAGTCACTATCTGGCACTGAGAAAAATTATTCTTAGCGTTTTGATGGCTTAAAACTATAAATCTTTGAAGTTTTTCAACAAATGAACAATAAAATGAACAATGAACACTGAAATAATGAACAATACAAATATTTTAGACTATTATTAAATGTTTTAAGTATTTTTAAAAGGCACTTACCCAAGCGAATATTAAAATTTGATGAGAATGAGGAATGATAATGTTTTTAGCTGTAAAAAAGATAATCATTGTTAAAAATTAGTGAACAATTTATTTTTTTGGCAAAATTTTTGATAAAAAGTTGTCAATAAAAATATTTAAGACTGTTTAAACTCTAAAGAAAATTATGTATTAATTCCAGAATTTATTTATTGGCCAACAGTTTTGAAATTAAATTAATTATTTACTATATTTGCTGAAAAAACCATTAAAAAAATTAAAACATAAATTAAAAGTTAACGAAAATGAAGCTCTTAGTTGTAAAATATATAATTATTTATTTTAATTAAATGAAACATCATTCTTGGCACAAATGCTGTCAAAAAAAATTCTAAAAAATGAATAATTTGAATAATTTATATAATTATAATTAATTTAATTATTTATAATTATATTTTTACATTATTCTAAAGATTAAACTAGAGATTAATGTAGAAATATAATTATAAAAAATTAAATTAATTATAAAAATTATAATTATATAAATAATTCAAATTATTAATTTTTTTGGGATATATTAATTATATTTTTATATTAATCGAGAGCTTAAACTAGAGATTAATGTAGAAATATATTTATAAATAATTAAATTAATTATAATTATATAAATATTTCAAATTATTAATTTCTTAGGATTTTTAAATTATATTTTTACATTAATCTTGAGATTAAACTAGAGATTAATGTAAAAATATAATTATAAATAATAAAATTGGTTGCCTAATGTTAAACAAATTAATTTCATGATTTCAAGCAAATAAAACAACTTTGTTTACAAGCCCCATTTTCTGCCAGTGTTTGTTCCGCTTTCCCATTTTTTATTACGCTCTCTTATTATTTTTTTTCTTCTTTTTTTCTGCCCTCGGTTGTGTTTTTGTTTGCTTCTTGTTTCAGCGTTGGACTAGTTTTTGGGCTACCACCACCACCATCACCAGCAGGAGCACCATCAGCAGCAGGGCCATCCCCCATCATCAGTCGCATCGGCGTGGCGTGACGGGTGGTTCAAGGAGTTCCGGGGTGTTCCTTTTGGCTTTTCCTCTGCTTTTTGCCTTTGCCGGGCGGTATCTCTCTTGTATCATCATCTAGCGGCTTTCCGCTGAGGTTTTCTTCTCAGCCGAATGTTTATCGGCGCCTCAAGGATATGGCAGGCCAAGGACGAGGACCCTTAGAGCAGCCCTCGTCGTCGCTCTGCCCAGCTGTTGCATAAATTTTCGCATTTAGCCGCCTGTCTACGGCATGTGTGTGTGTGTGTGTGTGTACGACGGGGTGTCCTTTTGCGGATTTCGTGAGCGTTTGTATGCAGCTCAAGGAATTCCGTTGAAGGCATGACAAGGCATTTCCACTTTTCTTCTTCGTTTTTTCTTTTTTTTTTGCCCTTCCTTTGCGGGTACTTAAGACTCAGGACAGACCAGAGAGCCGGGATAAGTTTTTAATCGGAAACTAACAAGGCTAAGTGATGCGGCTTAGACTGTTCTTTTAGTTTTTCTTGTGGCTGTTTTGGTTGATTTTTTATTTACCAAGAGAATGGGGTTTGTTTTAGAATTTTTTAAACATTACAAAATATTCTCATAAAAAATAAAAATCGAAAAATCTATAATTTACATGCTTATCGATATATCGAAATTATCGATATTATCGAAATATTCTGAAGATGATTTTTAGCATTATAATTATTTTATTTATTAATTGTTGTTGTGGTTTTTTTTTTGGGAATGGGAATTTTTCAGAGTTTTAAAACATTTTTAAAAAATATTGAAAATATTATGTTTTCAAGCTAACAACTATTTTTATTTTGCTTTAAAAAATACGTTTTTAATGGAATATTAAAGCTTTGCCTTAAATTTTCTATAAATTGGAATTTTCATAAAAGAATGAAATAGCTTTTGAGATTTATTCAAGGGAATAAAAAATAATAAACCTAACTGATCAATAATTTAATATAGAATTTAATAGAATTTATTTTGTATAGAATTTTATTGAATTTATTTTTTAAAGAATTTTATAGTATTTATTTTTATAGAATTTTATAGAATTTATTTTTATATAGTTTATTTTTTATTAAATTTTATAGAATTTATTTTTATAGAGAGCATTCATTTTTCGACTTGACAACGCTTCCCATCGGTTTCCTCAATTTCCCAGAATTTTCATTTGCAACTCAAACTCAAGTGCGGCCCTGTTTCCGCCGTTGTCACCGCCACCAGCACGCTGGGTGGGGTCGTCCCGGGTTACAGGCCATGCCGAAGACGGACGATGAGACCAGTTAGCCAACTTAGCCAACTTAGCCAAGTTCAGTAAGTTGGCCAAGTGAGAGGAGAGGGCTCGTGGCTCATGACGGGGATGACAGAGGGAAATGACAGCCGCTCAGCTCACTTGTTTCGTTGTCATAACAAAATCAACAAAAACCGAAATTGATTCCGTCTTCTATTTTGTTTTTTTTTTTCTTGTCCTTTTTTGTCTCTGGGCAGAGATAATTGGCTTCATTAATGCGAGCATGTCCTTTGAATTATTTTTACATAAATGAGCAGGAGACGTCGAGCGTCTCCTTCGCAGCCAGCAGACCGAATAAACCGACGACTAAGCCCGCTAATCTTTGGTTTCAGTAATGCAAAGACGGCGTTATGGCACTACAAGGCTGGCGCTTTTTCGGTGTCTCGGCGACCATCATCATCTACATTGGCGGCGTCCTCTTCCTGTCCATGAACAACATACCCGGCTCGCATCCCAAGAGGCCTCGCATCGAACGCTTTGCCGAGGTGAGTCACCCAACAGCAGGAGCAGCAGCAGCAGCACGCACTTAATCTATATGGTTTTTTTTATTTCGAATTTTATTTCAACGGAAATGGCACTGCAGCATGAATTTCCGTTTTTCTGGCAGTGAAAATAAAGCTTTAAAATATTTTCTAGAGAGTGATATCATTCTGGAACATGGTCCAAAAGTGGTCTAAAAGTGGTCTAAAAGTGGTCTAAAAGTGATCTTGAACATGGTCTAAGAGTGGTCTAAAAGTGTTCTGGAACATGGTCTAAAAGTGGTCTAGAACATGGTCTAAAAGTGGTCTAAAAGTGGTCTAAAAGTGGTCTAAAAGTGGTCTGGAACATGGTCTAAAAGTGGTCTAAAAGTGGTATAAAAGTGGTCTAGAACATGGTCTAAAAGTGGTCTAAAAGTAGCCTGGAACATGCTCTAAAAGTGGTCTAAAAGTGGTGTAAAAGTGGTCTAAAAGTGGTCTAAATGTGGTCTAAAAGTGGTCTAAAAGTGGTCTAAAAGTGGTCTGAAAGTGGTCTAAAAGTGGTCTAAAAGTGGTCTAAAAGTGGTCTGGAACATGGTCTAAGGATATATTTATGCATTGCTGCTATGAATAACCTTTGCTAAATAATTGTTTTTTAAACATATTTCTTCTTAAAAATATTTCTTCTTAAAAAATGAGTATACAATTTTCTTTGAATTTCAACATATTCTTAGGTATAGAATTTCTGCTTCATTTTTTAGATCTTATTTCCCTCAAATTTTTAAAAAGAACTCAGCCATAAAACCCCCTAAAATTTATTATATTTTGTTAGTAATTTCTTTAAATTTAATTAATAAATTTAATACAATATTTTCTCACTCCTTTTTTTCCCTCACAGTTTCCCAGCTTTCATAGTCCTCGGTTTCCGATGCCCAGCCGCAAGATGGCCATCCGCTGGTGTCGCGACCTCAAGTACATAAATCGAGATCTTCCAAATTACACGGACTACAAGGCCGACTTTTACAGTAAGCACTCTAAGGGTTATAATCTCTTGTAATCTCTTATTTTAAATACAAATTTCTCTTTCCATAGCTGCCCTGCCCAGTGACATGAGCGCCGCCCTGCAGTCTCTGCCCGCCTTGACCGCCCTGGCCAGCTTTCCGGGCAGTGGCAATACCTGGCTAAGGTATTTGCTTCAGCAGGCAACGGGCATTCTAACGGGCAGCATCTACAAGGATTACGGCCTGCTCAAGACTGGATTTCCGGCGGAGAACGTGTGCAACAGTTCAGTATTATTGGTGAAGACGCACGAATGGGGCGGCAAGGCATGGGCCCCGTTCTCGAAAGCAATACTCCTGGTCCGTGACCCGGAGAAGGCGATCATAGCCGAGTTTAATCGCCAGAGCGGCGGTCACATAGGCTTTGCATCGCCGGATCGTTACAAGCGGACCAAGGGCAAATGTACGTATAGAGAAATATACAAATTTTAAGAGGGGGAAAAAACAGCCACAATTCCCATGGCAATTCAGTTCAATTATGCGGGTTTTATGAGCAATTAGCTTGGGGTTTATAGACAACAAAGCAAAACTGCTATAGAAATCTCATAAATCAAAGCAAAACTGCCATAGAAATCTCATAAATCTCATGAATTTATTATTATTAGTAAAATCTATTATTTATTTCTTGCAGATTGGCAGCAATTCGTGAGCAATAAGCTCAAGGGCTGGGAGCTAATGAACCTCAGTTGGGCTCGCAATTTCACAGGCAGCCTCAAGGTTGTATTCTACGACGATCTGGTCCACCATACGGAGAGGGAGCTGCGCTCCATTTTGGATTTCCTACAATTTCCGGTCAACGAGCAGCTAATGCGTTGCGCCATCATGCGCAAGGAGGGCATCTTCCGGCGTAAAAAGCGCCTGCTCTCCTTCGATCCCTACACGGAGGCAATGCGAGCCGAGGTTCAAGCCCGTCGGCGCATCGTCTACGGGCTGCTGGGTCGGCAGGAGCCTTAAAATTTAAATCCTTAAGCAACGATGCGCAAAAAAATGGCAAAAACTGGAATTGCAAAACATTAAAAATTCCCCCCGCTCATCGTCATCACGGTTTAGAGTAGGAACAAAGATGTGTAACGCCGCTCGAGTGCTTTTAGCAAGAATAGGCGCTACGCATCTTATTATTGCAAGGTCTTTGGCTTAAAGTAGGACCATAGATCTCATCCGGGAATCCCTTTGACCCTAGATAGACCCCAATACGTAGTAGTGAAGAAGACCGAAACCCGATCGTTATCGTTTTTGCTTGGCTCGCTTGGCGCATTAGTTCAAATTTTGTTCACTTTTTTTTTTAGGTATTATATTTAGAGGCATAATACATGAATATTTGAATGTTGATAGGCTCTACATAGATATTTAATATATATAGAAAGTATATGTGTAGGTAACGATCGCTTGCGTTTGCAACAAGGTATTATGATTCCTGAACGAATTTATGAAATTCATTATAGGCCATGTTGTGCTTCATCGCTCATCACACATCACCCCAAAAGAAAAAAGGATTTAACCCATCCGCGTATCATCATCACCCTCCTTTGATCACTTTGAGTTCCCATATTTAGACTATCCTTGTAAAAAGTTTTATACACAAACTCTACAATAACTTGTGAAATATTAACAATGCGCAAAACGTATTAGATAATTGTACAAAAAAAAAACAACAAGAAACACAAAAGCAAAACACAAAAATTAACAAAAAAGAAACAAAGAAAAAACGAGAACAACAAATCGAATGTGAAACAATGAAGTGGATTTAAAAAAACTGAAAGCGAAACTGCATTTTTATTTACTTATTCAAGGAGGAGCTTTAAGGATGAAAAGCTTTTTGCAAGAAGCTTTGGCAAGCTCAAATGGGAGGTTGGAGAAGGAGGTTGTTGAGGAAGAAGTTTCTGGATAGCTTTAAGGACCAAAGCTTCCCTGAGAAAAGCTTTAAGAACAAAAGTTTCCCTATGAAAAGCTTTAAGGACATGTGTAGCTAAAAAGCTAAATAATTTTCACAAATAGATGGCTCTGTTAATTTAAGTTATTATAATAAGAATGAATAATATTTATAATTGAAGGTATGCATCATTTTAAAAATATTTAAACAAGTCTTGAAAATTAAGTTACGATATAAATAATTTTTTTAATGATTTTATAAAGAGTATTTCAATAAAAGAATACAATTTTATGAATTCTTTCACGCATTAGCATTTATATTAAAAATTCATATAACAAACGCCAAAATTATTCTTGTTTTTTTCTATTTATTTATTAAATAAATCAATAATTCCTTAAAATAAATAACTAAAATATTCGATATTTTTAAAGGTTTTTTTTTAATCAGACTTATTATAACTCAGCCAAAAATTTAATAATTTCAATTCTGAAAGATGTTCTGTGCTAGTTTTCAGTAGCTTAACAAATCAGCATATTAAATTTTTAATTTAAAAGAAAATATAATTTTTTCGAATTTTTCACTTTTTTGATGATGTTACCCCTTATAAAATTTCGAAAAAAATCTGAAAATTTTTTGTTGGCCAGATCGATTCTGCTGGTAATGCTGATCAAGAATATACATGATTTATAGGGTCGGAAACGAAAACTTTAAGCTCCAGACACAGCAAGGCTAAAAAAATATGAAAGAAATCTAATAAATAATAAAAAATTACTAAGATTTATTGAAATTTTAAATATTTAAAATATAAATTTAAATAATGCGAAAGAAAGTTTTAAATAAACCTAAAAAGTTAAAGAAAACACATAATAAAATATTTAGTAGAAAATAACAATTATATAATAATAATTATAATAATACCTCCAAATTTAATATCATTTCCCAAAAAATCATAGTTTTGTAAAATTAATTTCCTTTCTTATTTTAATTTGCATTTTTCATCTTTTTCTATCTTATTTTAATTTGCATTTTTCATTTTTTTTGTGCATTATCTTTGTATATTAGTTTTTCAATGATTTCTTAATTTTGTTTCCTTCCTTATCTAATTTTTTATTTATTTCTGAATTAAATAATTTTTATAAATTAGCTTTTTAATCCATTTTCTTATTTTATTGTGCTTTTTATAGCAAAAACCCTTCTTAAATTCTTTAATTAAATCCTGCTTTACCGGGGCACCCTATATCCTTGCTTCTGGAGGCACCCTCTAGGAGATTTGCCATGCTGCATGCTTTTAACAGTTGCACATTGCAACAACTAGGCCTCAGCCAGCCCCATTCCCTCCCAAAAAACAGGCAGAGGATCCATCGGAGGACCACCCTTAGGAAAGTACGCCCATCTCTCTGTATTTTTGGCATTGTTCGGCCGCGTTGGCGTTTGGGTTTTGTTGCAGCCTTTTGTTGAGGCGGCTTTCTCTCTTACCCTCTCGTTCGTTCTGTGTTCTGTGGCTCGTTCTCCCTCTATCACGGGGGAAAATGCCTACCTCCCTCAAAAAAGGAAGAAAATTCCGAAAAAAATAAAAAGAGGAAACAGAAAAACACGCAGCCGGGAGAAATTGTGCCATATGCCGGACGTTGGCGGGGGCATTGCGATGCTCCGCTTCGCTTCGCTTCGCTCCGGATTTCCGAAAAGTGGCCAAAGGAACTCTCAGCCGGGGGTTGACTCCGGCGACTGTCGGCACTGCGCAGCCGCTGGGCTTTGGCTTTGGCATTGGCTTCGTCAAGTTTGGAAGCCTCCGCCAGGTAGAGACACGTCCGCCGGATGCCCAATTCCAGCTGAACGAAGGCGCTGGCAGCGCTGCCACGTCCTGGGCATCGACCAATCAGAGAACAGAGGCCAGACTGGGGAGAGCCAGGAGCCAGGACATGCCTTGGCTTATTATATAAGCGTGGCTGCCATTTTTGAGTGAGAGAGAGAGAGAGAGAGAGGACAGAGGCAGAGGCAGTGACTGGCCACGCCCACGCTGATAAATAATGAAAACATGTCGTCCATGCCCCATTGAAAATAAACTCCGAAGTTAGCGAAACTCATCATAGAATTCTTTATCACAACACCACGCGCGCTTGTCTAGTTGTGAAATCTGTGTTCCGTTTAGTTTCCACAATAGTTTGAGCGCACAGCTGGCGGGGCGGTACACGGAGTAAACAAAAGCAAGTTCGATATATATTCCTTCAAGTTTTCGATACGATTCGATACATTTTCGATAACTAAAGCGATTAAAGCGGCAACGGTACGCGGTACCCGACGGAAGTCCCCCTAACAAAAATTTAAAACAAAAGAAAACAATACATAACCAAAGTGCCAGTGAAAACAGGAAACGGAAAGCGTAAATAAAGCGGAAACAACAACGCAAAAAGGAAACAGGAAACAGGCCGGCAAAGCGGAAAAGCCCCGCTTGGCTCAGTTCAAGCGCCGAGGCCCAACCGTTTATAACCCCGTTTTCTAACCAAGCAAAAAGTTGCGGGACGGAAAAACCGCCGGGAAAAATCATAAACAAAGAGAGACGCGTCTTCATTGCAATTCTTCAGCTTCAAACAGCAATTCTTCTTACTCGTTTATCTTTCTCTCTCTCTCCCTTAACAACAACAACAACATTTTTTTCCTGTGCTTTTTTTCTCAGTTTCCCGAAACGCGTCACCACACAAAAAATATATTTCAAAGCGTAAAACTAACCGCCGAAAGTCGAAAAGAAAGTCTAAGAAAATCCAAGAAATTCTAAGAAAATCAAAGAAAATCTAAGAAAATCCAAGAAAGTCAAAGAAAAATCCCAGAAAACCCGCGAAAACCCAGTGCAGTGCCTAAAAAAAGAAAAGCAAAGCAAAAGAAAAGCTTCGAAAAAAGCTAAGAAAACGAATTAAAGTCAGTCCGGCGGCGGCAAAGTCAAGAGAAAAGGGACTGTGGTTATTATTTCGTTTGCATTTCTCTTACTTTTTTATTTTTCGGAACCTATTTCGTATGTCCTGCATGCAGGACACGCGCTAAGCCTGTCCCAGTAAGTGCTTCAAAATTTACTCGCCAACCACTTTCGACGCCTCCAGGGCGTTCAAGCTGGAGGAGGATTTCGTCGGCGGCTGCATGACAATGTCGATGTACTCGACGACGGATAAAATGAAAATGTCAGCGCCCAGTTGTTTTCCAGGACGCTACAGTCCCTCCTATCGAAGTTCGGAGCAAATGCGGCGCTGCATGCCAAATCCATCTGTAAGTATATCTCTCAGTCATCACCATCTCCAATCGATCTATATATATTTCTATATAGCTAAAGCATTAGCTTTAAAGCTGGATTAATTCGAAAAGGGTTTATCTAGGGGGGGGTTCTTGGGAAATACTTGGAAAATCTGGTCACACTCATAAAATTCCATATTTTAATATTTACATTTTTCAATTGAACTTTGGAAGATATTTTTAGTGAAACTGGAACATGTTTCAATATGAATCTATTCTTTTCTGGCTTTTCTTTTGGGTTCTAAACCCTAAACATGGTTTTGTTCTCCTAAAATTACACTCTTGATGATAGAAATATTCTTATTATTATGCTCTGTATGGGAAACCCTATTACAAACTCTTTTAAAATGATTTTAAAAGGGTTTAAATACACCCAGAAGATCTTAATAACTTAGCATCTTAAATTTGGAATACTTTTATAATGCCAAAGATCATGAGAACTTATATTCCTGCAGTTTTTGTTGATATATATTCATTAAATACTTGAATTTCTCTATATATTTTCTATTTAGCTATCAAAATGCATTACTGGAATAATAATTTAATAACAATTCTATGAAAATAATGACTAAACAATTCCATTAAAAGCCTCATCATCAGTTAGCGCTGAGATAATTAATAATAAATAGTTATAAAATCCTGAAAATCTTATTTATTGTTCCAAAAGGCAGCTTAAAAAGATTCTCTGAGATTAATATGAGAAATATGATTCATAAAGCAGACATAATATAAACTTATTAATAAAATTAACACTTGGGAATACCTTAATCAATAATATTTAAATTGTGCTCTCTATAAGAATAATATTTTATCACAAAATATGATGTAGCTAAAAGTTCTTTAATAAAGCATAAATTATAAGTCATAGTCTCTGATTTATACTTCAAATAAATAGACGTCTGCTTTTGGATTGTAAGAAATCTTCTAATCATGCATCCTTTAGAAAATATTGGCTTAGATTTTATAAAACAAAAGTAAAAATACAAAGCAATCATATCATAATAATGAAACTTCCTTCTGCAGATTGTCATGTCATCATCTTGCGATTCTATCGAGGTAAAGGCAATACTTTAATAATTATTAACAAAAAAACGAAATGGGTTTTGTAATGAGATACAAAGGTATTGAATAGTAAAATTTTTAAAGGATTTAAAGAGGTTTTAACTAGTTTTATGATATTATTGTACCCTATGCGTAGGATTCTTATAAAAACCCAATGTAACTATTTTTTTTCAACATTTTTAAAGAAAAATTGCTAAATAAAATCACAACATTTGAATTTATTGGAATTTTAATACTTGACAAGCAGATTTATTTAGAAGGAAATTACTGTAGAGGGAATATATTTAAAATTAGTAATTTAAGAGGAAGAACGGAAGAACTCCTCACCGGCGGCAACCGAAATTTGTAGGAGCACTACTTCCTGCTTTTTAAATATTACTTCACTTGCTAATATATAAACATTAAATCCTTCTTGTCAAGAATTAAAGGTTTTAGCTTTGAATGTTATAAAATATATATTCAAAAAAATATTCCAAAGTACTTTTAAGCCTTAAAATATTCAGTAAAATATTCCTGAGCTTCCTATTTTCTAAAAGACTGTTTCAACTGTCCAATATATGCTTTTGTAAGGATAACCCAGCCGTGGGAGAAAGTGCCAGGAGTGTGCGTTCCTGTGACCCGCAATGGCGCAGGTTCCATTCAAATTCCGCGACTCAATGCAGGGATCTCGACTCCTTGAAGGACCCAGATCCAGGGATCCAGATACAGGTGGGCTTTAGGGAGCGACGGACGGACGGACGGACGGACGGACAATGCCGTGTTTTTCCTGCCTGAATGCATTAATAACGAATAATTCCGGAGTATTTGGCAGGCGTCTCGGAGTTTGCCCCGTCCTTTTGAATCTTTTATGAGCTTTGAGTTAAAAATTGAATGGGAACACGGGCAGACATTAAATGGTTATTACTGACAGTTCTCAGACAGGTTTATTGATGCCAGAGTCTGGCAGCAAAAAAAAAAATACACAAAAGCAACAGAAAAAAAAAAAAAAGATACATTCAGGAAACGGAAACCAGCAATGGAAATGGAAATGGAAAATCACAAAGCAAATATGGGGGAAATGCTGCTTCCACTCTTCCTTCCTTCTGGTCGCGATAATATGTCTTAATTATGGGGCGTTAATGTCAGGCTAAGAGTTTCCCGAACTTTCCGAAAAAAAAACACACCCAAAGCTCCTGAGAACGAATCCGTTTTTTGACGGAACGTGCGGCCCCGGCTGTGCAGTAACCTTGAAAAGTATTTTGCAATTCATTTGCATTAATTATTTACCAACTATTTGTATGCGCTGCTGACCAGCTAGACAAATAAAAAATTTAAAAGCCTGCCACCAGAACAAAGACCAAAAAAAAAAGGACTATCAAGGGGGGAGGAACGAACTAAGGTATACCCTGCTTTTTTTAGGTATTTTAGTATTTTTTTAAATAAATCTTGAAGTAGAAATAATACCAGAAATATTTTAAATAAAGGTTCAAATAAGAATAATACCAAAAATATTTTTTAAGACTAAAATAGAAATCGAAATGAACTGAAATAATATCAAATGCCTTATTTTGCTACTAAAAAATACATTTTAAAATATAATTTCATTTATAAAAGTAAAAATCCCTTAAAAATGTATTTAATACTATTTTTCAAGGCAATATAATATTAAAATCCTAAATAAAAAGAAAAACTACCAAAAGACTCTATCAAAAATAAATTAAATCGACTTTATATGAGAATTATATAAATGTTTAAGCAGAAATAATATTAGATATAGTTGTTCAACCTAAAAAAGAAATCGAAATCGACTGAAATAATATCAAATGTATTATTTTTCAACTAGAAAATACCGTTTTTAAAATATAATTTCATTTCTAAAAGTATAAATCCCTTAAAAAATGTATTTAATACTTTTTTCAAGGCAATATAATATTAAAATCCTAAATAAAAAGAAAACCTAGCAAAAGACTCTCTAAAAAATAAATTAAATCGACTTTATATGAGAATTATATATGTAAAACATTTATTTTGGCTAAAATAATACCTTAGAAACCAAAATAATAGGTCAAGTAATATTTTTTAAAAGAAAATAATTCAAAAATAATTTAAATAATTTAATAATTTAATTTTCATTATGAAGTACATTTTTTTAATGGAAAATCTTCTTAAAACTTCAAATAAAACAATTTTAAAAGAACGTAAAAGCTATAATATTATCAGAAATATTTTTCTGACCCAGAAAAACATTAAATTTAAATTTAAACAAAATCATTAAAAATTTTTGTAGGGTGAAGTATTTATTTCAACTTTGAAGAAGCATTGAAAGACTTTGAAAACAAGGCAAAATAAGCTCTGTAAAACAACTAAAAATATTCTATATTATATTTTTAAACTAGAAATTATTAAATATACAAAAAAATATTAAATACAAACAAGCTTTTAAGTGAAGCAGAGGACTTTATAGAAATATAACTACCCCAAAATAAAATCTTCAAAAAATAAATCAAAACTAAAAACAAAACCCAGCCTTAAACGCTTCTTAAAAAACCAATAACTTAAATGCCTTGCAGTTCTAAATTTAAAACAAAACCCACAGGACACAGTAAGAAGTAGGACTTATCCTTGGTTTACGCCACCCTTTACCAGTCTTAAAAAAGACAGAGAAAGAGAGCCTTTTCCAGAGATGTGCATAAAATAATGAGTTGAAGGCGCGGCTAAAAAACAGACTTGGGAAATGGCAAAAAAAAAAAGAAAAGTTGATTGCCTGAGCAGGTGATTGGCAGAGGGGGAAAACCTCTGCTTTTCTTTCTTTATCCTTTATATATATCATTCTTTTTTTTGTATTATTTTCACCCCCCTGCAAGGCCTTAAATTAAGCCGACAGGGGAAGCACTTTAAACAGAAAGAAAAAAAAACCAAAGGAAAAATCACTTCAAGAGGCAACAACTACATTTGCTTATCGGATTTAGACCTCTGACCTCTCTCTCTCTGGAAAGATATATCCCCGTGCCATCAACATTCACTTGCTGTTCACTTGCCAGTTGCCAGTTAGCCACTTTTCGGCTTTTTGCTGGACCAAAGCGAATGATCAAAGCGGCGGATTTATAGGATTTATATGCTACCCTTGGCTGGGCATTAGGCTTGAGAGGGAAAACCCAGGAACACAGAGGGGGGAAAGCGAGAAGAAAACCAGCAGGGAAAATTCAAGGGGAAGGTGTCTCTGTGCTTTTTTGTTACGAAAACACTTAACGCCTTGTGCAGTCCATTAAATGGAAATTTGTCGCCGATCCCCTGGACCAAAAAATACATTCGTAGAAATCCTCAGAAAAAAACTCACCCCTTCTCGAGGGGTGGCGGCCACTTGAATTGTTTGCCAGCCGCGTTAAATGGACAGCGGCGGCGTTAATTTGATTTAAATATTCATAAACTGCATTTAATGGCCGCAACAAATGCGCCCAAGTCCCGAAATTAAAACGAAACCAGCAGCAAAACAATTGACAAATTACCTTTAAGCCAAAAAAAGAAAAGAAAATAAAAAAAATAAAATAAATCAAGTAATTTGAAATAAAATTGAGGCTAAGCCAGGGAAAAAATATTAAATAAAAGCTGTGTTAAGTGATTCAGAGGATTTTTAAGCCTTGGATATTATAGGTAATCGAAGCAATTAACAAAATTAAAGGAGAGTTTTTCTAGAGGTTTATAATGAGTTATTTGCTTTAAGGAGAGTTTTTCTAGGGGTTTATAATGAATTATTTGCTTTAAAGAAGACTCTAAATTTATAAAGAATTATACAAATTATGCATATAACGAAGTTCTTCTACCTAGAACTTATAAAACAACTATTCTTTTATGTTAAAAAATGTCTTAAAAAGTAAATAGTTGTCTTCTTTTTTATGTAGAAAAATTTAAGCTTGAAATATATATAAAAATTAAAAAGAAATGCTTATATCTTACAGGAACTCCTAGGAAATTGGTTAAATATAATAAGAACCATTGGATATTTGCAATAAAATGTTTCCTTAAAACTTACAATCTTAAAAACATATTATTCTCCCAAAAAATTAACTAGCTTATGTTTCTAAAGATTTAAATGATGAAAATAATCTCTCAAAAAGTATAAACCTTACTGAAATATATTTTTATAAAGGAAAAACATTTTATGTTATAGAAAAAAATGATAATTAATCTTCTAAGAAAAATTAGAAATTATAAATTATTATAAATTATTATAAATTATTATAAATTATTATAAATTATTATAAATTATTATAAATTATTATAAATTATTATAAATTATTATAAATTATTATAAATGTTTCCCCTAATTCTTAGCTTCAAAATTTCTTTCTCAATTATTTGAATTCCTTATTAATTTCTTAAGAAAATAAATCCTTGCAGGGTCTTTGCGGAACTAAGCTTTTTTATTCATTAAATTTATAATTCAATAGAATTTTAATTGTTAAAATATTTAAGAGATAATTCAGATTAAAAGAAATATTTTTTAACATATTGGCTAAGGTTTTCAGTCAGTTTTACAAAGTCTTTGCTTCTCAACTAAATAAATTAATTCTCTCAGCTTCTCTTAAGTTCTCCTCACACACAAAAAAACTAAGTAAAACTTTTTAAAGTTGTTTTCCTTATTTGAATTTAATTGCTCCAGAATTCGGAAGTGTGTGTGTGTGCGCGGCAATCGATAAAATTAAGCATTCAGCATTGCGTATCTATTTACACACACATCATAAATATTAAATTCCCACAAAAATAAACAGAGCAAAAAAAAAAAAAAATCAAATTATATATATATACAAATATGTACATGTGTGTGTGTGTGGCGGCACAGGAAAATCAACACAAGCAAACAAGTGCGAGACAGAAAGAGAAAGAGAGCGAAAGAGAAGGAAAAAAGAATAACAGTTCACTTGATTAATTTTTCACACTAATAAAGAATTTATGTGAAAGTGTCAACCTGCACTGCGCTCCATGTGTGTGTGTGTGTGTATGTGCGAGCAGGTCAAGACAGAGGCAGACCACCCTCCCCCTCCCCCTCCCACCCCTCAGGTGTCCTAGGTCGCGGCCAGGAAGAGAGCGAGAGCTACCCGGCTCTTGGCGCCGGTGTTGCATAATTTGATGAATGACTGCGCATATTAATTCATAAATTAATTTACTGCCCTGCGTTTTGCGGTGCTAAATTTATTGGCCAACAAACTGTTGCCACTTTGGAGGGGTTTCGGTTTTATTTTTCACAACTCTGGGCTAAGAAAATTCGTAATTTTTCATAGACAAACTTTTACTTAAAGTTTTACCACTTAATTATTAGGTTTTTAGGAATATTTTTTATAAGAACTTCGTTTGTCAATCAGAAATATAATATTAATTAATGTAAAAGCAATATTTAATTAATTAAAATGAAATTAATACAAATTTTCACATTGATTAACAGCAAAAGTGGATCGTTTTCTTGCTCTCTCTCTCTCTCTCAGGTTCCACAGATTTACAAATTGCAAAGAGAAAAAGTTTAACAAAGAGAAATGTCAAAATAACAACAAGAATGGATCGTATTCTTTCTCTCTCGCTCTCTTAAGTTCCACTTTCCAAAGGAACAACTGATAAAGCCAGAGAAGAAAAATTGCGTGGGCGAGAAAGAAAGTTGAGGATAACAAGGAAAAGAGATAATAGTGTTGTCTCACTCACCCTTTAATTGGTTGTTGATCTCCATATTGTATGCGTATGTATGTTTGTATGTGGTTTGGTCCAAGAACGAAAAAAAGCACTGAAACGGCTTGGTTTTCATGTTTTCACAGTTTTTTGTACTGTTTTCCAATGTAAGTTCTTCGCGTTTCACTTTTCCGACCGATCCCATGCATGGAGACATATTCGTTGCTCATTTTGGGTGTTTTTTTTGCCTCCGCTTTGCTGGTGTCTCAATATGTATGTATGTATGTGTTTAGAACGAAGAACTGTACTACAGCGGCCCGGCTTTCGTTTTTTGGGGCTGCCGCAGCTTTGTGTCCACTCATTAACACTTATCACTTCACGGACTCGCTGTTTTTCCACCGTAAATTCACCGCATTTCACTTTTCCGACCGCATTTCACTTTTTCCGACCGATCTCCATGCATTAAGACGTTTTTCTTTTTAAGCGCGCTTTTTTTTCTGCCTTTTGCCCGGCAACGTGGGCGAAACTGATTTCCAACGGCCGCCGAGAGAGCTGGCTAAGCGATATTGGAAAGCTGCGAGAGAGGCGAAATGAGTGGCAAAAGAGAGGCGAAAGAGAGGATTTCAATATCAGCTGATCTTTTCCAATTGCAGCTTCTAGTAAGAATGGAATATGAACCAATTGGAACCATCTGATGAATACATCTTATTAGCCTAATTGGATCTGCGATATTGGAATCCAATCCACTAACCAATTTGAATCATCTGATGAATGTATCTTATTAGCCTAATGGGATCTGCTGCCTACTTGGAAGGCTGCAAGAGAGGCGAAAGAGAAGATCAGCTGATTTCTTCCAGTAAACATGCAGCTCCCAACTAGAAATAAAACGATCCAATTGGAATAATATGACAGGTGTATCTTATTAGCCTAATTAGAAGAAATAAATTATAGGATCTTTTCCAATTAACTTGCAGCTTCTAGCTAGAAAGGAAAACAATCCAACTTAATTTATTTGATGAATGTATCTTATTAGCCTAATTGGATATGCGATGTTGGAAGGCTGCAGCTTCCAGTTAGAATGGAAAACGATCGAATTCGAATTATTTGATGGAAGTATCTTATTAGCCTAATTGGATATGCGATGTTGGATGGCTGGAAGAGAGGGGAAAGATAGAAAGTGAATATCAGCTGATTTCTTCCAGTAAATTTGCAGCTTTGATGCTTTTGCTTTTGCTTTTGCTTTCTTTTCCACATTTCCTTTTATTTTTAGAGTGTGTGTGTGTGGCTGTGTGTGTGTGTGTGCCATTATGTCTCTGTGAAGTCTGAAGACCTGAAATGAGAGCACGCATAAACGTGTCGCCAAATGCAAACAAACTGCTGGGGCCGTCGGATTATTTGCACACCGCATGCCTTGCACCCCCTCCCCCTCCCCCTCGAGAAGTGACAATGTGAAAAAGGGGTCTGAAGACATCATTAAGAATGCACAACATTTTGATTTCTACAATGGCCGCCGTTGTCGTTGCTGTCGCCGTCGCCTTTTGCGGTTCTCCTTGGACAACAACAGGAGGAAGGACGAAGGACGAAGGACTGGGAGCTGAACTGGGGCTGGTTTTCCATTGAATTACGCCTTTCGCCTTGGAAAATGGGCCGCAAAACGTGAACGCCGATGTCCCTTGGACATGTGGGCGTCCTCTGCCTCTGTTTTCTCTCTCTCCTTCTCTCTCACTGCATATCCTTGATATCCTGTCGTCTTTCGTTTTCGTCGTGCGGCGTTTTGAAGTTTTTTGTGCGCATCTAAATAATTGATTAACTGAAAAATTCGTGCGAGTTTTCGTATACACAACGAGTTTGTTTCTTCTTCTTCACATTCTCCCTGTACAAATATCTATATATATATATATAAAATATAAAATCGATAAGACTGGAATAATAAAGACGCCGACGACATGAAGATGAACCCGGAGGAGAAGGAGGGAACCGACAAAAACTTTTGATATTATTTATTTAAAAACCCAGCTAGTGGCTGCGCGGTGGCAGGTGGCACTGGGTTGGCGCAAAAATCAATATGACCCTCAAAAAAAATAAAAAATATAAGGATTTTTCCTGGTTAAAGACTGAAAAACGCTTTAAGATTAGATGGAGGAGTTATCTCTGAGATTTCTAAGCATTACTGTGAGCAGAGAAAGCAAGGCCTTTACAAAAATATTTACAGGATTTGTTTTTATCCAAAAAAAAGGCCAAGGAAAAAATAAAGAGAAATAAGTGTAAAACTAAGAGTATTTTTATAATTTTATTTGCTCTTTTCTACCGAAAAAACAAGCTTTATAAATATTTAAATAATTAAATTTAATATTGGTCATATTTTAGGTTTTTCCAGAATTAAAAATAAAAACCACACAGAATTTGTTTATATCAAAAAATAAAGAGAATATAGTGAAAATCTAGAAGTATTTTTATAATTCCTTTATAATCCTTTATAAACATTTAAAAATCAATAAAACTTTAGGGATATTTAAATTATTTTAATTGTTCTTCAAAAGCCTAAAATAAAATTAAAATAAATAGAAAAAACTGTGCTCTTTTTAGATGTATTAATTCTTGTATTTATCTTTGATTAAAAATAAATAAATTCTATATTTATTAAAATTCATTAAAGTTCTATATTTATTAAAATAAATAAATTCAATATTTATTTTAAAATCAAAATGAAGAAATTAGTACCTTGAGTGGGGTTTCTTCTTAAAAATATCGATATAGTGGTGATATTTGAATAATATTTCGATATATTTTCGATATATATTCATCACCTCTTAAATCCCTAAATTAAACGATAATTTATTATTTATATATCAATATCAATTAGGAAATTTAATCAAAATAAAGAAATTAGTACCATGAGTGGTATTTCTTTTTGAAAAATCGATATTTTTAAATAATATTTCGATATATATTCTTCATCTGTGAAAAATCGAAATCAATCGATTATTTCTTATATATAAATCGATAACTAATATAAATTCAATATTTATTTATTCAATTAACCAACTAAATATCTAGTTTCTCTAAGCCTCTAGGAATAAAATTCAGTTTATTTTTGACCCCAAAATAATATTTAAACAAATAAAAACCCACTAAGAATTTCTACAACAATTTTTACCCCATAAAAATCATATTTTAAACCTTAAAACCTGACACGAATTTCTGCATAAATATTTTTCCTAAAAACAAAAGAACTTTAAGCAAGAAAAACTGTGCCAATATCAGCGGAACTTTGCTTAAAATATTTCCCAAAAATAAAATTATAACCAAAAAATAAAGAGAACTAAAAATATATACGAAATACCTAAACCTTTTGCTTTGAAAAGGCAAATCCAATCTCTATACACAATACTATCGATGTTTGTTCCGTCTTTTCAGAGTCGTTTGTTAGAAGATGCTTCCCTATTATGCAATTCGTGGTCAGCACGTCAGAATGTAAGTTACACAACAACAACTTCAAAATAAAACAAAATAAACTCAAAATAAAAAATATATACAAAAAACAAAAACACATAAAAACCAAGTGAAAAAAAAACCATGTTTGTCTTGACTCTTGATTGATTTTCCTTTTCTGAAATTCATATTTTTGATATTCGACATTTGATCTCTCGTAATATCCGGACTCTCGCCGATGCCTATACGACCTATACATATATCTATATATATTTATATATCTATACGTATGCCAAAACAAAAAAAATGTATCCTTGTTTCATCGAAAAATTTTGAAATTTCGTATTGGATTTGGGATTGATTTGTTCTCCATATTGTTTCGATTGTTTCCGATATTCCTTGCCAAACGCCGATCCTCTCTCTCTCTTTCTCTCTGACCTCACACTGACCTCTCTGACCTCTCTGCCTTCCAGGGTGATATCTTTGCGGGCATCAACGACGGCATCCTTAGCAGAGCGGAGGCCCTGGCCGCCGTCGACATCCAGAAGCATCAAGCCCAGCATGTACATAGCCAAATGCCCTCCCAAATCAAGCATGATGTCATGTACCACCATCACACAATGAGCGGGCCCCCGCAACGTCCACTGCAGGTGAGTTTTCTATCGATAATTATCTTGTTCGATAGCTTTAGAGGGTCTTTATCGCTTAGATCCTTTAATTTATCGATAATTTATTGTTTATATATCGATATCTATTGGGAAATTTACTCAAAATAAAGAAATTAGTACCTTGAGTGGGGTTTCTTCTTGTAAAAATTGATATAGTGGTGATATTTAAATAATATTTCGATATATTTTCGATATATATTCTTCGGCTGTGAGATCTCGAAATCAATCGATCATTAATTATTTATATATCGATATCTATTTCGAAATGTTGTCAAAATACACATGTGAGTTCCTTAAGTGAGTTTGCTTCTTGAAAAATCAATATAGTGGTGATATTTTAATTATATTACGATATATATTCTCCATCTGTGAGATCTCGAAATCAATCGATCATTTATTATTTATATATCGATATCTAGTTGGAAATTTAATCAAAATAAACAAATTAGTACTTTGAGTGGGGTTTCTTCTTGAAAAAACGATATAGTGGTGATATTTTAATAATATTTCGATATATTTTTGATGTATATTCTTCATCTGTGAGATCTCGAAATCAATCTATAATTTATTATTTATATATCGATATCTATTTTCAATTTTTAGCAAAATAAACAAATGAGTATCTTGAGTTCGTTTTCTTCTTGAAAAAATCGATATAGTGGTGATATTTTAATATTTCGATATATTTTCGATATTTATTCTTCACTTCTTAGATCCCTAAATTAAACGATAATTTAGTATTTATAAAATAAACAAATTAGTTCCTTGAGTGGATTTTCTTCTTGAAAAATCAGTTTGTCTTGATATTAAATTAATATATATTCGATATATATTCGATATAGTTTATGCTAGACTGCCTAGAGAGTGAAGTAAAGAAACTTGCTTTCTTACAAAATCCCTCATACCAAAGCCTTTCTTTGGGTATTTAATTTTCCCTTAACTTTTTGATGAATTTTAAAAAATAAAACCAAAAATCCGGTCTTCTTTAAAACTAAATACATTATTTGAAATGTAAAATGCTGCAAGTGCTTACAATCATCAAAAGCTGGTGGGTACCCCTTCCCTGCCGCAAAAGCACTTTCATTTCGCATCCATTACATGATTCTGGGATTAGCCAGGATATGGGGAACCGACCGGAAGTTGAACTCCAGCCGCTGATTGAACTGTGCGGCGGAAGGGGGGGTTACAGGATATGGGATATTAGCCAACGTCTAGAAAGCTGCAAATTATGAAAGTCATTCCCTGATGAAAGTCCTGCAAGTGGCTAAGTGGAATAGGAAAAGGAAAAGGAGAGAAATTGTCGCATTGGGACAGTCGGCAACTTCAATTTCCGCTTTCGTTGGTCACACGCATGCCTCTCTCTATATATAAATATATATATATATACACGCTTGTGCGGTTAATTTGAAATGTTTCTTTAATAAAATTAAAATTGTGACGTGTAAGCCTTCTGGGAACGTGCCACGTGACGGTCGTTTGCCAGGTAAGCACATCATGATTCGTGTCGTTAATTGTATTGTACTTCAACTCGAACTGGGCGTTCCGAAAATCGAACCGAAAAAAAAAAAAAAGAAGGAAGGAAGGAAAAAAAGGACAATCCGCCCCGTGCAAAAGGGGATTGGGTCAGGTGGCCCAGTTGGGACTAGGACTGGGACTGGGACCTGGGACCTGGACTGAGACTGAGACTGTGGACTGGCACAAGTGGAATTATGTGCGCCAGTGGTTGGTGCTCTATTAGAAGTTGATTGTAATCAAATTACACAAGCAACCTGTTTTCGAACCTCTAACTGCACGGCAAATAAAATTTAGGGAGCTTTAAATATTATAAAGAAATATTTAAGGAAAGGACTGAGCTTTAAATATTATAAAAAAATATATTTAAGGAAAGGACTGAGCTTTAAATATTATAAAAAAATAATTAAGGAAATATACGATTGAGGTATCCTTTTGAAAATTTTATAAAAATATTTCTAGATTGGGTTTTTTTAGCTTAAACCTTTTTAAGTACTGGGAACTCTTAATTTTATAATTTAATATATTACAACTTCTTCTGAAGAAGCTTTAAATATATTAAAAAAAATATTTAAGAAAATATTTAAGGAAATATAAAGTCGAGGTATATTTTTAGAAGTTTATTTCTATAACTTACACATTTTCTTGTCTTTTTACTATAAAAATATTTATAAATTCGTTTGAAGAAGAAAAATGATTTATTTTGGATTATAAATATGCCAAAAATATTATAATTTAATATTTAAATATATAAATTTTATTATTTAATATATATCACAATTTTTCTTAAACATTTTTCAACCCAAAACTTATTTCCTGCATTTTTACTATAAAAATATTTATAAATTCGTTTGAAGAAGAACAATTATTTATTTTGGTTTATAAATATACAAAAAATATTATAATTTAATATTTAAATATTTAAATTATATAATTTAATATTTAAATATCAAAATTGTATAATTTAATATATAACACAATTTTTTCTTAAAGATTTTTCAATCCAAAACTTATTCCTTGTCTTTTTACTATAAAAATGTTTATAGATTCGTTTGAAGAAGAACTAATATTTTTTTTTTTGTTTATAAATATACCAAAAAAATGTTTTATCTATACACAAAAATATGAAAAACATTATAAAGTAAAATAAAAATCGTATGTTTATAATTTAAATTAGTAAAATAATTGTTGTGATCTCCTGCTTTGATTTTAGTTTCAAAAATTACATTTTATATATGATTTGAGTTCAAAAAGTAATTCTCGGTGTAACCTGGGTAGTTGCTCCTGCCGCTCCTGGCTCCTGGCTCCTGGCTGGTGTTGCTCGTGTCGTCCTCGTGTTACCGCCGCTGCTGCTGTGCTCATGTTGCTGTTGCACTTGTTTTCGGCACAATCGAGCATGACGAAAGTGCGCCCTGTCCACACGCGCCGCCGCCGCCGCTGCCCGCGGTGGTTGATGTGTGTGGTTGCAGCCCCTGCACCACTATCTCCCCCTCTCTATATATATTTGTATATATTTCTGTTCATAGGCAAAATAATCCCACCCACAGGACGAATCCCTCCTGGCACATAACCCGTAACCCATAACCATTCCCAATTGCCAGCGCGTGCAGGCCTTAATTTTCGGCAAACACACACACAGCACACACTCTCTGGAGTTACGAGGACTCAGGTGGCAGGGAACTCTATCAATCACCCTTACTCCTTCAGCGATATATCAGGCAAAGGACTGCACACGATCTCCACTTCGATTCAATTGTTAACAAATTGGCTTTTCCGGGGGCAGGGAGAGAGAAGGCCACTTGCTTATAAATAATGATGGTTAAGAGGGTTTTTTATACAATATCTTTATTTTTTATCTAAAACATTGGAATCCTTAAGATATCCTTTGAGGCTTACTGAATGCCTTCTAATACTAACATCTGCTGGGGAATCATTCTTGTGATATCCTTTTTAGGGTTACACTAAACGTAGAGCCCTCTTACTGTCATCTGAAAAAGAAGACAAATTAAAATTAAATTGAAATTTTAGGGTTACCCTTTTCTACAGGTAATTACCTTCTAATAGAACTGTCTTCTTGTGGACATAATAATTGACTTGATTGGGGGGAAACGACTTATTTGGGGTTGGGGAAACCTTTGCCTTGGTAAAACCTTAAAATTTTCACTAGACTTCAGCTTCAATGCTTGCCTATACACTTCCGAGTGGAAAAGTATCCAAACTGACTTGGTAAAACCTTTAAATTTTCGCTGTCTGGATGGAAAAGTATCCAAAAAAAAACTAACTAACTTCTTGCAAAAGATTTCCTATAGTTTTGAGTAATAATCCGGATATTTTGGCAGGCTCTGAGTACGAGCATTACGATTCGATGAACCATTTCCAGAACCTTGATTGCGAGCAATATAACTCTTTGATCCATTGCCAGAAACTTGATTGAGAGCAACATAACTCTTTGATCCTTGATTGCGAGAAATAATATAACTCTTGGATCCATTGACAGGGACTTGGTGGTAGCCACCAACACGGTTCCTTCCATCCCCAATGGTCAAAGGATTATCACCGGGTTGAGCTTCATGGAAGTTGGAAGTGTTGGTGATCGGCTTGGGCTTCGGTTTTAATGGTTTCGGTGATGGCTTTGGTGCTATCTTTCGTTCTGGCTCCTCACCCAAAGCAGTTTTTATTTTTGTCAGTAATTCCGTTTTTAATTTAGGCATTTCCACAGGTTTCTTAAGGATCTTGGGCATCTTTTTGGGTAAAGCCTTCTCCTCGAACAAATTGGTTAACTTTTGCACATGCCCAAAGGCGGGCCACGAGGGACTTAAATGGGGCGACATATCTCTGTTTTAGAAAGATTAAAATTATCTTTAATTCCGATTTATTTATTTCTTTTAGTTTATTTTTAAACTTACATTGTTTGGCTTGAGCCGGAACTTGTTTTGTTACAAATCCTATTATATTTAATCATTGAAATCTACGAAACGTTGTTGTATCACCAAAAAACAGAAACACTCCGATATATAAATTTTGTACACGTTGTTTCTATTGTAAAGGATTTTTGCCTAATTCTGGTCTGTTGTCTATCGGAAACAAATGCTATTCAACTATTTACTGTAGACACAACTAACTGATCCTATATGTAGAGAGTATAAACTGAGACTGATTTTCCTAGAGACTGTTACTAGGGGGTAAACACTCTTGACACAAGTTCCCTGGATTACTTAATTGGTTTTTAGAAAACATTTTTCGGTTGTTCAGGGATTACTAGATCGGGGAAGCTTTTTAACTTTTAAAAATAATATTTAATGGATAAGAAATTAATAATAATAATAGTTTTTCATGTATAAAATTTCCTTACATTAAAATACCATATTGTCCTGATAATTCTTATGATATTTAAAAATACTAAAATAATACTAACAAAAGTTTTTCATATCTAAAATTTCCTTAAATTAAAATACCACACTTTCCTGGTGATTCTTATGATATTTTCGGTATCAAGCTATTTAAAAATACCAAAATAATACTAACAATAGGTTTTCATATATATTTATATTTCTTTAAATTAAAATACCATGTTGTCCTGATGATTCTTATGATATTTTCGATTTTAAGCTATTTAAAAATACTAAAATAATACTAACAATAGTTTTTCATATCTAAAATTTCCCCAAATTAAAATACCATATTTTCCTAATGGTTTTTATGATATTTTCGATATCAAGCTATTAAAAAATACTAAAATAATACTAACAATAGGTTTTTACATATATTTATACTTCCTTAAATTAAAATACCATATTTTCCTGATGATTCTTATGATATTTTCGGTATCAAGCTATTTCTAAATACTAAAATAATACTAACAATAGTTTTTCATAAATAAAATTTCCTTAAATTAAAATACCATATTTTCCTGATGATTATTATGAAATTTTCGATATCAAGCTATTTAAAAATACTATAATAATACTAACAATAGTTTTTCATATCTAAAATTTCAATATTTTCAATATTACTTTTCTATAAACTTTACCATTGGTTCATTACTAAACTCAATCCTTGTGCAAACCCCTTAATGAACTTCCTAAAAACATTTGTTAACCCAAGCTCTTGGCTAATTTCGTAACCCCCACACACACCTGAAGAAAAGGTGAAGTGTGCCTTGTGCCAACCCCCTCAGAGCCCTGCTGCTCTCTCTCTGTGCAACCCCCAAATGGCAGACTCCATGGGCTCCTGGCTAACTGTCAGAAAGTCCTGGTAACATGTGTCATAATCGTTATGCCAGAAGACAGGGCCCCCGGCATTATAAAACTCATTAAATTAAACTAATTTACAGAGCCAAAGGCAACTGGTTCTCTAGGTTTTTGGTTTTAGGTTTTCGAGCTCGTTTTTGCGAGCATATGAAAAGCCAATTATGTGGAGAGGCAATCGCAATAAAAAGGGGTAAACACGAGTAAATATAATGCTAATTAAAATAATCATAATCATATCCATCATAAAGTTGTTCTTATTGTTCGGGGTGGGTTTGTTGTTGCCGGAACATTTGTAACAATTACGACAGCGGCGGCGGCGGGAAATATCCATTATCAGTTACCATTCCTCTCATCCCTAAGCAAAATGAGCAAAGGATGTGATGCCACTTTGCAGGCATTTATCACAGATTTCTGTCGGTTCAAACTTATGCTATGATCTAGTTTTTTGGTATCGGGGAATACCCAAAATATCCGCTGGAGCAACCCTCACTCGCTCACTCGCTTGGCTAACCCGGAAAATAATACACAGCGTCAGCAGCACACTTAATTCAATTTAAATTACACTTACATATTTCCTGGACGGGGCCAATGGCCATATCCTGTGTGTGTGTGTGCCATTAGTATTCGCAACATATGGCTTGATTTCCCGTCGTATCCTTCGGCCTAGCACGCACCGCCCCGAAGGGATATAGAACCCCGTATTCCTGGGGTTCTACTGGTGGGTTTTCTCCTGGTGGGTTCCCTCTGCTTCAACCACACACAAGTGGTTTATCATATTCGAAATTCATTTAGTGCACCTGTTTGATTTTTCATGTCCTTGCACTGCGGTTTGGCATATTGTTTGGTAAATATCGTTAACTTACCATTGCCACTCCACACGCAACTCCACTGCCACTTCCACTTCCTTTTTCCTCTTTCCTCGTTCATTTCCGCTTCCTTTTTTTTTTTTTTTTTGGGCCCAGCGGCGACAGGCGACAACAGCAAATATTTGTCTTGTGCGCACATTAGAAATAACTTAACGTTAACTAGGGTGGCCGCCAGTTACCACTAAATAAAGTCCACCCTGGTCGGAAATTGGGACTTTCCTGGCCGGAAACTAAAGTAAATTAGCTGAATTTTCTATATATATTTCTTATAAACTATATTTTTGATTGTTTATATATATTTTTGTATGCAAATATTAACCTCGTTTGATTTCTACACATTTTATTTTTTAAGAAAGACTTTTGAAAGACTTTTACCCAAGAAAATCATATAAATACTTATTTTATTTAATGAAACTGAGCTTTGTTTCTTATTAAAACTGTAAAAATTAAAGGCTAATAATATAATACTTTCTAGGCCTTAAATTTAGTCTTAAAATCTATAGATTCTGAAAATTATAATACTTTCTAGGCCTTAAATTTAGTCTTAAAATCTATAGATTCTGAAAAATTTAGTAAGCTTTTTAATAAATATATAACTAACTAACAAAAATAAATATTTTTTTAGATAAAACATAAGTTTAAAAACCCAAATACATTAAAATTAAACTACTTCCCAGCATAATTCCATAATTGCCATATTTTAGCAATTTTTTCAAACTAAAAACTCCCCCAAACTAATTCTTAACAAATAAATAAATAAATAAATAATAAAATACAAATAATATACTAATAAATAAATATAATATTACATAAAACATAAATTTAAAAACACAAATACATTAAAATTAAACTAGTTCCCAGCATAATTCCATAATTGCCATAAATTTAGCAATTTTTTCAAGCTTACTAAAAACTCCCCCAAACTCCGATTAAATATAAACAATTTTCAGGACTATTTGCAGTCATTTACATTCTTGGTTGTGTGGGTTTTTTTTCTCTTATTTTGAGTTTTAAAAATTCAAATTGTTAAACCACAGCAGAGGGAATTTTCTGGTGCATTGAACTTTTTGTTTTTTTATTGCCATGGAAAATAAAAAAAAACTTTGCTAAACGTAATTGCGAGACATTAATATTTGTCCATTGACAATCGCTCAAATTGTTCAATTATCGATTAGCATGGCTTGTTTATCGTCTCGCCATTCGTCTGGTTATCGATTACGTTGTCATTTATCGCCTGAAGCCTGATTGACATAATGAAATGTGTGACCACCACAAGAACCCAAAGATATATGTATGTGTGGGGAATTATGATTATTAATGCATTAACTTTATTTAGTGGTCTGTTCTTTTTTTTCCTAGCTCAGGTGAAAGTTCAATGATTCTCCCTGTCTCTCTCTCTTTGTCTGAATTTATTTTTTATTTATTTAGTGTATTATTTGCGCTGTGCAGAAAGCTTCGTGTCATCCAGTGACAATTTACCGTCCCGTCCCCCTGCCTTTCTCTCTGTGGCTCCACTTTCCCTTCGTTCCGCCTCGTTCTCGTTTCATTTATTTATTTATTTAGTTTCCTTTTCTTCATCAATTATTTATGTCCGCCACTGTATACGTACGTGTACGTTCTTCTTTTTTATGGCCAAGACAATTGAAGGCGCAACTTTACGAAGGGGAGGCGGCGTTTAGAAAGAAAAATAAACGAAACAAAGGAGGTCTCTTGCTAGATGACACAGCAAACCGACTCTAAGAATGCCCTAGGTTTACATTTTGAGCTAAAAAGTTAAGGTTTCTGGTGGAGTTGCTTAAAAAAGGGGACTTAGATTTGTTAAAATTGGTTAAAAAAAGTTTTTTTGGTGTGAAAAGTTTTATATAAATAATAAAATAAATATATAATAAAATAAAGTTCCTTAAAAACAGCAACTTAGATTTTTTAAATGGGTTAAAAATAGTGTTTTTGGTGTGAAAAGTTTATATTTTTAGCTAAAAAATTAAGGTTTTTGGAGAAGTTGCTTAAAAATGGGGACTTAGATTTGTTAAAATTGGTTAAAAATAGTTTTTTGGTGTGAAAGTGTTATATAAATAATAAAATAAATATATAATAAAATAAAGTTCCATAAAAAGAGCAACTATGATTTTTTAAATGGTTGAAAAATAGTTTATTTATAAGAAAACTCCTTTATTTATAATAAAATAAATCTAATTAGTCTTAAAAAAAAGAAAAACATGAAATTTACCTGCTTTTCCAGCTCTTTTCTCTTTAAGCTGCTTAAAAGAAAAACCCTCTTTAATAGTTTTTTGGGTTTGTAAGAAGATATCACTCATACGACAGGTGGATTCCCTCAATTCCCGAATTGTGCGACTGCAAATTGCACTTTCGCGTCCTTGCAGCTCCTTCATGCATACGTAATGACCCCACTTCCGGCGAATCAGCTTTTCGGGGTCCGTCCCTAATCGACTGATTGGCCAAATTGCGGATTACAATTGCAAGTCTTTTGGTCAGTTAAACTGGAGAGCTTCCTTTTAAGCTAAAAGCTCCAACTAAGTTGAACCTCCAACCTCCAACCCTAGAAAAAAAGGGTTCTGCGACAGTTAACAGGTTAACCTGCTTAAAATGCACATCAACGCATCGCTTGACCCAAACTCCAACCCCTCTCCTGCCAGCAGAGATAATGTGCGGCATATGTGAATGCCAGACTTTACAATTATCAGTTACAACTGTGACGAGGGATGGACAGACAGACATACACACGGGGCTTTCAACGGAAAATATGCTTTCTTTTTTTTTTCTTCAATTCAATCCAAATAGAACTTAGACCCAGCGAAGTGAGCATCAAATTGATCGTATTAATGGCCATAACTAGTTTATCCCGCCCATCTTGTCAGAGGGCGGATTATGCACGCAGATTTCCATTACACGAAAAAAAAAAGCAGGGGATGCTCAGGGTTACGGGTTACGGGGGAGTTACTCTATCTATTCGCCGGAACATTAATGCAATTTCAATGAACCTGGGCTACGGTCAGCCAGGAACCAGGGAGTGGGGGGAATACAACACTCTTTTTCGATTTGCGGCTCCTGTTACCTCATCCTCCAAAAAAAGGGAAACCCCCTCCAATCCACCTGCCTGGGACCAGGTTTGATCCGCTTGTTTTTATGCCCATGCCGGGCCCTGGCACACACACACACACAATTTGTTTTAGCCAGCGTGGAGGGTTCCCGGGGTTCCTGCTTTACCTTTACTCCTGATCCCGCAGTCCTGGTCCCCGGCCTTCTGTGCATCTCCCACAGGAATTCCCAGGCAATATAACTGAAAGCAAAAATGAAGATAACAGTCAGCACGGCAAGTGCAAATCCACCCGTCCATTTAACAACTTGTGCCTCCGCCTCCGCCTCACTCGTATCCTCATCCATATCCACGCCTTGTTCTCGCCCTCCTCCTTGCTTTTGTCCTCCCCCTTTTTTGCGTTTTTGTTTTTTTTTTTTTTGGGCAAAACCAACTAACTGCCTTTTTACTCGGCGCGTCTGTGGGCGATTGGCGTGGCCCTGTTTGATGCTTGTAAAGACCACTTTACCCGCTATAATAAAAATAAATCATAATATTTCCCCTTGCCCCCGGTGACCCGGCTCAGGGACTTCAGAACCCTGCCCTTAGGCACAGTGGGCAGGTCCTTGGGTATTTTGTGAATGCAGGGAAAACGGTTCGGATTTTATTTTATTTTAAACTGTGATTTGTTCAACTTTACTTATTTTATATATATTTATTTATTTTATAGCGATTTATATTTTTATTTAAATAATTCCAAATGTAAACATTAATAATTCAAAGTCTTATTTTAAAATATAATAATAAAAAAACCCAAAGAAAAAGAACAAAAACCAAGTCTTGCTTTAAAATTGTGATAATTATAATAATAATAATAATGTTTATAATATAAAGTTTATATTATAAACATATCTCAATAACTTATGATTTTAGATTACAATTATTTAGTAATTTCTTATATTATTTATTCTTTATGTTATTTACGGTTCTAGTAAAATTTAAAGTATCATAAGTATTAATAAAAAACAGAAACGTATAATTAGCCTGAAATTTTAATAGTTTAAAAATATATTTTACGTTTCTAAATATTCTACGTTAATTATTTAACAATCCTTTTAGAAACTGTTTTAACTTCTTATTATTTTATTTTTATATTAATTTGATTTATTTACTGATTTTATTTTATTTTAAAATCATTGCCTAATGATTAAAATATGTTTTACATTTTTCAATAATTCTTTTACAATCCTTTTTAAATTTCGCAAAAGCAATTTATTTCTATTCATTTTATTTATCTATAATTATTTTTAAATTTTAGTATTATTTTAGTATTATTTTGGTACTATTTTAGTATTATTTTAGTATAATTTTAATATTATTTTAGTATAATTTTAGTATTATTTTAGTATTATTTTAGTATTATTTTAATACTATTTTAGTATTATTTTAGTATTATTTTGGTATAATTTTAGTATTATTTTAGTATTATTTTAGTATTATTTTAGTACTATTTTAGTATTATTGTTGTATTATTTTGGTATAATTTTAGTATTATTTTAGTATTATTTTAGTACTATTTTAGTATTATTTTTGTATTATTTTGGTATAATTTTAGTATTATTTTTTTATTATTTTAATATTATTTATAATTTTTATTTATTTATTTTTATTATATCCTTTTTATAATTTTTTTAAGCAAACCATACTTTTCAAAATAATTTCGAAACACTATTTCCTATTTCACTTTGCCTCGAGTTAATTCGGGATGCTGGCTGCGTACGCTGTACCTTCCCTGTTGCTTCCCTGATTCCTGCTTTCCTGCTTTCCTGCTTTCCTGCTTCCCTGTGTTATCCTGGAGGTTGTAACCCCGGATAATGTACTTAATGCATCTACATATTAATGTCGCACCGCCAACAACAAGGGCAGAGCCACGGTGAGGAGAGGTGAGGAGAGGAGAAGGGAAGGGACCTGTGTTCGCTACTTTGTATGTAATTTCTATTACCGCTTCTCCCCCGTCCACTTGGGCGTTCGTGGAATCCTGGAATCCCCGTGTGTCCTGGCAGTTTGTGCGTGTGTGCGTGTGTGTGTGTCTGTGCAGCGTGTCGTTGTGCTTTTTGTTGTTGTTTTTATTGCACAGACTTGTGACGCAGCGTGTGATTGCCACTTTCCCTGGGCACTTGAAAAAATTAACTTAAACATTCATTTATGAAGGAGAAAGTTAATAAATTTTATTTGTATTTAAATATTCTTAATAATACAATTTTATTTTCTACATATATTTTATTTCTTACGATTTTTACTTCATTTTTCTTGTTTAAAATATTAATAAGGAAGCGGAGAGCATAAATTATATAAAATATTATTTTTATTTTATTCCTCAGGAGAAAGATATCCTTTTTAAAATTATTACGAGGCCACAAAGTTGAAATTTGAATTTTTAAAAAGTATTTATTAAATGCAATTTTCGTTTATTAAGGTTTTTGCTTCATTATTCTTGTTCAAAAATCAAATAAGGAAGCAGAAGAATAAATTACACAAAATATGATTTTATTTTATTTCTCAGAAGAAAGATATCCTTTTTAAAATTATTACGAGGCCAGAAAGTTGAAAGTTGAACTTAAAAAAAGTATTCATTAAATGCAATTTTTTTTCTTGTTAAAAAATGAAATAAGGAAGCCGAAAAAATAAAAAATATACAACTCATTTTTTTATTTTTATTTTAATTTTATTCCTCAAGAGAAATTTAACCTTTCAATTTTTTTAAAGATTTTTTAAGGCCTCAAAGTTGCAGATTAAATTTTAAAAAAAATTTCATTAAAAGCCATTTTCGTTTATTAATTATTTATTATAATTCTGTTAATTAATATTTATTTATTTAACAGGTGTACCAACTTTTATGCTTGGAGAACTTTGATATTTATTTAAAATTTCTTTTACTTATATAAAAATTATATTAAAAATTAAATAAAAATAAAAAGTAAATAAAATATAAAATTTCGTAAAAAATACATCAGTTTCTCCCCCATTTCGTCAAGTGTCCTTTTTACCCCTCACCTGAGAAAGTGAACCTGTAACACCACCGCTGCTGCACTTGTTC
The DNA here is from genome assembly GCA_008042515.1 of Drosophila truncata. Taxonomy (NCBI): domain Eukaryota; kingdom Metazoa; phylum Arthropoda; class Insecta; order Diptera; family Drosophilidae; genus Drosophila; species Drosophila truncata. The sequence continues at coordinate 84,416 of VNJQ01004522.1, forward strand.
GCCGTGTGCGTGACGTGTAAAAAAATCCGCCGGGACAGCAGGGTAGCTGTTTTTCCGGAGCTTCCAGGTTTCCCAGTTATATTGATATGTCTCCCAGTAGAGCAGCGCCGGAAAACAGCCGGCAGAAGGCGGAACGTTAAGCTGGGACCGCAATGTGTAAAAAATTACGAGCATTTTAAGCATGAGGGGAGGGGAGGGGAGGGGAATGAGGAAAACACAACAAAAAATTAAAGCCTGGCAGGTGGTTGCCTGGAGGCAAAGTCCTGCCGGTCCTTAATTCCTTCCTTCCTTTCTGCCTTCCTTTCTGCCTTCCTGCACGCATGATGGGCCAGCAACAATATGCTGCTGCTGCTGCCATTAACCCTGAAACTTATTGCAGTGTACGGTGTTTTCTGGGAAAACTTTATGAGTTGTGTGTCTGTCCAGGAGTCTCAGGCATACACTTAAAGGAGGAGAGCTCAAGGAGTCGGAAAATGACAGGGAAAGCCAGTCAATTGAGTGTAATTAATGGCTAGGAAAGACATCAATGAGAAGGCTTGAAAAAGTAGGAATTATTTCGGATTTTTAGGCTTAAAAACTAAAAAAAAAATAAATTTTTCTATTTAACTTTAATATTCAAAAAATACAGAGAGTTTACAAAAATCCAATACATATTTTTCTACACAATTCGTTAGCAAAGAAAACTAATTATTCAAGCTTTTAAATGTAAAAGAAACATTCTGCATATTTAAATTCAACTAAGATATTTCTAAAACTAGAAACAACGATTTTTGAGTGAAATTAAATACTTTAAAGTAGTTTTTAAATTATTTAAAGGTAACTAAAAATATATAAAACTGCAACTCAACTAAAACTCCCTTTAAATAATTAACTACATTGAATTTTAAGCTTTTAAATTTTAAATAAACATTTTACATATTTAAATCCAACTTAGATTTTTCTAAAACTAGAAACTAAAGATTTTCAAGTGAAATGAAATCTTAAAAGTTGTTTTTTATACCCTTGCAGGGTATTATAGTTTCAGTCAGAAGTTTGCAACGCAGTGAAGGAGACATATCCGACTACATAAAGTATATCTATTCTTGATCCGGATCGGATCAAGATCCGAGTCGATCTAGCAATGTAGGTTTCTACGAAAACTAGTCCCTCAGTTTTAAAGTTATCTGAATGAAAGTGTGCAGTTATGACAAAAACAAGTCACCATTACCTCTACATAGGAATACATATATGTATGTAGTTGCTATGAGTTTTACGTCATCCCAGTATGTATTAGTAAATCAACAAATCAACAACTATTCAAAAGCAGTTCTTTTTGAAAAAATTGTATCTTTTATTTTAAATATTGATCGTAAATGGAGACCAAAGAATTTATTATTACTTTCTCAGTTCTGGTAATCGTGCTTTTAATAGTCATCTCGAAATTCTTGAACCCTCGCAAAGTTTATGTCCTTGCTCCCGTAAGTATATTTTAATAATATTAATACTTACAATGATGAAAATATTTAAAATATTTAAGACAATATGCTCAGTGTTGTGCAAGAAAACCGTGCGATTTACGTTTAGGCTTTTATTTATAGGGAAAGTCTTCAGCGGCCTTGTATAGCTGGTCGGCGATTTTATATTTCAAATAATATAATACCCCTATAGGGTATTATAATTTTAGTCAACACCTAAGGTTTTCCCTTGCCTGTTTATCCTTATAAATATTAATTCCATTATCATAAATCTAAAACAAACTTTATATAAATAGATACGTATTACAAATTTCAGTTGTAAGGAATAAAAATCCAATCTCTGAGATCTTCATTATACCCTTGCAGGGTATTATAGTTTCAGTCAGAAGTTTGCAACGCAGTGAAAGTATATATATTCTTGATCAGCATCAACAGCCGAGTCGATCTAGCCATGTCCGTCTGTCCGTCTGTCTGTCCGTTTCTACGCAAACTAGTCCCTCAGTTTTAAAGCTATCTGAATGGAACTTTGCAGTTAGTCTTCTATATACTCTCACTCGTACATATGTATGTCGGAACGGGCCGGATCGGATATCATATAGCTGCCATAGGAACGATCGGTAAAATTTTCGAAAAAAAATTATAACTTTGTCAGTTTTCAATATATTTTCACCAATTTTGATATTTGGCCATTAATTATTATTCCAGAATTTTGATTTAAATTTTATGAAAATCGGACGACTATATCCTATAGCTGCCATAGGAACAATCAGGAAAATAATGGAGAAAATCATAACTCCGCAGCTTCTTAACATATTTTCATCAAATTTGAGATTTGGCCACTTAATAATTTTTCAGAATTTTTGATTTAATTTTATAAAAATCGGCCGACTATATCCTATAGCTGCCATAGGAACATTCAGGGATATAATAGAAAAAATCCTAACTCGCTGCTTCTCAAAATATTTTCATCAAATTTGAGATTTGGCCACTTAATATTATTTGAGAATCTTAGCTTGAATTTCATGAAAATCAGATGACTATATCCTATAGCTGCCATAGGAACAATCATAAGCAATAATAAAAAATTCAGAGTTTCGCTATTTCTCAAAATATTTTAATCAAATTTGGGATTTGGCCACTTATTATTATTTTAGAATTTCGATTTTAATTTTATAGTTCAATTGCAATCTACAAGGGTATATAAACTTCGGTGAGCCGAAGTTAGCTTCCTTTCTTGTTAAATTATAAAAAATTAACTTGAAAACATACATATAAAACTGCAACTCAACTAAAACTCCTTTTAAATAATTAATTACATTGAATTTTAAGCTTTTAAATGTAAAATAAATATTGTACATATTTAAATCCAACTAAGATATTTTTAAAACAAGAAACTAAAGATTTTGAAGTGAAATTAAGTACTTTAAAGTTACTTTTAAATTATAAAAAATGAACTTGAAAACATGTAAAACTGCAACTCAACTAAAACTCCTTTTAAATAATTAATTACATTAAATTCCACTCACTTTTGACTCAAAATAGAAGATATATAGAAACTAGGCAGAGATCAGTTGGAGTTGCAGTGTAGTATTCCACATTATGTCCTGGGAATTCCCAGTGAAATCCGCCTTGTTGAATCCTTGTTCGCCTTCCCCCAGCGGACCCTTCCGATCCGGCAAACGGCAAAAGGTAAAAAGTAAAAGTTAGTAAGGCCACGATTTCCCTTCACTCCTCGTCTGGCGGATATAAAAATAAAATAAAATCTATTACGTGGCAAACCACCCCACATTTATGCGGCAATTTGTTGTTTCTTGATTGTGTCTGTGTGTGCGCAAGGAGAGTGTGTGTAGAGTGGGCACTGAGAGAAAAATCTAGTGAGTCAATAGAAATTTTAAATTCTACGATTTCTGTTGGATTTTTAGAACCACTATAAAGTATAATCTTTAATAATTTCATTTAAAAGCTTGTGAAAAACTCATTTTCCACACTATAAATCGTATTAATTCTTGAAATGAAAATGTAAAAATTTTATAAGGGGTAACATCGTCAAAAAATGAAAATTTATGAAAATTTCGAAACAATTTTATTTATTTTGAATTGCAAATTTAATATCCTAATTGTTTAAGCCCTTAAAACTACCACAGAACAGCTTTCAGAATTGAAATTAACTACTTTTTGGCTAAGTTATAATATTATTATATTTTATTTGTTATCCTAACAAATTTCATATTGTAAACATCGTATTTTATGCGCCCTAGTGTGGCCGTTTCATTGCGAGCATATATCGATAAGTGCCGATTGTAAGATAAAAAGGAGAACGGTCACTTTAAAACTTCACTTCTTAGTTTATTTAGTATATAGGCCATATAATTAGATTCTCCATTTAAATTTGTATTTATTATATTAATCAATCATCAAGTATGGCATTTAATTAAGAACAGAAAAATAAAATATACTTATAAATGAAATAATAATTATTAAACTTAAAATTAAAAAGAGAATTGCTAGCAAACATTAAGTTTTACTAAGGAGTTGCTTATTATTAAGTGAAAAGAATTCAAAAATGTATACTTACTGATGTAAAAAAAATATTATTTAATATTATTTTTATTATTTAATTTTTATTTTATTATTATTATTTCTAAATTATGCTTTATTTCCACATTTTATGCATTATTATATAAAACAATGTCAATTTCCGTGTTATTATTATTATAAAAATTATTTATGATCTTTATTTCACTTCACCATTTATTTCTTAACTTCCTACTTATATTTTTTGCCAGTGTACCGACATGTGCTGGTGTAAAAGTAAGTAAAGTGTATCATTTTCCCATTTGTCGACCCCTTTTCGCCGCCGCTCCACGGGCACTTCTCGCACTTTGTCTCAATTCCCAAAACTGTCGCCCCGGCAGTTGCAATTTATGAAGATTTGTGTGTGGCCAGGCAAGGGAAAGGGGAGGAGAGAGAGCAGAAGGGAGGCTGTAACTGAAACTGAGAGGGTAAGATCCTGACAAAAGGACGAAACACAACGCCCCCTCGTTTAGCCTTACGTTCTGCCTGCGCACTTGTTTTGATTTGTTTGGAATAATAACAGATGCTTACCGTTCATATTATTCATTGTTAAAATTATGAACGTTTGACAATAAAAATTGGTATTTGAACAGCTCTCGAAAGGTGCACTCAACCAACCCGCAGGACCCCATTGGCCCCGGCAAATTGCAATTTGTGCAAATATTTATGTACATTGAAAATTACTCATTTGTGTAACACCAATTAATTTCAACAAACAGCAGCGGCAGAGGCAGGCAGCACAACAATGGCCCAAACCATTTATAAAACTTGAAGCTGTTGTTTCTGTTGTTGCTCCTGCTGCCTTGTTGTCCTTCGCCTTTCTGGTTAAACAAATGGAGAGAAAATGAGGTCCTTTGTTTCCCCAAAATAAACGATGCTGTTGCTGTTGCTGTTGCTGTTGCTGTTGCTGCTGCTGCTGCTGTTGCTGCTGCTGCTGCTGCTGCTGTTGCTGTTGCTGTTGCTGTTGCTTTTGCCATAGTAGCGTGTTTGCTGTTTACCTTGCGGTGCAGGACACTGCAAAATGAGGTGAGGGGGAGAGAGTACTGTACACAGTATATGGTACAGTGGAGCCCTCCCAGGGTTGCCCGCAGAAAGTTTTCCCCTAACCCCCAGAAAAAAGCCCTCACAATTTGTCTTTTTGTACAGGTGCAACATCCTGAAAAACAGTTCAATCAGCTTCGGGTTTTGGGTATTTGCACTTGAAATAATTTATTTGATGTGTTATTTATAGGTTTAAATATTTATTTTTTATTTTTAAGAAATTAAAGAGTCTCATATTTAATTTAAATACTATTATTGAACAATAATTTATGTAATTTATGAATCTTATATGTATCTTCTTGAACTAAAATATAAAAACTACAAGCTATTATTGTTAGAGAAGCACTGTTTTATAATGAAATAATGAATATATAATGAAATAAACTAAAGTTTAATCTAATTTAAAAATTCCTTAATAATTTCCTTTTATTATAAATTATTTATATTTTATATAACTTCTGCCAAAGCTAAAAAAATTATTCCCCAGCCTAAGTTAAACTAAAAATCAATCTTTTGTAATAAATACTTAACCAAACCTTTTTTTCCAAAGCTTTCTTTTCGTAAAAAAAGTTCTAATTTCTTCAAAACTAAAGAATAATTTCCCTCACTCAAATATAAACAAAATCTAGAAATTTTTGTTCAAGTGCCTTGTAGAAATGGGAATACATTGAGGGTTAGAATGGACTCATTATATTAGGCCAGTGCACTTGTTGTCCCCTCTTCAACTTTATTTACACTGCAATTTTTCAAGTCTCGCTGACAAATTGCAGCTAATTACAGGCGGCACTCGAGAAACGAACCCAAAAATGGAGAGTTCTTCAAGTTTTCCACTCAATCAGAGATAATAAGAACAAATGGATAAGGGATATAATGTGTTGATGGGGTTCACAAGTCTTGTAGTAGTTCAAGGAAAGAAATTTAAGGGAATTTGTTGTGTAATTTTTAAGATTTAAAGCAAATAAAATTATTGAGATATATAAAAAAAATGTTTAAAGTATGAATATTACTATTCTTGACTTAAGAGAATATTAAAACCATAAATAAAATAATATAAGACAGGAAATATATATTTATTCTTTAGTTAAACTAAATTTATGGATATTGTTTAGATTTTATGGAGATTTTCTGATTAAACAATTTATTTATACTTTATTTAATGTACTTTTTTTAATGTAAAACCTTAATATTCATATTCTTACTTAAAAAAAATATTTAAACAAAAAATAATAATGATAATATAATATAATATAAGGCAGAAAACATACATTTATTCTTTAATTAAACTCAATTTACGGAGATTATTAAGATTTTATTTAGATTTTTCTGAATAAATAATTTATTTATGCTTTATTTATACTTTATTTATACTTTTTAAAATGTAAAACCCTAACATTCCTATTCCTGACTTAAGAGAATATTAAAACAAGATATAATAATGATAATATAAGGCAGAAAAAATACATTTATTCTTTAAATAAACTCAATTTACGGAGATTGCTTAGATTTTATTTAGATTTTGTGATTAAACAATATATTTATTCTTTATTTATACTTTTTAGGCTTAATTAGTTTCAAAAAAAGAGTCTCTTATAATTATTTAAAAAAAGTCTCAAAATCTAACAAGTTTCAGCCAAGAACTCCTTCAAATTAAGCACAAAATATATTAAAACTTTTTCAAAATCAACAATCTTAAAGATTCCAGACTGATTGATTCCACAAGAAACAAGAAACAAGAAAAACTCTCCTCAATTAGAGGCTTAATTAAAGTTTCTCAAGTCTCCCCCCCTCCCAGCAGCGCAGAAAAGTGTGCTACGAAAAAGTTTTGCTCTATCTGTTCGTGCTGGGTGCTTGTGCTTGTGTCCTGGGTGACAAAAGTCACCGCCATAATATATTAACAGTGCTAAAAAATTAATGAACAATAACAAAGCGCACTCACACACACAGAGAGCGAGAGGAAAAAGGAAAAAAGAGAGCTGGCAGACAGACGACAAACAAAAACAAAGACAGGCTACAACAAATTGCGCCAAAAACGCTTTATTATGTCAAAACAAGGAACCAGAAAAAAAAGGGAAATAACAAATTACATTATATATATATAAAAGTGTGTGTGTGTATATATATAAATGTATATAATGAGGTCATTTGCGCGTAAACAATCAGAGAGGTGGAAAAAAAAACCAGAAAAAAAACCCACACAAGGAATCAAAGGCAAAGCCAAGGGAAAGGAAGGAAACGGATAGGAAAGAAACGGAAAGGAGGACAGCAGGACATGTTTATCAACAAACGGCAAATAAATAAATTATGTTCGCAAATTTGTTAATAAATTATGAAGCTGGCGACCAAAGTCAGAGTAAAATTAAAGCAAAGTAAGAAAAGGTACCTTAAGGGGAGTTACAAAGAGGAAATGCTCTCTTAACGTTTAAAAATTGTGAGATTTAATTATAATAATTAAACTAAAAGAACAGAGAAATATGTATTCATAAGTTTTAGATATAAAACATTAATTTCTTTGTTTTATAAGAAAACTGGGAGTAGAAATTTAATTAAAACCCATTAATAAAAGCAGAAATTTAATTAAAATCAATCAATAAAAGGTTTTAGTTAAGGCAATTACTCAAAAAATATTTATTTAAGCCTAAAAACTCAACCAGTTAAATTTTTTTTATAGTTTTAAGAGATCTTTCATTTAACTACTTGATATATTTAATAATTTTGTAATTACTAAAGGTTCAACAGTAAATTCTTATACATTTTCTATATTTTTTAATATCTATTATAATTTGTAACCCTTTTTTTTTTAAATTTAAGTAAAGTTCCCCCCAAAAATCTCTGCATTCATGCATTATTTTCATAATTCTAAGAGATCTTTCATTTAACTACTGTATATATTTTATAATTTTATAATTAATAAAGATTCCACAGTTAATTCTTATGAATTTTCTATATTTTTAAGATCTATTATAATTTGTAACCCTTTTTTTTAATTTAAGTAAAGTTTCCACCAAAAATCTCTGCATTCCCTGTCCTTGTTTAGGGTATTTCTCTTTTAAAATGGCGTCGTTGAGCACACACACACACACATGTCCTGCCAGGCCTCTCTCTCTCGGTGTTGCAGCAAAAAGGATATATGTATGTCCACGTGCGTATGTATTACATATATATATGTATTGCAGCAGAAAATCAATGCGGACAACATTTGGCAATTTGAGAAGAGCAGCTCCACCGACTGCAATTGTTGTTCCCTCCGTTCCCTCGCATTTATTTACGCTTCTTTCTGTTCATTTTCATTCTTTTTTTGGGGGAATTGTCTTCTATTGTTGCATTTGATTTGTCCTACGGCCATAAAAGGGGTGGAGATACCAGGGTTGCCACACCCACACCCACGAAAAGGCCTATCTCGCTCACACAACAGATTTCTGGCCTTGTCTGGCTTTAGAAACGGCTTGAGTCTGGGTTTTTTAGATAAAAAAATATAAAATATAAAAAAGAACTTTAGAAAATCTATACAAAAAATTATAATTAAAAATAAAGATGTAGAGAAGCTATTTAATATGTTTACAACGTATTTTTGCTTTGAATAATATTCACAGAAAATCATTAGAGTTTTAAAATATCTTGAAATAGTGTTAAAAGCCACAAAATGTTTACATTATTATTATTAAATAATAATATTATTAAAGAACATTATTATTAAAGAATATTATTATTAAAGAACAATATTTATTACTTATATTATTTATTTATTATCAATCAACATACTGTTTGTAATAATAAAAAATTAACATTTCACAACATATCTCTTTAATTTAATCTTTATTAAATGTTTTTATTTTAATTACTTCAAGTGAGGAATATTTATATACTTTAAGAAATATATATATATATATATATATATATATATATTTTTTATTCATTTATGAGTAAAGCTTACATTAAAGGGGGTAATTTTGGTATTATATTATTCTAAAGAAATTGTTTTGATAATGTTTGATAATGATTTAAATGGAATATTGTTTTATTTTTGTATTTAAAATTGATTTATAGTTAGTTTTTATACATTTGTATATATTTTTTATAAAGGTTTATACATTTTATACATTTATAAATATAATTTCAAACCGGATTCCTTTTAATAATACCATTTAATAATTTTATAAATTGTGTTTCATAAAAATGGCAAAATAATAAAGCAGAAAAAAATGGTTTCAAAAACAATGATTACCTAATTTTAATATTTTTGCGGCTTTAAAGCTTACTAAACACTAAACAAAAATATAAAACAATATATATTTCTATATATATTTTAGCTTTAATTAAATCAAGGCCACATAGGTTCCTAAAATCTAAAAAAGAACAAGAATATTCACAAAATTTAAAAAGAATAAAAAGACAAATGTAAAAGTTCCAGTTTAATTTCTATATTTTCTTATACATTTAATTCAGGCTCAGAATCTATTTAATTATATTTTTTTTTTAAGTGCATATTCAACTTAAATCCGGGGCAACTTTAAGTTTGCTGCCTCTTTTGTAGCAGAAAGCCTTTTGGCCCCCTTTGAATAATTTTATTAATTACAAATTATGCGCCTAATGAAATGGCCAGAGCAGAGGGACTTTTGCCAGCACCAGCGAGTGTTAGAGGATAAAGGAGTGGGCGTATATACAGATATATATATATATATATATATATATATACATATATATATTTGTATATGGCATATCCTGGTCGATGCTGACGTTGACGTTAACGCTGGCAGCGACATCGGCGTTTTGGCATCGGCACTGCCCACATGAATTTTGCATAAGCCCCAGCCAACCACAATGCAGCAGCAGCAGGACTATGGCTCTTTTCGGGGGTCCTGTAGCCGTGTAGTTACGGGTACGCAGATCCTGGCATCAGCCGGGTGCGGGTCCATGGCCAAGTCTCTCTCTCACTCACTCACTCACTCATTCTCTCTTTACCAACACTGCGTATTGTCCTTGCGCAGGGTGGTTCCTGCTCTCCATAGAGAGAGACAGACAGACAGAGAGAGAAAAAGAGAGAGAAAGAGAGAGCGTGGCAGGACCTGCATCATGAGAGAGAGAGAGAGAGCAACGCCAAGGGTGCAAACCAATAACCGTCAGACTAATTTTGGGATTGGTTTATAATTGAAGAGTTTGCCATTGTATTCGGCAACATCCCAGCCAGGGTAGAGGAGGGGCAGCAGCAGGACCAAGAGTACCAGCAGCAGTAGCAGTAGCAACAACAGCAACAGCAACAGCAACAGCAACAGCAGCAGCAACAGCAACAGCAACAGCAACAGCAACAGCAACAGCAACAGCAACAGCAACAGCAACAGCAGCAACAGCAGCATGAGGCCTCTTCTACATAGTTTCTGTATATAGAAGTATTATTGTAGTCCTCTCCAACGTGCTTATCATTTTAGAGTTTTACATAATTGGCACGGGTCCGATTTTGGTGGTGTCCATTTTCCATTTCCCTCGGCCTTTTCTAAGCGGGGGCGTGGTATGTTTCCTTTGTACATAGAATCAAGAGGTCGGGGGGGGGGGGGGGGGGGGGGGGGGGACATAGCACTAAGCGCTAGTTTTACCCGCCCGACTGCGCCACATTCACACACAAAAAAGATAAATAAATATGAGTGGACCCCCCCCCCCTTGTATTTCTAGGACTTTTTCCAGGTCTCTCGCTAGCACAGCTCACAGGACACGGCTTTAACCCACTCGAAATGGAAATGGAAATGGGGCAAAGGGAGAGGAGGTTAAAGGAAGGAGAGGAGGTTAAAGGGAGAAGAGGGAAAGGGGAGAGCAGGGAAAAGGAAGAAGGAAACAGGGAGAGGAGGGAAAAGGAAGAAGGAAACAGGGAGAAGGGAAAAGGCAGAAGGCAGAAGGAAGAGCGGAGAAGGGAGAGCAGAGCAGGAAGGGAGCTAGGGAACAGGATACCAGGAGCAGAGCTAGGAGCCCCGTCTATTTGTAGCATACTTTTCAGCTGTAATCAGTTTAAATGCTTAACAAAGCAACACAAAAGCAAGCGAAGGATAACGAGCAATGGGGAATGGGGAATGGGGAATGGGAAGGGAATGGAGAAATGGGGAAAGGACCAGGAACACCATTTTAGTTGCTATTCATATTTGTATAAATAATTCAAGACTTCCATACATATTTGATGGCTAGACAAAAGAGTTGTGAGAGCGGATTCGTATCCCATATCCGTATCCGTTCCATTTCGCCACGTTTCATTTCATTTCATTTCATTGCGTTTCGTTTCCAAGCATCTCAAGATGCGTTCAATGAACGGGGAACCCCAAAAATCCCCTCCTTTTACTCCTCTCTCTCTTTTATATTTTTTTTGGCGGAAAAGTAACAAGTGCAAGGCAACTTTAAATATATTTCTTATGCCGCGTGAGTGGAAAACTTTAGAAATTATCTCGGGAATGGAGGGGGAAGCTTGGAAGTTTTTCCACGTGATAATTACAATGATTAGTTTTCGGGGAACTATAAACCTGAGGAACACTGATAGAAAAAAAAGGCGCCTTTTAAAATTTCAAGCATTCTATTAAATAATTCTTAGTATAAATACGAAATTTATAATTAATTAATTAATTAATTCTTAATATAAATGCGCAATTTCTATAATTAAGATTTTTTATCATGAATTTAGAATGCAAAAGCTCTTGAAGAAAGAAGAAAAAAATCCTAAAAGAAGACCGAAATAAGCTTAACCTACGGTTGTCACGATTATATGACCAAAAATTCTTTGATCTATCAGTGCAGGTCCTTAAATTATTTACCCTGGATTTTTCCAGGCATTTATCTAGAGTTTTCACTTAGTTAAAAATGTAATTTATACCTTTATTGGAATTTATTTAATTGATATTAAATTCTATATTATTATTTACAGATGCACCATTCAATGGACCAGCTGGACATGCTGGATCCAACGGGCTCGATGACCACATTGGCGCCCATTTCGGAGTCACCACTAACGCCCACACATCAGCACCTGCACGGTTCCTATCACAGCATGAATCACATGATGAGTCACCACCATCCGGGCACGTTAAGTGGCCACACGGGGGGTAAGTAGTGATCATTGGATCAAGATAGTTAGTAGTTTACATATTGTTGTGGCTTGCAGGTCACCATGGACACTCAGCGGTACATCATCCTGTCATCACGGCGGCAGTGGCGGCCGCTGGCCTGCATCCTGACACCGACACCGATCCCCGAGAGCTCGAGGCGTTTGCGGAGCGCTTCAAGCAGCGGCGCATCAAGCTGGGTAAGCGGAAATGGCTTTTTCTATATTTTTTATATTCTTTTTATATATTTTTAAATATTTTTTTTATAAGAAATAAAAGTCAAAACTTAAATTTTTAACTTTAAATATTTATAGATTTTTTTAAAGCCCAAAAGCTGTGGTAAATGTTATAATTTTAGAATTTGTTCATTTTTTATTCATTTTTGGTTCATTTTTTGTTCATTTACACTATCTAGTGGCGCCATCTATGTCTGGGTATTGTCTTGCATTGCCTAAGCTTTTGTTTTGTTCCTAAAAAACCTTTACTCTTAGAAATTTTGTAGTGTTATCATCTCTAAAAAAATTATTTTTATTAAAATGACTTTAAATATAATTTAATTTCAATTACTTTAAATTTATATACCATAATATACCAAAATACCCCCTATATATACCCAAAATATACCAAAATATACCAGAATATACCAAAATATGCCAAAATATATCCAAATACACCCAAAATATACCAAAATATACCAAAATATACCAGAATATACCAAAATATACCCAAATATACCTTAAATATACCCAAAATATACCAAAATATACCAAAATATACCAAAATATACCAAAATATACCAAAATATACCAAAATATACCAAAATATACCAAAATATACCCGAATAATAAATTTCCATCAATTTCAGGTGTGACGCAGGCCGACGTGGGCAAGGCCCTGGCCAATCTCAAGTTACCTGGCGTCGGCGCACTGTCGCAGAGCACGATCTGTCGTTTTGAGAGCCTAACGCTGTCGCACAACAATATGATCGCCTTGAAGCCCATCCTGCAGGCGTGGCTCGAGGAGGCCGAGGCGCAGGCGAAAAACAAGAGACGCGACCCGGACGCCCCCAGCGTGTTGCCGGCAGGCGAGAAGAAAAGGTAGAAAGTGTTTTAATCGATCCGCTAGCCGAACCCACTCCTTCTCCTCCTCCACCTGACTTCATCCTTTGTCCTTAATCCCAATCTGGCGAGAAATCGCTGAACCCTGAACCCCTCACAGAGAGCATCTTCCTCCCTCTTCCAGCATCGGATTAGCGAAGAAATTGGCCCAACATCGAAAGAACGCACAGAGTTTTATGGAATCGAGCTAGTATGCCAGTTAAAAATTTACTTTATTATTTTTATAACATTTTTAAAATTAAATTTAACAACAGAAAAAATATTTATAGATTTTTTACCAGTTGAAAAACTCTCAGAAATTAAGAAATGATTTTTAAAAAAGGAATTATATGCATATTAATATGTTAATACTGTTTTTTTAATATGAAATTAAATATTAATACAATTTCTGATTTTTGTATCTAAAAATGTATATTTTCCAGTTATTTTTTATATTTTTTTAAAAATTAAAAAGCATACAAATAACCAAGTTATAGGCAAACCTTTTAGACCTCTTTCCGAATTAAAATATAGATTTTTTTATCACTTAAAAAACTCTCAGAAATGAAGAAAGGATTTTTAATAAAGGAATTATATACATTCTTATATTTCAGGGCTTTTTTTTATTATGAAATTACATTTTTAGACAATTTTTTGTATATAATTATTTTTTATATTTTCTAAAATATTAAAAACTATAAAAATAATAAAGTTATAGACAAACACTTAAACCTCTTTTCGAATATAAATTAGTGGCCTGGCAACATTGTCTTGGCAACATTTTTTAGCAACATTTTCTAGCAACATTTCCTTAGAAACATTTGCCTAGGAACATATTTTCTTAAAGCTTAAAGATTTATATTTTTAATTTGACAAAACCCTGGCTTCAACTCGATTCCAAACCCAAAAACCACAACAAAATGACAATAAAAATTGAAATAAAATCAGCTCTCCAACCTTTTGCCGAATTTACCACCTGTCCGCGTCCGTTTCCCCACGGCTTAGGGAGCCGCTTCTAAAGTAATCTATATCGAGTCTTTTTTCAAGAAAAAGGACTTCCATTGCGGCACCTGAAAAGCGTTCCCTGGAAGCCTACTTCGCCGTCCAGCCGAGGCCGTCCGGTGAGAAAATCGCAGCCATTGCCGAAAAGCTGGATTTGAAGAAAAACGTGGTGCGCGTCTGGTTCTGCAATCAACGTCAAAAACAAAAACGTATGAAATTTGCCGCTCAACAACACTGACAATCAAATAATACAGCCACACAATTAGGTATAGTTAGTAGTGTAACACCATCAATGACTGGCCACGGTTCGGCGGGATTCGGATACTGATAGTCGTTTATGACGGCAGCGGCGGCGGTTAACACGGCGGCGGCATCAGCAGCAGCAGCAGCAGCAGCAGCGGCGGCAGCGGCAGCAGCAGCAGCAGCGGCAACAACAGGAGCAGGAGGAGCAGGAGGGGGAGCGTTACCAGGAGTATCAGGATCGTTAACTGGTACGGTAGCCGGTCCGGTTACTGGAACGTTACTGGGAGCAGGAGCAGCATCGCCACTTGGACATCATCATCATCATCAACATCAACACCAGCAGCAGCAGCAACAGCAGCATCAACAGCAGCAGCAGCAGCAGCAGCAGCAACAGCATCAACAGCCACAACACACAGCATCCGCGACATGTCACATGCCCCTCACGGGCGACTATTACCTTTAGTGGATTCTCGACTCATGATTCCTGATTCCTAATGCCTGATTCTTGATTCTGATACCGATTTCAATGATCATTGTATAGAAATAAATATAGATTTCGCCAGCGATTTGCAGCAGCAGCGGCAGCAACATCATCACAATCACTACAGCAGCCGAAAAGAAAGAGTCCTTCTTCTACACTTCACTTCTCTCTATATTTCTCTCAGTAAAAAAAGTAAAAGAAAAATGCAAAAAAACAATAACAAACAGTACTAAATAATAGCAGCAAAATACACACAACTATAACATAGTTCCCTCTCCTCCTCCTACTCCTTCCATTTCCACTAATTTTCCTCCAATTTAAACCCTTGAAACTCCCCAAGAGAACGTGGAAACCCTTCCCCCTTACACTCCTCCCTAAGAGAACGTGGAAACTCTGAAGTATAAGCAAGGAGAAATTGCAAATTATAAACAAAAAACAAAAAAAGAAAAAATAAGAGAGAAAACGCAAAAAAAAAGAAAAAAGGACGAAAACATGCAACCAAGAAATACAAGAATTTTTTTAGGAACGAATAATGAAACAATGGACCAACATATCAAATGCAATAATTTATTGAATTGTATAAGAGAAAAAGGTAAGCAAAAAAGAGCAAAAACCATTGGTTGTTGCACAGAAAAAAATATAATATTTATTTTAAGATATAAGCATTATTTTATATATATTTTAGTTTTATTTTTATATTTTATTTTATATTTTATATATTTTTTACGCACCTAAATAATACTTTATTTATAATTAATTAATTTATTTATAATTAACCGAAATATTAATCGTTTTTTAACCTTAAAAAGTCTTGTCTTAAACCTGAAAACAATGAAAATATTTAACAAAAATATATAAGAAAGTTTTTTTAAAATTGTTCAATGTTAAATTCCTGAAATTCGTTAGTAATTCGTATTTTATTTTGATTAATTTTTTGAATTTATAACAAAAAAATTTACATTTAACGAAAAAAAATAAGAACGTTTTTTGAACATTGAAAATTTCTATTTTTTGTAAGTTTTGCATTTTATTTTGATACATTTTTACATTTATAATTATTATTTTCTTATAAAACTTAAAAGAATATTAAAATCGTTCAAAAACCTGCCTGAAAGTTTGCAATAAAAATCAATCATCTTTAAGATTTTGTGTAAATCTGTTATATTTGTTAGTTTTTAGGTTATAAAATTTTAAAGAACAGTTTTGTAAATTTTTTAAATAAAAAAGAAAACTTACAAGAATCTTAAAACCGTTCAAAACCTGCCTGAAAGTATGCAATAAAATCTTTAAGATTCTCCGCTTAAATCTGTTATATTTGTTAGTTTTGAAGTTATACAAATTTAAAGAACAGTTATATCTGTTCCATATTCTGTTATATTTCTGTTATATTTCTTAGTTTTTAGGTATAAAATTATATATAAAATTTTATAGAACAGTTTCTTATTTTTTTGAAATTAAATTTTGACTTTTTTACCATTTTAGTTTGTTTTGGTGCATTCTCAGCCACCTTTTGCCAGTTTTAACCGAAAATAAATTGACCAAACTAAGCCATTTATTTGTATTTCTCTTTCATCCCCTCTTTTACTTACTTGTTTCCCTTTTGCAGAATACAAAAAAAAAACAAAGAAGAACAAATTGAAATGATAAATCAATTGAACAACACACGACGGGCCTTCCCCTCTCTCTCTCTCTCTCTCTCTTTGTCTCACCAGGAAAGAAGAAGAAAGAAACCCCTCCACTCCAAAATCTGCTACTGCCCAAGGAAAAGGATAAACACACACACAGACAACACACACACAACACCCACACAAACACAGAAATTACACGTACACCCACAAAGACCAAAAAACGAATGCCAAGAAATTGCTTCAAGTGATCCGATAATAAGAATCTAAGCTTATAAATCTAAGGAAAAAATGGCAAAACGAGAGGAGATACTGGAGGAAACAACAACAGCAGCAGCAGCAGCAGAAGCAGCAGCAGGAGCAGGAGCAAGGACACACAACACACAACACTACACACACACACCACTCACTTGCGATAATTGCATATTAGCCACTCTGTATATAAATACTATATACAATATAGGGAACTTTGATTCGATTGTAAATACCAAGCAGCACACGTAGCCAAAACAAAAAAAAAAAACAAAAAAAGAATAATAAAAATAAAAAATAAATAAGGACAATGATGATTTTTCAGCTAGCTTACCGTAGGATCCAGAGAACCAGGCCAAAAAAAAAAGAAAAGATTAGCCACACTAAGCCCCGAACCCCCCCAAGTCCCAACTCCTCCATTCCAAGATAACATCAAGGAGAAAGCATAATTTAATCCTTTTTTTTGTCTAATTATAAGTAAACTAATGCAAAAAAGAAACAAAACAAAGCAAAAAAAATAAAAGAAAGAAACTAAATAAATGCAGAAGAGAGTTAGCAGCAACTGTGGAGATAATTGCAACGAATTTAAAATGTTGCCAAACTAAACTAAAAAACAAAACTAAAGCGGAAAGACACATATATATATAGTATATATAAAAGCCACTCTATGACAACTATGCATAAAACATATGAGTATATATTATATAGTAATATATATTATATATATATAAAGAATTTTAAAAAAATTATATACTATACAATACAAATTTTTTTTTGTGTTTTTTTTTTATATATAATTTAGCACATTTTATAGTTTTTAACTAGAATTGTACATATATGAAAACGAAGAAATATAAAGATCAAGGTTATATATAGCGTGCGTGTGAATGATTTTGAATGAGTAGCCATAAATAAAAAATAAAACTAAAAAAAACAACAAGAAAAGCAAAGAAGAACCCAAAGTCAAGAAAAGCGCGAAATTCAATAATAATTTTAATAAAAAACCGAAATTAAGGAAGGCTAAGGGAAAGCTAAATAAAAAAAAAAAACAAATATATAACTCATAGTTTTGTATCGAAACAACATTTTTGCCGACAAATTAGTGCATAAAACAAAAAAAAATGTAAACAAAACATTGAATTTTTTTCATAAAAGGCGCATAATAATAATTATAAAAAATTATAATACCAAACATAAAAAACAACAGCGGAGGACATGCCCGACAAGCTCATAACTACATTTAAATTTAATTTTAGTAGTTTCTAGACACAAGAAAAAACAAAAAACAAAATACTGTAGCATGAAAATCAATTGATTGCAGAGGAGAAGAAGAGATATATAAGTAAATAATAAAAATGCAGCAAGACAAGCAACAAAAAATACGAAAATTAACAAAAGTGTTTTCTCTATTCAAGGGGTAAAATTCTATATATATTCTAGTTAATATATTTCTATTCCATCTGAGCAGCCTCTGCCTGGTATTCTTCAATTTTGCGTTTACAACAACAGCAAAAAATAAATAATATGTTTCCTCTGAATTTAAATTTAAATTTGGCGGTTTATTTAGGTGCAACTCCTCTTTTTCAGTGTGACCAATTAACCAAATATAATCGATAATCGATAATCGATTGGCCAAATAAACCAGGCGCACAGAAACCGCAGCAAGCAGCTGATCGGTTGATTTTATTTCCCCAAGTAACGGTACCTCAAAGAGGGGAAGGCAAAGAAGCCTTCTGATTGGTCAATTCAAATGTACACAAAGGGCGGCCATTATTGAAATTGGAAAAGAGCCGTTACAAGCAAGCTGCAGAACTAGCAAACAGCTGATCGCAAGTCACTTGCTGCTGGGCGCCGGTCACCTGCTGCTGATTCTGTTCGCCTGGTAGCTTGAGCGCGATTATTGTTTTAAAATATCGATTTAAATTAGAATATAATTGTAATTAAAAGATTAATCCAAAAATATTCTATAAATTATAATTAGCTTATTTGATTTTTTTTTAAATTTTTCACAAAACGGAAAAAAGTCAAAAAAAAATTATTTTATCTAGAACATGGCTATCCAAACACTAACTAACGCAGCTATGCTCTCGCTTTTGAAATTCCTGAATTTTTGCCCAAGATATGATATTTCACTTTTGCAATTCGCCATTTAAAATTTCACAACATGGCTAGAACGAATCTCCTGTTAATGCTGATTAAGAATACATAGGGTTTATAGGGTCATTTCCGATTCCTTCACTGTTAAAACAAATTTGAAAACATATTTTGCAAGGGTCGTAAGAACATGAAACGCCATCAAGCGGCCGCCGCTTGAACTACAGTTTGTAGGCAAGGGGAAAGAAGGAAAGAGCGGTATGGATTTCATTAATGTTTGATATCTGGTCACACTGAAAAAATATCTGGATAAAGTTGATATGGTCACACTGCAAAAGTAACCGCCAAATTTGAATATTCAAATATAAAATATTATTTATTTTCCATTGTTTTTGTTGTAAAAGAGATGTTGTTGTTGTTGTAAAAGAGATGTTGTTGTTGTTGGCATAACTTCAGCTTCAGTCATGCCATTTTCAGTAGAAATCCCTTATTTTCGGGATTTCAGACACCAGGCGAACAGAATCAGCAGCAGAAGCCCGGCGCCCAACAGCAAGTAAATTGCTATCAGCTGTTTACTATTAATGCAGCCTGCCAGTGACGGTTCTTTTCCAATTTTAATAATGGCCGCCCTTTGTTTACACTTGAAATGACCAATCAGAAGGCTTCTTTGCTTTCCCCTCTTCTAGGCACCGTTACTTTACGATTTAAAATCAGCCGATCAGCTGCTTGCTGCGGTTTCTGTGCGCCTGGTTTATTTGGCCAATCGATTATCGATTATCGATTATATTTGGTTGATTGGTCACACTTAAAAAGAGGAGTTGCACCTAAATAAACCGCCAAATTTAAATTTAAATTCAGAGAAACATATTATTTTTTTTTTTGTTGTTGTAGTAAACGAGTTGTTGTTGTTGTAAAGGAGATGTTGTTGTTGTAGTAGGCATAATTTCAGACTTCAATCAGACCATTTTCAGTACAAAATAATCCAATTCGGGATTTCAGATACCAGGCGCACAGAAGGCAGCAGCAAGCGAATGAAAACTGTTATAAACTGTTATACTTTAGCCGAGTTTCAAACCTTATTAGTGTGCTACTAAGCGAAGACTCCAACCATTTATAACAGAAAGTTCGAAACTCGGCTAAACTGTTATATGGTTCGAAGCTAGGCTAAAGTATAACAGTTTACAAAACTTTTCAGTTGCTTGCTACTGTCTTCTGCGCGCCTGGTATATAAAATTCAGAAATTAACGAATTTGTACTGAAAATGGCCAAATTGAAGTCTGGATTTGTGCCTACAACAACAACAACATCTCTTTTACAACAAAAATAACAAAAATATTTTGCCCAAAACAATTTGCAAAAAAACTTAAATTTCATATGTTCATACCTTTTTTTTTAATTTAAATTCAAATTTGGCGAGCGAAGAGATGTGTTTTAGATCATGTATGAGTTAAGGTTTTTTTGGCAAATTGTTGTTGTCAAAATGTTTTTGTTGTTGTTGTACAAAATCTTGTAGCTGTAGTTGTTGTTGTTCTTGTAGGCACAAATCTAGATTCAAATCTGCGCATTTTCAGTACAAATTCATTATTTTCGGGATTTCAGACACCAGGCGCACAGAAGGCTGTAGATGGACGATGAGCGAAATTAAATTAGTTTGAGTGAAAGCTCAATTCAATATTTCACTCAAAATAATGAGTGAAAGCTTTAGTGCACACTCAAGTCAAGTGATGCTTATTTAGCTATTTTGCAAGATTTGGAAAAAAAAGGCATAAAAATAGCTAAATGAGCATCACTTGTACACTAAAACTTTCACTCATTATTTTGAGTGAAATATTGAATTGAGTGTGCACTAAAGCTTTCACTCAAAGCAAATTATGCTTGCTCATCGTCCATCTACTGCCTTCTGTGCGCCTGGTGTCTGAAATCCCGAAAATAAGGAATTTGTACTGAAAATGGCCTGATTGAAGTCTGAAATTATGTCTACAACAACAACTTCTCTTTTACAACAACAAATACTTCTTTACAACAAAAACAATGGAAAATAAATAATATTTTATTTGGAATTTATATTCAAATTGTATTAAAACTAATATATTTTAAATATTTAATTTTTTATTAAATTATCGTTATTTATTGCCATGAATATCGCTCATAACTAAGCCAAAAATGCATTAATTTTCAATCGGAAAACAGTTTTGTGCTAGTTTTTATTAGCTTATAAAATCTGTATCTTAGGTTTTCAATTTTTTTTTATTTCATTTTTTTTTTATTTTTGACAATTTTTATGATGTTACCCCTTATAAAATTTTGAAAAATTTGAAAAAATGTTGTTCCTCTTTTTCTTGGCTAAATAGAATCTCCTTTTGACGCTGATCAAGAATATATATGATTTATGGGGTCGGAAATGACTACTTCACTTAATTTTAAGCTTCTGAAAACCATTTAAATTCCAAAAAATGTATTAAAAATTCCAGATACCAGGCGCACAGAAGGCAGTAGCAAGCGACTGATAAACTGTTATACTTTAGCTCAGTTTCGAACCGTATAACAGTTTAGCCAAGTTTCAAACTTTCTGTTATAAATGGTTGGAGTCTTCGCTGTGTAGAACACCCATAAGGTTTGATACTCGGCTAAAGTATAACAGTTTATAAAAGTGCTGAGTCGCTAGCTACTGCCTTCTGTGCGCCTGGTATCTGAAATCCCAAAATGAAGAAATTTGTACTGAAAATGGCCAGATTGGAGTTTGGAATTGTGCCTACAACTTGTTTACATAATAAACATAAAAAATAAATAAAATCGTGGTATTTTGGGCATAAAAATAAAAAACGTGTTTTTTTTTCTTTTAAATGTTGCCTGCGTTTAAGTTACAGTTAAATCTTTATTAGATTTGATTGTGTTGTTGGATTTTTACAATAAACCTTTGTTTGTTTACACTTTCCTGGACTGCCACTGGCACTGCCTAGACCACCTTGTAGCGTCCCTTGTTGAAGACATGGTGGGCAGAGCTTAGCTTGAGCAGTTCCTCCTTGATGAGGCGCGTAATCTCCCGCTTGGCCTTCTGCACGGCAAGCTCGCTGCAACTCTCGATGGCCAGATAGAGCTTCCTTTCGCCATCCGGCGGATTCTTGCCCTGCGGCACATAGGTGCCGCGCACGGTGAGCCCAGCCTCCGAGTACTCAGAGATCTGGGCGAGGGCCTCCTTGGAGGTAACCTTCCAGCGTGCCTGCTGAGGGAAATCATTGATCTCCAGCTCCTCTTCGTATTTGGTAAACGAATTGCTTGTGCCGCCACCAATGGTGCCCAGACTCTCCTCATCCTCCTTGGGCTGATAGTTGAGTTTGTTGTTCAGCTTGGCGGCCATTTGTTCGGCCACCGTGCGTGCGGTAAGCAGCGGCGGTGGTGGTGCTCCAGGTACATGCTGTCCCTTCAACAGCGGCTCCACAACCGTTGTCACCGTGCTCTTTGTATCCAAATTCTTGCTGCTATTAATCTTGGAGGCCAAACGCTTGGCCAACTCCAGTTTATCCGAGCTAAGCGCTGCTCCGCCGCCGCCAGCTGCTCCTGCAGACGCTGCACCTGCACCAACAGCGCCTGATGCGGCGCCGCCGCCTGGTACAGAGCCTGCTCCTGCTGCTGATGCCGCCGCTGCAATGGCCATATTGGCAGCAGCAGCTGCAGCAGCCGCCGAGGCCAAAGCCACATTGCCACCAGAAGCGGCAGCGGTAGCAGCAGCCACCGCAGCAGCAGCAGCAGCCGCCGCAGCAGCCGATGTATCCTTCACGGTACGCTTAGCAGCAAATATCTGTTCGATTTGCTGATCAATATCCTGCTCAATATCCTCCTCATCATCGGAATCGGCCAGGCCCAAGGCGGCCTTTTGCAGCTTCTTGCTTTCCTTCACCGCATTGAATTCCTGTTCATCGAACTTGAAGCCTTTGCCACTGAAACCGCCGCCAGTGTGCACAGTTTTTCCCTCAGCCTCCTGGGCAGCCTTGTACTCGGTCCAAAGCATTTGCAAATCGGCGGGTATGGGACTGCCTGAGAGGTCCAAGGCGCGTATAACATCGCCAGCATAACGCGATTGTTCGGGGGTAATGAAAGTGAAGGCGCTGCCCTTTTTGCCTGCTCGGCCAGTGCGGCCACACCTGAAAAAGGCATGAAAAAAACGAATTTCAAACGATTTTGATCTCTCACCTGTGCACATAGTCCTCGTAATGATTGGGCACATCGTAGTTAACCACCAGGATGAGATCCTTGACATCCAGACCCCGCGCTGCCACCGAAGTGGCTATCAGCAGCCGCACTTTGCCCGATTTGAAGTCAATGATGGTTGAGTCGCGATCAAATTGATCGATGCCACCATGTAGGCTCATGCAGGGATACGAGGCCTTCATGAGGTCACGGAGAAGGATATCGGCATTCTCCTGCTTATCCACAAAGACAATAATGCTGCCAGCTTCCTGATAAATGCCCAACAGCTCCAAAAGCTTAAAGAACTTGGCATCATCGTTTAGAATGACAACATTCTGTTCGACATCCTTGCAAACCACCGACCGACCGCCAACAATTACCTCAATGGGTTTTTTGAGAATGCGACGAGCCAAGGCCTCCATTTGCCGTGGGAATGTGGCACTGAACATCACAGTTTGACGATCCGGTCGCACGTTGTCAATGATACGCATCACTTGCGGCTCAAAACCCATGTCAAACATGCGATCTGCTTCGTCGAGGACCACATAGGTGACACGTCGTAGATTTGTGACGCGTCCTGAGTTCGCTGCCAGCATATCAATCATGCGACCTGGTGTACACACAAGTATTTCAGCGCCACGCTTCAATTCAGCAATTTGCTCGGAGATTCCAGTGCCGCCGTAAACACAAACGGGACGCAGACCCAGGGATTTACTAAATTTACGTATATCCTTGCCAATTTGCATGCAGAGCTCGCGGGTGGGTGCCATAATGATGGCAATCGCACCGTCGCCATCCTCGAGGCTCGGCTGGTCCAGGATGTGCCTAAACATTGGTAAAATGAATGCCAACGTCTTGCCACTGCCGGTTTTAGCAATACCTATCAGATCCCGTCCGGACATGATGGCCGGTATGGCCTGGCACTGGATGGGCGTGGGTTTCTCAAAGCCCAGCTTGCGCAGCACATCCATCTCCTTCTTGCTGACACCGCACTGGGCCCAGGTCTAAGGGGAAGCGAATGATTTATCAATTCTTTAAATATAAAAGCATTTCTAGCTCACCTTAATGGGCCTGGGACAGCCCTTGCCCTTCACCTGCACCCCCTCCAACTCTGTGCGATATTTCTCCACATCGCTGGGTGTCATTCGTCCAATTTCCGGCACTTCCACATAGAAATTCTTACGAAATGTGGCATAACTAACCGAGGAATGATCTATCTTGGCCAGTTCCTTGCGATGCTTCATGGCCAGATTCACCGCTGTGTCGCGTATATCCTCCAACTCATCCTCACTGGAATACTCCAAACTATCCATATTCTGCTCAATCAATTCACCCTTTTTCGTTGTGGCCGTCTTTTTCTTGGCCACGCCTGTGAGAATCATTACGCCTTGGGTTTTGCTGGGCGGATTCACAAAGTTGTTGACGCGACGCATTTCATTATTGACCTCCTGCATGTAGGCATCCAGGGGATCTATATCATCCTCGGGCTCAGCTTGTTGAGTCTCTGTTGCTGTCGCCTGAGGTGTTTCCGTTGTGGTTTCAGTTTCCTGCTTTGTTTCCTCCACAGAAACCTTTTCATTTTCTTCAGTTTCCATTTTTACAGGCGGTTCAGCAATTTCTGCTGGTTTTGCCTCAGGCTGGGACTCCTTCTCAGCTGCAGCAGCAGGTGTCGTCGTCGTCGTCGCCTCCTTCTTGACTGCCTCCGCCTCAGTTTTGGGCGTAAAACCCATGCCCAGCTTGGCGCCGAATGCCTTGCCAAAGGTGGGTCGCTTCATGGGCGAGAACTTTGTCTCCACAGCATCGTCATCGAAACGCTTGCGTATGCTGTGGAATTTCGAAGGGGGCGAGTCCGGTTCTTCGGCATCCTTCTTGCCGCTGTCCAGCGGCGAAGAAGCATGATTGCTCTCATCCTCCTCGGACTCATCCTCCAAGCTCCATTTCTTGGCCGTTTTCACTGCCGCTGGGGCCACAGCCGGCAGTGTTTTGGTATCTCGCTTGCGTTCTGCACGCCAGCGTTCAATGCGTTCACGCCGCTTAATCATTTCCTGTTCGAGGCGACGCTGCTGCTCTTCCTTGTCGATTTCTTCTTCCACCTCCTCGTCTGACGAGCTGGACGAGGGTACGGGTATTACCAGCGGTGCCGAGGCAGCCGGACGTCGGCCATCAGACTCCCCTCGGTCTGAACGCTGGCGTTCACGATCGCGCTCCTTCTCCCGATCGCGTTCCTTTTCCTTCTCCCGTTCACGCTCCTTTTCCCGCTGGCGATCGCGTTCCCTATCACGATCACGGTCAGGGCGTCTGTAAAGAAGGTTTAGTCATGGTTTTAAAATGCTTAAAATGGCCTCACTTACTTGTCTTTGTCGTAATCCTTGGATCTAGATCGCTTCCTACGCTTGTCATCCCGCCTGCCGCGTTCACTGGCTGAATCCTTGCCACGCTTACGATCCTCCCGGCTGCTACGGGAGCTGCCAAAGTTGCTGCTGCTGCTGCCGCCGCCTCCTCCATTGCGGGATTTTCCCATGTCATAGTCTCTGCCGCGATTATCTCGATCCCTGTCTCTGTCCCGATCCCTGTCCCTGTCCCTGTCCCGTTCCCTATCCCTGTCCCGCTCGCGCCTGTAGGTTAAGGTTATTATTATAGCAAATATTGGCAGTAAAAATATGAAAAACTTACCCTGAACTTTTAGACATTGCGGTTTTGTTGGTGTCCCGGGGACGCCGGTTTAGCGCAAACACGCCTTCTACTAACGTTTAGTGGCTAATCAATGATTATCCACTGGCTTTCTGCCTACAGAACTCGCCAAATGTCGTAATTCTATGTTTTTTATTGAGGTTTTGCCAAATTTTCACATGCAATCCGGCATCAGCTTTTTTTTTTCTTGTTTTTTTTGTGAACTTGCTGTCCACTGGCACACACATCGATATCACTATCGATTACATATTGAAAACAATTGAGAAATTTTTGGTATTTTACCAACTTTTTGGTATTTTTTGAAAACAAAAATTCAGTTTGAATTGTTATACTAACTATTTTAATGAATTATTTAGTTTTAATAATAAAAATATATTAAAATATAAAATTTAGATTTATTCCATTTATTGGACACACATTTATATAACAAAAACAAAAACTCAGGATTAGTTAGGAGCTTTTCGTAGAACGAAAATCGAAGAGCTTGGGTATCACATCGCCGCACTTGGCGGATATCTTGATGTCCGCCAGATGATCGGCCCGCGTATCTCCTATATTGACTATGGCCACCGGCAGCTTGAGATCCTTGGTCTGCAGCACGACCCGGTAACCGGAGAAGACCAGAAGACTGGAGCCGAGCACCAGCAGGCCATCGCTGTTGTACACCATCTCGGCGATCTTATCCAGGCGCGCCCTGGGCACTGAATCCCCAAAGAAGACAATCTCAGGCTTTAAATCACCATCGCACTGGGGGCAAGCGGGTATGTGGAAGTTGTCGATGTATTCCGCGGGTATTTCCACATCGCCATCGGGCCGAATCATGTCGGGGGCATCCTTAAAGGCCGGATTAAGGGAGGCAAGAATGCTCTGGAACTCGTGACGATCGATGCGATAATCGCAAGACAGACACTTGACCACAAAACCACTGCCATGCACCTCCATTACGTTTCGGCTGCCCGCCTTCGTGTGCAATCGATCCACATTCTGGGTGACCACAGCCTGGACGCGCTCCTCCCGCTCAAATCTGGCCAGAGCATGGTGCGTGGCATTAGGCTGGGTGGCGGAGAACGTGGGCCAGCCCACGAAATTTCGGGCCCAATAGCGTTTACGGATCGCTGACGATTTTACAAACTCCATGTGCTGCACCGGCTTGTGATTGGACCGGGCATAGAGTCCAACGCCCTTGGAACGGTAATCGGGAATGCCTAGGTAGGATTATCACATTTAACTCCTTACTCGAATGCATTAAATACGCGAATACTCACCCGATTCCGTGGAGATTCCTGCACCTGTCAGAACCAAAACATTGGGTTTGGACAGCAGGAAATCCTCTAGCCGCTTGATGTCATCCTCCACCGCCGGGTTGTGCTGTGGCACATACTGCTGCCGGGCAGTGTTGCTCCTTAGAGCGGTGCTGCGAAACCGCAGCAGGCTGCCCACGCGCATTTGGGGATTTAATAAAAAATTTTATTATTGTTAATTTTGCACTTGTTACCGCATCAGTGTGACCCTGCAGAAAATACCAAATAAATATCGATATTCAGTGGGCAGTGCTGCCACCTATGAGCCTATGAGGAGTGTTGCCACTCCGCTTGTGCACGTGTTGAGCGCCTTCAGCCGCATAAACAAAATTGTCCAAAGCTGAAGAACTAAGCAATTTTAAATAAAAACAACATGCCGCCAGACATCGAGATTATTGTGGGCACCTATAGCGAGTTCCTGCTGGGCTACCAAATTGTGGAGCTCGAGGACGAGGGCGAGAAATCCAACAAACTTCAATTGAAGCAAACGTTTGCAGACAAATCGCACGCCGGACCCATCAAATCCGTGGCTGTCCAGGGTCACTGGGTGGCCACCGGCGGCACCGATGATCGCATCTTCATCTACGACATGCGCACAAGAAAACAGTCTCAGATCCTGCTCTCGCATGCTGGCACCGTGAACACGCTGACCTTTTCGCCGGACCTAACGCACTTGATCTCCGGCAGCGACGATGGCCATATGATTGCCACCCGCGTGGGCAGCTGGGTCACCGAGGGAGACTGGCGCAAGGCTCATGCTGGGAAGCCCGTCACCCACATCAGCTGCCATCCCAGCAGCAAGTTGGCCCTTTCCCTGGGCGGCGATCAAGTGCTCAATACCTGGAATCTGGTCAAGGGCCGTGTGGCCTACAAGACGAACCTAAAGAGCAAGAAAACATTAGGTAATGCGCCGGAGTGCCTGTCCTGGTCCCCAAGCGGTGATCACTTTACGATTAGCGGCCCGC
Organism: Drosophila truncata; assembly: GCA_008042515.1. Taxonomy (NCBI): domain Eukaryota; kingdom Metazoa; phylum Arthropoda; class Insecta; order Diptera; family Drosophilidae; genus Drosophila; species Drosophila truncata. The sequence goes on from VNJQ01004522.1 coordinate 112,497, forward strand.
TTGTGGTGGAAATTTGGGATATTAAAACCGCCAATGTGGTTAGACGCGCCAAAACATCGTCGAAACCCATTTGCATCAGCTGGCTGGATGCCAAGGAGTGTGTGGCTGGCCTGGAGAATGGCAGCATTGCCTGGATTTCGCTGGAGGACGACAATTCAGAGGCAGCAGTGAGTGATTATCTTTATTTTCTCTTTTATTTTTGTATTAATACGTTCTTATTTATTACCATTTTACAGCCAAAAATCATTCCTGCCCACGAGTTGCGGGTCAAAGCCATTGCCTACTTAAACGAAACACTGGTCACCGCCTCCAGGTGAGTTTTCTTGGCAGCAGCTCTCTCTTAAACTCACTCTTAAATCTTTTTAGCTCTGGTGAGATTAAAGTCTGGCGTTGTAGCCTCGACAAACGGGAGCTGAAGGAGCTGGCTAACACCAACATTGACTGTCGTCCCACCGGCTTGGGTCTGCTGGATATTAGCAAGCTCGCCAACGCCCGTGTCCAGACGAAGCTGTTGAAGGTGGCAGACAAACCAGCAGTTAAAGCGCAAACCAGTCAAGCCGCCAAGGTTCCAGCACCGCGGGGAGTGGTGATCATTGAGTACGAACAGGATGAGAATACAGCAATTGAAACGAAAGCTAAGAAAGTACCCCAAAAAAAGAAGGAGCCCAAGAAGAAGAAGGCGGCACCTGAACCGCAGGAAGAGGAAGAAACCAGCGAAGACAGCAATTCGGAGGAGGAAGAGGATAGCGAGGAGCTCTCCGATAGCGACAGTGAGGCCTCCAGTGATGCTGTTGGCCAGCGACGAAGAAAGCCTACCAAGAGGAAGCAGCCGCCGCCAGTTCAGGGGAAAGGCAAACAGCAGAAAAAGAAATAATTACAAGTTAAATTGATTGCCTTTTACATGTTATGACTGTCAATAAAGTTGAGTTAATCCTAGAATTTGAGCTAGATTTTTAATTATATTGGGAAATAATATAAATATTAAATATTAGTTAGCCCTAATATCAATCAAAGCATTAAGGATTATCGAATCTAGAAGATCGAATAATAAAACACTGAACTAGAGCTGTAAAAACATCGATATTTTCGATATTTATATTTCAAAATATCTATTTATCGCGATTTATCGCATTTTGTAGGTATTTGAATCGAGCTTCAAGAAAGAAAAACATCGTAAATAAAGAAACTATTAAACATTGTTACAATTTGAACATTTTCTAATTCGTTTGCATGTCAAAAAATACTGCAAAAACTATCGAAATTGTATCGATATTTAAATACATCGATAATTTCGATATTCTTATTTCAAAATATCAATGTATCGCATTTTGTAGCTATTTTAAACGAGATTCAAGGAAAAGAAACATCGTAAATAAAGAAAATATTAAATATTGTTACAATTTAAACATTTTCTAATTCGTTTGCATGTCAAAAAATACTGCAAAAACTATCGAAATCTTTATTAGACAATAATTATCTGATAACATTATTAACAATTTTAATTTGTATACAATAGAGGGAGCACACACAGCTCCCAAATCAACAATAACTTCATGTTTTCAGGGGGATAGAAAGGCGGAATAGCTAAATATTTTTTTTAACTATCCCTCTCTCAGGGGGCCAGGAAGTAGTGTATTAGGTTTAGGTAAATGCGTTCCAGCAGCGGCCACAGATGCTCGGCCAGAAACTGGATCAGGTGTCTGAGCGGCGGGCAGAGTGTGCACATGTAGTTCGTGAGGGCGTCCAGCACGCGGACGAGAGCCATGGGTCAGTTGCTGCTGTCATTGTTATTCCGCTCTAGTTGGATGCAGATATTTCCAGAACTGCTCCCCGGACAGTCGTCATCCTCGTTGCGTCCATTAGGTCCCAGGCCGTAGCAACCATCCTCACGTTGCTGGCAGGCATATGTCCAGGCCATGGGCTCCTGAAACTTGTCCATATGCGCTGCATTCAGATACACGTACAGGCGGGGATGATCCAGGTAGGCGGAGCAAGCATAACACCACACGGACAGGTCGCTTAGGCTCAAAGCCAGTGGATGATCGGTGCACAGGGAGTGCATCTGCATATGCTCGTTCACATAACGCCCACAGGCCACCGTTCGACAGCTCAGACACATCCAGTTCTCCGCCAATGAATCGCACTCGCTGCACGCCGCCTTTGTATTTATTGCTGTAAGAGATAATTGTGAAAAATATATTAGAAATAAATAAATTAAATGTTAAATTAATTAATTCAAACACAAAAAGCTCAAGAAAGCATGCGAAATCATCAACCTTAACTTGGAAGCAAGGAACAAACCAGAAAACAAAGCATTTAGAAAGCATACATGAAGAGCTCAAAACAGTTTTTAAACAAAATGGCATGAAAAACGAAAGCTTAATTCTGAAAACTTGGCACTAAACTTAAAAACAAATAAAACATAAAACAAAATAACAGCAAAAATCCAAAAGAAAAATATTTTAAAAGCACTCCGAGAGCAGTTTGAAAAATAACACCAGAAATCCAACAGAAAAATATTTAAAAGGCACTTGGAAAGCATTTACAAAACAGAAAAATATTCAAAAGGCATTCAGAAAGCATTTACAATATAATAACAAAGTTTAAGATCTTTTCAGGCAAAGTTTCTACGTCATAATTATAAAATTATTAAATATTTCATAACAAATTTATAATGTAAAAGATCGAATAAGAAGACATTGAATTATAGCTGTAAAAACATCGATATTTAAATACAACGATACTTTCGATATTGATATTTCAAAAATATCGATTTATCGCGATATATTGTATTTTGCAGGTATTTTAATCGTAACTGCTCGAAACTTGGCACTAAACTTAAAAAACAAATAAAACATAAAACAGTTTACAAAAAAAAAACACAAAAAATCAACAAGAAAAATATTGAAAGGCACTCAAAAAGCATTTAAAAAATATAAACAAAATATAAGCACTTTTCAGGCAAAGTTTCTACATGAAAATTATTAAATAATTAAATATTTCACTTCTAAAATCGAATATAAAAGCCTGCAACACACAGAGAGAAGCAAAAACTGGACAAAAACGATGACAATCTGGGATCTTACTTAGCGGCGTCTCCTCCGGTCGCAACAGGCTCAAGTGCGGGCAGGTCTTGAGCGGGTACACGGCGAACATCTCATTCTGCTCGAGGGCCTGAGAGATAGCCCACCAGGCAAGGATCAAAGTCAAGATGAGAGCGCAAGATGAAGGGGTTTAAATTTTGTTCAGATTTGTTTTTTAGACATCAAAATGAGGGAGACAACGAAATAGAGAGAGAGAGAGAGAGAGACAACCGATTAACTGAATGGATGAATGCATGATCTATGGATGATGTTCGTCATACCTCCTTGTGCTCTGCCATGTACTCGGTGAGCGTCTTTACCTTGACTTTGGGCTTGCTCCCGCTGGGCCGTTCCTCGCCACAGTCGGTCCGATCGCCTTCGGCTCCGCCAGTTGCACGCGGAACGCTGTCATTTGTAATATTCAACTGCCGCAAGGAGGCGGTAAGAAAATCCTCATTGTTATTCTCGCCCACAAACGGTTCACGAGGCAGCCGTTGTTGGCCCACAAATTTCAGCGATTGCCAGTGCTCTGCCTGCACCCGAAGGCACTCCTGCAGGGTCTCCACACAGCTTTGGAAGGCCACCGTCGGCGGTTTCTGCAATGCCATGGCCCCCAACTGAGGCGTGGGCACAGGATCACCGAGCAGCGTCTTTGTGCACATGGTCATGGCATACGAAATGGAATTTACATTGTAGCCACCCTCCAAACAGATGATAATCTTGCCACCGGCCAGCGCTGAGAGCCAGTGGGTGAGCAGGCCATAGCCCTCGGGTGTGACTTTACAGCCGCCCAAAGGATCACCGATGGCAGCATCAAAACCGGCTGAAACCAGCACCAATTGGGGATTGAACTCATAGGCAATGGGCATAATGAGCTGCTGAAAAGCCAAAGCATACTCCAGGTCACCCATGCCCTTCTGCAACAGAGAAAGAGAAACATATAAGAAAAGGCTAAAAAATAATGATAAATAACACTTACCTTGTTCCAGGGAATATTTACATTGAAGCCCCTGCCTGCTCCTTTGCCTACAACATCAAAATTACCATCTGGACCCTTGGGAAAGAAGGCGCCATGCTCGTAGCGATGCACACTGATGTACAGCACCTTTGGATTCGACTCGAAAATGTGCTGCGTGCCATTCCCATGATGGACATCCCAGTCAACAATGAGTACACGATCCAAACCAAAGTCTCGGATGGCATACTGGGCGGCAATGGCCACGTTGTTGAAAATGCAAAAGCCATGCGGCTGATCCGGCTCCGCATGATGTCCCGGCGGCCGGACATTGCAGATACCGCTGCGTGATTCACCGCGCAGAACACTTTCCACCGCTTGGAGAACCGAACCAGCGGCCAGGGTGGCGCAATCAAAGGTTCGCGGATGCAAATACACTGAATTGTAGCTCGCTCCAAGCTTCTGCAGCTCCTCTGGATCACGTCCAAGCAAACGACGCACTGAATTCACATGGGCGCGTGTGTGTGCCAGGCAAACCTCGTCTGTGGTTGCACTTCTACCCGTTGGCAGCTGTTTCATCCTTGCCAGCAAGGCGTAATCCTCATGCATTTGATGAATGTGTCGTATGCGCGAAGGCTGCTCCGGATGTCCCAAATCATGAAGATTCGAATGCTCCAACATCTGGGGATCGTAGGCATAGCAAACACGAATCGGTGGCATCGATAGCTTCGTCTCTGTGCGCAGCACTTGCAAGCGAGTCAAATTTCGGGCTTTCTTCTCCGGCGGCAAAGGTATGGCCGTGTCTCGCGTGGGATAACGATCCACCGGAGGCGGTCCGCCTATCCAAATGCGTACAATTTGATGCAAATCGTTGGATTTTTCCTTATCCTGCTGGCCAGTAGTTGTTAGCAGCTCGGACACCTCGTACGTTCGCTGCAGCTGCAGGCAACGCCAGTGCGGTCTGTGCAGACAAATGCAGCTAAGCAGGGCCTTGGTCAGCTCGGGGCGGGGCAGGGCAAGTGGCTCCACCAGCGGTGGGCAGGGATCACCAAGCAAAGAGCGAAGCGTTAAGGCGGCACCCTCGGCCAAAGAATCGAGGCAATAGCCACCCTCGAGGACAACAGCCACACGAGAATCGGCCAGACGCAGTAAGGGGTTCAATAAATGCGGATAGCAAGCGGGAGTCACCTCCATTTCGCCTTCGGGACAACCCAAGGCAGCATCATAGCCCGCGGAGACGATAATCAGTTCGGGTTGGAATTCCAAAGCCACGGGCAGCAGCAGCTGCTGGAAAATGGCCAAATAATCGCCATTTGTCATGCCAATGGCATTCAGGGGGACATTGAAGTTGTAGCCAGTGCCAGGACCAGAGCCAATGGCATGATAATCGGACTCCTTGAGGTGCGGCCAAAAGCTGCCATACTCGAAGCGATGTATGGAGAAGTAAACAACCCTGAAAACGGAATTATTTGTTATCTTTGTTAACCCAAAGGCTGTGTTTTCTAACCCACCTGGGATCATTGTAGAAAAACCTCTGCGTTCCCTGGCCATGATGGACATCGTAATCAATAATCAAAATGCGCTGCAGCTTGTGCACATCCAAGGCATGCTGGGCAGCCAGTGCCACATTGTTAAAGAAGCAATAACCATTAAATTCAGCCTTCATGGCATGATGACCCGGCGGTCGGATAATGGCCATGCCATTCTGTGCCTTCCCAGCAATCAGTTGATCCACCAGCTCGATGGTGGAGCCAGTGGCCAGTAAAGATAGCTCAAAAGTGGACTAAAACGAGAGAATAAGAGGTTATCAGCACGGGGGAATTTGTAATCTTGAAAAACAGAAAAAAAAAAACAAAAAACCTTATCTAAAACGCAATAATAAACGAAATACTATACGGATTTCATTAATTTACAGTGCGTTTCATAGGTAAAGAGATAACAGAGACTGATTTGCTGCTTAGGATCAAGAATTATATACAATATATGCATTTTTTTCAAAATTAAGCACTTTGGCAGCAAGAATATATCAAAATTATGAATATTCATTACAAAAAAGCCTTACAATCACATTAATTGAATTAATACAAATTATTTGAGTCCGTATAAAGATATTAGAGATTGATTTGCTGCTTAGGATCAAGAATTATACATAATATATGCCTTTTTTCAAAATTAAGCACTTTGACAGCAAAAATATTAAAAAAAAATTAATATTCATTACAAATAAGCTTTAAATTCACATTAATTTAATTAATACAAATTATTTGAGACCCAATAAATGATATCAGTGATGGATTTGCTGCTTAAGATCAAGAATTATACATAATATATGCATTTGTTTATCAAATTAAGCACTTTGGCAGCAAGAATATATCAAAATTATGAATATTCATTACAGAAAAGCCTTAAATTCACATTATTTCAATACAAACAATTATTTTCCATAGAATAATTGATTTAAAAGCCTTAAATTAACATTAATTTAATTTATACAAATTATTTGAGACCAAATAAATGACTATAAAGCCTCAAGTTCACATTATTTCAACTTATACAAATTATTTTAGACCGAATAAATGACTATAAAGCCTGAGATCATAACTCTCACCTTAAAGACAATGCAAAAAGAGAAAAAATGTTACATTTACACTACTGGCCATTGAAATAAGTACATGCGTATAAAGTTTGTTTCAAGCCTCGTAAAACTTTTTTAAGAAGCCTTATGAAAAAAACCAATTTATTTTCAGTTTTCGGACCTATACTAGATAATAAAAATATATAACAAAAGACTTAATCACTTAAAATTAAAAGACTACGACCGATTATACCAAATAACCATACAAATGGGTTGGTCACAAAAATAAGTACACCAATTCTTCTAAGCCCAAAATTCGAAACGTATAATATATTTTTCACTTTTTTCTTTTGATTAGTAAACTTATACTAGTATTCGGTATAACTATCCTTATTTTGAACCACTTTTGCGAATATTTTCGGCATACTAGCCATAAGTTTGCAGCAAGTTTCTCCTAGAATCTCATACGAAGTTTTTTCAACAAATCTCCACAAATCTTCACCATTACAAATTTTGATTGTTTTTAATGCGACATTTAGAGTCTTCCCACAAATTTTCAATGGGGTTTATGTCCCCAGACTGACTGGACAAACTCATAAAGGTTACATCGTTGTCATTGAACCAGGCATTGGCTGGCTTTGAGGTATGTTTTGGGTCGGTAT
>VNJQ01004523.1:0-26205 GCA_008042515.1 Drosophila truncata
TGCTGGATCCATGGAAACAGAAGACGGGCATACTGTTACCCCACAAACCCAAGCTATTTACGGCAAACCGTCTGATAGGTCTTCTAGCCATTAACGTCAGAGATTTTCCCTGCGCGCTTTAATTTAATATTCATGCTCTGCTTTGTCTGTATGCCTGCGGCGCAGGATATTGGCACAGACCATGCCGATAACACCTGTCATCATGCCAATAGCTGTTGGAATAGCGCCGCCTCCGGGCAAAATACCCACCAGAACACTGCTTAATGAGCCAAGGCTAAACTGCATTGTGCCAAGCAAGGCAGAAGCACTACCTGCCTGATGTGCATGGCGTGAAAATGCCATTACGGTACCGTTTGGCCCAATAAACCCCAATGCGCCGGTAATGCATGTAATCAGCCCGCATGTCAGCCACGGATGCGCAAGACCTGCCAAACCGGAACAAGCCACTACCACAAAAATGCCGCCCATCACCAAAGCCCAGACAATGGCGGCCTCTAGCAAAGCAGGCATGGCAAACCTATGCACAAGTCTGCCGTTAATCTGGGTTCCCAAAATAAAAGCGGCAGCATTTGCACCAAAAAACACGCCAAAAGCTGTGGGAGAAAAATGAAGAACCTGTTCAAACAGAACAGGCGCGCTTCCCAGATAGGCGAACATCACAAAAGTAGAAAATGTTGTGATAAGCGCATTGGAAAGAAAAACAGGTTCACGCAGGATCGTGCGGTAACGGGTAAAAATTTCGAAGGGCGCCAAGCGCATCCGATGCGCGGGGGACAGCGTATCTGGCAGCATATATATAATGCCAACCATACCCAGAATGGCGTATAGGGTGCCACTCCAGAATATCCACCGCCAGTTCCCAAATTCCAGCACCAAGCTCCCCATGCTGGGGGCCAACACAGGCATCACACCAAACACCAGTGTAAGCTGCGCCATAATATGCGCACCTTTTTTGCCGGTTGCCACATCTCTTACAATGGCACGCGGAATAACTGCGCTGGCAGAACCACCAAATGCACCAATAAAACGCATGATACAGAACAGATGATAATCCCGCACCACAGCACACATGGCAGATGCAACAGCAAAGACTGCAAGCCCTATAACCAAAGGAACCTTGCGCCCAAACCTATCTGACAGCGGGCCTTGAGAGAATTGACCAAACGCCAGCCCTAGAAACCATGCCCCCAGTGTAAACTGAGCAGAACCAGCGCCACCGCCCAAATCCCGTTCAACATCAGGAAAAGCCGGAAGATACATGTCTGTAGCAAGTGGGCCAATTGCCGTAACAAGCCCCAAAAGCAGGATAAGCTGCAGCGGCAGCCCATTTTTAAAAAGGGCAGGATGGGTAGAAGATGTTGTCATGATATCAGGCACCGAGAAAAAACGTTCTGTTTTTTCTCTTGATCTGCACCATTTGTCTATGAATGCAGACACAACGCATCAATGCTCAGGCATAAAAAAAAAGCTGCCAGAATATCTGGCAGCTTTTTTGTAGAAGCTTATTTGCTTTCGGTTGCAGCCGGTGGAGCCGGAGGTGCACCGTTTCCGCACATTGGCGGCATCTGGGGTTCAGGGCGTTCGGCAATCTGCTTCAGCTGTTTCTTGGTCAGAATATCATGAACCTGCGTTTCAACCTGCAGGCGCTGCGTTGCGCGCTCGGTCTGCATGGTGCTGATCTGCTGTTCAATCTGCTGCAACTTAGCCTGATCAACCGGCCCCGGTGTTGTCAGCACTTCACGTTCCTGCTGGTGCAGGCTGTGAATCTGCTCCATGTCCGCTTTCGGGTCTGAAGGCTTGTTTGCATCAAAAATAGCTTTCAGCTTTTTCTTCTGAGCAGAGGTCAGCTTAACGCCATCCAGATTCAGAATAGGACCACCCATGCCATGATGATGCATTGGACCACAGCCCGGGCCACCCGGCGGAGGTGCGCCAACAGCCGGAGAGGCTTCCTGTGCGTGTGCAAAAGAAACTGCTGAGGTCATCATTCCCAGCGTCAGCGCTGTAGCCATCAAAACTTTTTTCATCAGATTCGCCTTATAAAATCTTTACCGTAACAAAGTGCATAAACACCTTGTCTGCTTTTTGACTAATGACAAAGGCTTGTGTCTGAAAAAAGGCATAAATTTAAAAGAAAAATGTTCTGCTTTTGCTTCTGGATAGAAAGATTGCGTGCAAAGTATCTCCAACTTTACATAAAGGAAGAGATTACCTCCATGCTAAAGTCGTAATTTGCGATTGCAGCCTTCCTGCTGCACATTAGCTATATGATTCGTATTTTTGTTGATTCTGACGCGTGCCCCGTAAAAAACGAGGTCTATCGTGTGGCCAGTCGTTACAATCTGCATGTTTTCATTGTCTCAAACAGAATGATTATGGTTCCAGATTCACCTCTGATTGAGCGCATAGTGGTAGATGCAGGGCCAGACATGGCAGACGATTGGATTGCCGAGCGCGTATCAGACAGAGACATCGTGATTACAGCAGATATTCCGCTGGCAGCGCGATGTGTTGAAAAAGGCGCCTATGTTCTTGAGCCTAAAGGGCGAATTCTGGATGAAGATGCCATTGGTATGGCGTTGGCAGTGCGTAACCTGATGACAGATTTGCGTTCAGCCGGTGTCATGACACCGGGTGGAAGCGTATTTGGAAAAACAGATCGGTCCCGCTTTCTTTCCGCTTTGGATACGCTGGTAACTAAAGCACAAAAGCCCCGTTTACGCCCACTGACATTTCCAAATGAATAAGTAGCTTAAGCAGTAGAAGAATAAAACGCCTGCCGGTACACTTGATGCTTACTGAGGAGCCGCCAACACCAACCATGCCCCAATGAAGGGACATGGGAAGTGATGCTAAAATCAGCCCGCTTTCTTTTCAGCTACCTGAGCAAACAATGCAGAAATTGCGTTTTGCGCTTCAGTCTGGATAGCCTTGAGGTGTGCCTCGCTCTTGAAGCTTTCAGCATAGATTTTATAGACGTTTTCTGTACCCGATGGACGCGCAGCAAACCAGCCATCTTTAGCTGAAACCTTCAGGCCACCAATGGCTGCCCCGTTACCCGGCGCGTTAGTTAGGGTCGTGATGATCGGCTCTCCCGCCAGTTCGGTCATGCCGATCTGCTCAGGAGACAGATTTTTCAGGATAGCCTTCTCCTCCGGAGTAGCCGGGGCATCAATCCGCGCATAGTACGGCGTGCCGAGACGTTTTGTCATGTCCTCATATGCAGCCCCGGGGGTACGCTTGGTACGAGCGGTCATCTCGGCTGCAAGTAGGCCAAGAATAATGCCGTCCTTATCTGTACTCCATACCGTACCAGCACGGCGCAGGAAGGACGCGCCTGCGCTTTCTTCCCCACCAAAGCCCAACGTGCCGTGGTACAAACCATCAACGAACCACTTGAACCCAACCGGCACCTCCACCAGCTTGCGGCCGATTTCATTAGCCACGCGATCAATCATGCCACTGCTAACCACCGTTTTGCCCACGCCTGCATGGGCGTTCCAGTTTTCACGGTTTTTGAACAGGTATTCAATCGCAACGGCAAGATAGTGATTGGGATTCATAAGCCCGTATTTACCCGACACAATGCCATGACGGTCAGCATCAGTATCATTGGCAAAAGCGATGTCGAACTTATCCTTCATCCCGACCAAGCGGGCCATAGCATAGGGAGAAGAGCAATCCATGCGGATCTTCCCGTCCCAGTCAGCAGTCATGAAACGAAAGGTCGGATCTACTTCCTTGCTAACAATCGTAGCATTGATGCCGTATTTGTCTATGATCGGCTGCCAGTAATCCACTGCCGCCCCACCTAGCGGGTCGATACCTATGGACACGCCGGATTCCCGAATGACATCCATGTCCACCACGGCAGCCAAGTCATCCACATACGGGGTGATGTAGTCATGGCGCTTTGTGGTGGGAGCTTTCAACGCCTCTTCAAGGCCGACGTGCTTTACGCCTTCCATGTTCTTGGCCATGTAGTCGTTGGCCGCGTTTTCCACCACCTTGGTAATATCGGTATCCGCTGGCCCGCCATGGGGAGGATTGTACTTATAGCCACCATCTTCCGGCGGGTTATGCGATGGCGTAATAACCACGCCATCAGCCAAATCACTGCTGCGGTCGCGATTATAAGTCAGAATCGCGTGCGAGATGACGGGCGTGGGAGTATAGCCATCCTGCGCATCAATGCGAACTTCCACACCATTTGCCGCAAATACTTCCAGCGCGGATTTTAACGCTGGCCGCGAAAGCGCATGAGTATCAATGCCGATAAATAACGGCCCAGTAATGCCCGCGCCCTTGCGATAGTCAGCTATCGCCTGACTGATCGCCAGAATGTGGTTTTCATTGAAACTGGTGGTCAACGCAGACCCACGATGCCCCGACGTACCAAACGCAACGCGCTGCGTTGCAATAGCGGGATCAGGCTTGCGGGTGTAATAGGCGTCAAGCAAGGCATCGATATTAACAAGGCGGTCTGGATCGACCGGCTTGCCGGCAAATGGGCTTATGCTGGGCATTAGCTGCTCCCGAAATACAATACGAAAAAGCGTATATTTTCTTACAGGCCGATATCAGCAGCGTCCACCTGCATCCCCAAGTAGGGCGACATTTTATAATATAAGTATTCACATTTACTTAATAATTGTGTATGTTTCATGCCAAAACATAAGATATATATTTGGTAAGAATCTATATTATTTATCTTAACAGAAGGTAAAAACCTATAAGTGATTACTATCTTCGTAATTTTATTGGATATTTCGACGGGAACTGGTGGAGCCAATCGGGATCGAACCGACGACCTCCTGAATGCCATTCAGGCGCTCTCCCAACTGAGCTATGGCCCCACATCGTTCTTGTGCACAGCCTCTTACATGGTCTGCCCATGATAGGCAAGCCCCTATTTTCAGTAAAAAATCACCTTCATCTCTCTCAACACTTCAAGAAGCGGCAGAAGAGGCAACCCCTGAATGGAAAAAGAATCTCCTTCTATATACGCAAAAAGCTGCAAACCTGGCCCTTCCAATCGATATGCACCCACAGAAGCCAGACACGCAGGACCTTCGGTTTGCAAATAGGCGTCCAGAAAAGCTTCAGAAAACAAACGCATGGTCAAACGGGGCTGGTCAACATGCTGCCATACCACCTGACCATTCCGACAGAGTGCAACCGCCGTATGTAAAATATGGGTATGGCCTCTTAACGCAAGAAGTTGCTCACGGGCCTGCGCCAGATCCTTAGGCTTATCATACCATATGGAATCGCAGGACAACACCTGATCTGCGCCAATAATAAAAGCATCTGGCTGCTGGACAGAAAGCGCCTTGGCCTCAGCCAACCCAAGAGCTACAGCCTCAGGCTTCCATCCCTCACGTTTGCCTGCAGCTTTAAGGATGTCTTCATTTACATCTCCAACCTGGACATCAAAATCCAGTCCAACATCCTCAAGCATCTTGCGCCTAGAAAAAGAACCACTCGCCAAAAGCAGTTTCGAATCTCTGTTCTGTAATGGAGTCGGCATTAGTACTAAATCCTGCATCAATTCGAGTCCCGTTCAGGTACTCGTAAAAAAATGGCCTGTGAGTACTCACCTGAGTACCGGGGTACATGTGGATTGTACGGAACTCATAACTGCGACGTACCGAGTACCGGGCACAACCCTTTAAAACGATAAACCGGTGAGTTGTACACAGCCCCGTACGGGTACTTTCTGGATAACTTCAAAAAGTCCTTGTTTTCCAATACCCTAAAATCTGTACACAGTGTGGGAAAGCTGGGGTACATTTTTGGAATACCGGGTACCCCACCATTCACAGTACTTTTAAACAACTACAAACCTATTTCTTTCTTTTTTTATAGGAAGAGGGGCGTGGACAGCGTGAACAAAGACGTGGCAGGACATCGAAGCATGATGACAGACGAACATATCCCCTCCGCCAAACGGCTTTTAAGAACACTCAATGGTGAAGCCCTGTGGCCGCCTCCGATGTGGCTGATGCGGCAAGCTGGTCGCTTTCTGCCAGAATTTCGGGCCATGCGTGCCAAAGCAGATTTTCTGACACGCTGCATGACACCAGATATTGCAACAGAACTGACATTGCAGCCGATCAAACGTTTTGGAATGGACGGCGCTATTCTGTTTTCCGATATTCTGATTTTACCATGGGCGATGGGACAATCCCTTGAATTTGTAGAAGGTAAGGGCCCTATACTGGGTGCTATCCGCTCTGAGCAGGATCTGGCCAAGTTGGATCCTGCGCGTATTGCCGAGATTACAGCGCCTGTTTTGGAAACTCTGACACGCTTGCGTAAAGAACTGAATGGCCCGGACAAAATTGGTGTTGCACAACCAGGCGCAACCACTTTGCTTGGTTTTACGGGCGCTCCCTTTACGGTTGCCTGTTACATGGTTGAAGGGCATGGATCTCGGGAGTTTGCTGTGACCCGGCAGATGGCTTACGCGGAACCTATTCTGTTTGATCGGTTAATAGATTTACTTACCCGAACAACAGCCGAATATCTTTGCAAGCAGATTGAAGCAGGTGCTGAAGCTGTCATGCTATTTGATTCGTGGGCTGGCCTGTTATCTCCCTCAGAATTTCGTAAACACGTTATTGCGCCATCTCGCCAGATTGTTCAGGCTATTAAAGCCCGACATCCTTCTACCCGTATTATCGGGTTTCCGCGTTTAAGTGGTGTATTGGTTGCCGAATATGCACGAGAAACCGGCGTAGATGTTGTGGCGCTGGATACAGGGGCAGATATAGAAATTGTGCGTTCCATGCTGCCAGAGCATGTTGGAATTCAAGGTAATCTGGACCCGGTTTCTGTATTGGCAGGAGGAGATGCCATGAAGCGTGAGGCACTGGCTATTCGTGAAGCCGGCCGAGGGCGTGCGCATGTTTTCAATTTAGGTCATGGTGTGTTGCCACAAACACCTGTTGAACACGTTGCGGAATTGGTAAACACGATAAGGGAAACAGCCTGATGGCAGAACAACCACTCGTTCTTTCCCCTCAAGGGCATCTTAAACTTATTATTTTTGATTGCGATGGTGTTCTGGTTGATAGCGAAGAAACATGTTGTCGCATCAGTGCAGAAGAAGCTCGGCACGTTGGTATGAACGTGCCGGATAAGCAAGCAGTAAAAGTATTTTCCGGCATGGCATTGCCGGGAATACAGCACATGATTGAGCAGGAAACTGGCGCAAAGCTGGGGGCTGGATGGGCAAGCATGATGCAAAAACGCTTTGTGGTTGCCATGAAAGAAGGTGTTGAACCTGTTGAGGGCGTTTATGATATGCTCAACAGTATTCAAAAAATGGGTGTTCCTGTAAGGGTTGCATCCAATTCATCTCAAGAAGAGATGGATGCAAAGTTTTCTATTACCAATCTTGAGCACTTTTTTAAAAACCGTATTCACTCAGCAAGAGATATGGGAATTCCAAAACCCAAACCTGATGTGTATCTGAAAGCCGCAGAAGAAGAAGGTGTTTCTCCTGCAGAATGTCTTGTACTGGAAGACAGTGATACAGGTGCACGAGCAGCCGTTGATGCCGGAATGGCTTGTGTGATGCTAAGGCCAGAAGGAAACCCTATTCCAAAATGGGATAATATTTTAAGAATTAACCATCTTTCACAATTTGCGCCTTTGGTTCAGAAAGTTTTGCAACAGCAAAGGCGTTGATGATGGTTATAGATGCCCTTTTGCCATGGTTACGTTGGCTGATAGCTTTTCATATCATGTCTGTTATGGCGTGGATGGCCGGGTTATTTTATCTGCCACGATTATTTGTTTATCATTGCCAGGTTGCTGTTGGATCACAGGAAAGTCTGCGGTTTAAAATTATGGAACGCAGACTTTTGAAAGCAATTATGACACCGGCTATGTGTGCTAGCCTGTTTTTTGGTGTGCTACTTGTGTTGACCCCAGGTGGGGTAAATTGGCATGCGGGATGGTGGCATACAAAACTTACTGCTGTATTCTGTATGTTTGTTTTTCATGGGTGTTGTGCGCGTTGGTGTAAAGATTTTTCTTCTGACCATAATAGGCATTCAGAAAAGTTTTATCGTATTGCCAATGAAGTGCCAACTATCTTGATGATGATTATTGTTATTATGGTTGTTGTTCAACCATTTTAGAAAAATCCCCTGTAAATCAGGGGATTTTTATTTTTATATCATATTTTTAATACGTAAAAGACCAAATGCAGCTAAGCTGACCATACAGGTGATCTCATTTTTACGTATCATGTTTTCTACTTCTGAAAGAAGAAAAGTATGACATGTCATACCTTGTTCGGTATCCTCTAGCTGACGGGTACCTTGGGTTAATCCTGTGGCCAAATAGACGTGACCTTTCTGGGTAGAATATCCTGCTCCCTGATAAACAATGCCTGCATGTTGTAATGTTTGGGCTCGTAAGCCTGTCTCTTCTCGTAATTCACCTGCGGCAACATCTTCTATTTTGGCATCTGGTTGAGCCTCCCACATGCCCATTGGTAACTCCCATAGCCGTTTTTTAATGGGATAACGGTATTGATTGACCAAAGTTACAGTTGGGTGGCCATCTGTAGATGTGCCCAAAGGAAGGATAACAACAAATTCGCCTCTTTCTACAATGCCATAAAGGCCATCTTTACCATTAGGTAAGCGGATGATGTCTTCCCGCACACGGGTCCATGGGTTTTCATAAGCAATGCGGGTGGAAACGGTGATGTAACCTTCATCATCAGGTGAAGACATATTCATGCTGGATTCCTAAGTTTTGCTTTGCATTCGCCTATCATATGCGAGCAAATTGGTACGGATTCTGATTATGCCATACCATTACCATGAAGGAATGTAATGAACGGAAATAATAATATTGAAGGAGCACCAGATACAGCAGGAAAAACGCTATGGTCTATTTTTGCCATCGTGGTTTTTACTTTGCTTTGTTACGTAGAAATCGGTTTACAAATGGCAGTTGTGCCATTGTTTGTAAAAGAACAGTTGGGATTTAGCTCTGCGCTCGCAGGGTTTGCTGTTTCCGTTCAGTATCTGGCCACATTTATATCCCGTGTAGGAGCTGGCCGACGGATAGATACACGTGGCCCTAAAAGGGTTGTCATTGCAGGGCTTTTTCTGGGTGCGCTTTCTGGTTTGTTCATCATGCTTGCGCCTTCCATGATGGCCTGGCCTGTCGGGGCTTTGGCAATTGTTCTATTGGGCCGTATTTTTTTGGGCATATCTGAAAGCTGGGTTGCGACTGGTGTTATTGTCTGGAACATTCAGAGAGTAGGGGCACCCGGAACCGCCCGTGTTATCTCCTGGAATGGTGTGTGTTCTTATGGCGGCATTGCATTAGGGGCGCCTATTGCCATGATGATTTATCAGTCTCATGCTGCATTAGGTGGTTTTTGGGGCATAGGCCTGTGCTGTATGCTGATGCTGCTTTTGGGGGTGCCGTGGGCATGGCATCAGGTAGCAGTTAAACCGCTTTCCCCATCTACGGGTAAGCGCCATTCCTTTATGACAGTTTTTGGTCAGGTTGCACCATATGGCATGGCTCTGGCTGCGGGTTCTATTGGGTTTGGCGCTATTTCATCCTTGCTGACGTTGTATTTTGCTGATCAGAACTGGAGTGGGGCTGCAACTGCATTATCTATTTTTGGATGTGTTTTTGTTTTGACACGGTTTGGTTTTACAACTCAGATAACAAAACGTGGTGGCACAATTGTTGCATTGGTTTCCTTACTCATAGAAAGTTTGGGCTTATGTGTATTGGCTATGGGGCATTCACCTGTTTGGGCAAATATAGGGGCTGCGTTAACGGGTGCTGGTTTTTCACTTTTGTTTCCTGCTTTGGGGGTAGGGGCTGTAGCCCGCACAAAGCCAGAAAATAAAGGCATTGCTGTAGGCGCATTTTCTGTTTTTCTTGATATCGCCCTTGGCCTATCAGGACCCGTTTTAGGCTTTATTATTCCGTTTTGGGGATATCAGGGATTGTTTTTAACAACAGCACTTATGAGCCTGATGGGTGTGGGAATATGTGCTTTTGTTTATCGTAAGGAAAATGGACAATCCATTTTACCGTAAGAAACAGATCTCTAAAACTTTAGAAACTTATTTGGAGGAACATAAAGAATGACAATTGATGTACGTGCAGTCGCCGTGTTCTGTGGTTCCCGCATGGGGGCAAAGCCTGTGTATCAGCAGGCAGCGCAGGAAACGGGCAAAGAATTGGCCAAGGCCGGAATCCGGCTGGTATATGGGGGCGGTGCAAATGGGCTGATGGGGGTTGTGGCCCATGCTGTTATTCAAGCAGGTGGCAGTGTTACGGGTGTTATCCCTGAATTTTTAAAAACCCGTGAAAAAATGAATGAAGACGTTTCTGAACTGATCGTTACAGATTCCATGCATACCCGTAAGCAGATCATGTTTTCACGTGCCGATGCTTTTTGGATTTTGCCCGGTGGTTTTGGAACATTTGAAGAGCTTCTGGAAATTCTGACATGGAGACAGCTTAAACGCCACGATAAGCCCATCGTGCTTATTAACGTAGATGGATGGGGCGATAAGGTTGTAGCCATGCTTGATGAGGCGGTGAAACAAGGATTTGCCTCAGTAGATGCGAGATCTTTGTTGAGCGTTGTGCCGAATGCTGCCGCGGCTCTGGAATGCTCCCGCGTTACAGAGCATACAGA
Organism: Drosophila truncata; assembly: GCA_008042515.1. Classification (NCBI taxonomy): domain Eukaryota; kingdom Metazoa; phylum Arthropoda; class Insecta; order Diptera; family Drosophilidae; genus Drosophila; species Drosophila truncata. The sequence goes on from VNJQ01004523.1 coordinate 10,697, forward strand.
AGCGTTGGGTATGGATGTGATGTAAAATAAAATGGAGCAAGGGTAGGAAGGCTCATTTCTACTCTTGCTTCTCAGGCCAGAGCGCTGTATAGGCAGCGTGTAATCGGAGTGTAGCTCAGCCTGGTAGAGCACTGTGTTCGGGACGCAGGGGCCGGAAGTTCGAATCTTCTCACTCCGACCAGACTTTCCCTTAAAAATAGACATAAACAACAGTGCTCACTTTATCATGTGAACACAATACCGCGTTTATGCGCCCGTACCTTATATATAAGGTACGATATCGTTATCTGATCATACTTGCGATATAGAGCTGATAGCCAAGAGCCTGTCCGCTACCTATGGCGGCTCTTGGTTTATAATTACTGCCTCCATAAATAGTTGGGCATCCCCCTTAAATTAGGTAAAATATATATACAATTTGCTTGTCATAAATCATCTATTTGTATATACAATTTACATGAGATACGATTGGGACGAAGCAAAGCGCCAAAGCAACATCGCCAAGCATGGCGTTGATTTTGCTGCAGCTGAAGACTTCGAGTGGGATGAGGCGCTCGTCATGACAAGCCATAGTGCAAACGAACCTCGCCTCATTGCTATTGCTCCAATCAATCTCCGTCTGCATGTGCTGGTTTTCAGCATTGAAACACGTATTGTCCGCATCATCAGCCTACGAAAAGCCAACAAACGGGAGGCAAAGCTCTATGCCGCGCAAACCTAAATTTATCATGCCTACGGATGAGGAAGATGCTCAGATTAATCGGGGTATCTCTCAAGATGCGGATAATCCAGAGTTGACTGCCGAGGATTTTCTTAATGCAAAACCTGCATCCGCAGTTGTGCCAGAACTGGCAGCACAGCGCAGGGTACGCGGGCCACAAAAAGCCCCTACAAAGAGACTGGTATCTATCCGCCTTGATCCTGATTTAATCGACCGACTGAAACAGGATGGCCCCGGATGGCAGCGCCGCGTTAACGATATGCTGCGACAAGCCATCGGCATGACTGGTTAATTTTCCCTTTAACTATTCCGCCAAAAGTCAGCCCGCACCACCAGCAACCGCCAGCCCACAGCCAACGCGATAGTGGCGAGGAAAACTCCCCCGCCACCAACAATCATCCCGCATTCAAAGTCCGGCGTCATGCGGACTGGATAGCCGCGTTATCGGCCTGACACTTGGCAAAGATGGCCTGAATATCCGCCACACTCGGCCCAGTCTTGCTCTTGGACTGTTCAATGGCCTCTTTCACCGTCTCGTAAACTTCCGGCCCGTATTTTTCGGCCAGACCAGCTACGGTACCAACTACACCAAGGATGGCGCTGATTTCTGTTGCGTTCATGTTATTTGCTCCCGCCAAGGGCTGCGCAGGCATCCGGCGTGGTGCCGGTTTTCAGGCCTGCCCAGCAGGTTTCGAATGAAAGAAAATCGGTCTGGAGTGCGTTCACACCCGTCTGGGTGATGCTGTTGCCGTGCTCAATGGAGGCTTCCAGAGACGAAATTTCATTAAACACGGTCTGGCTTGCCCGCTTGGCAAGATCCTTTTGCGTGTCCGTTAGGGTGATGCCCGGCACGTTGCCTTTAATGGCATCGGGAATCGGCTGCGCCAGAACGTGATAGGAACTGTCCACACCGTAAACAGTCTGGCTCAACTTGGCTTGTGGCGTTGCGCCACAGGCAGCCAGTAGGGGTAGCAGCCCCAGAGCAAGGAATGCTTTTTTCATTGGATTGTCTTTCTTGTATAAAGATGAGCAGGCGAACGTTTAGTTCGCCTTTGGTTCCGATGGCGTGGCCGCAGCCTTTGTGCGCATCAGGATGGCTGCATTGGCGGCTTGGCCCCAGTTGGCAGCAAAAAAGTTAAGCGCCCGGTAAACTGGCCATAACTTGGAACCGGCAGGCGGTGCAGGGATCTGCGTTGCCACAAACCCCAGAATAGCTGCGGCGCTCAGGCCAATTTCCACCCAATGGGCATATGGCTGAGGCAGTTGCGTAAGCGCCAGAACCAATGTGCTGGCAATGCCACCCGCTTTTGCCGTTTGCGCAATGGTCGCCCTGGCTGTTGATGTGTCAGCCATGGCCAGCACCACGCAGGCTCACGGGCAGTGTGTTGATGATATCCACGCGCTCGATGACGATATTTTCTTCATTCAGCCGAAAACCGCTTTGCCGCAGGCGTTGGGCAAAACGGTCAAACAGCAGATCTGCCAGGCAATCTAGTTCATGTCGGGACAGAGGATCTCGCTCGCTCATGCACTTTCCTTCACGCGGTCTAATTCCGCCGCGTTGAGTTGATCTGTGGAAGTGGGGGAGGGTGCTGGCGCTACTGGCTGCGGATTGCAGGGGTTAATGCCGCTCCAGAGCAGCCATTCTGCATGGCGCCGTGCCGTAAGGCCCGGCACTGTAATCAGCTGGCCATTTTTGTGCATGTGGTTCCACAACAGAAGCTGATCACTGGCCGCGATATCGTGGCCCGCGTTCAGATCTTTCAGCAGCGTGGAACCTGCCAGTGCTGCTGTGCCCAAATTATACTGAAAATCCAGCAGCGCACCCTCTCGGTTAGGCGAAAGTTGCGTGCGCACTAATTGGCGCAACTTTACCCGTAGGCCCGCCAGTGTGAAAACCAGCAATGTTTCAGCCTGTTTTTGCGTAATAGGCGCAGTTTTGGCCGTTACGGCGGCCCCGTTGGCCAGGGCACGATTGCCATAACCAATAGTCCAATAACCGGCTGGGCAAATGTATGGATGTAGGCGCAGGCCCTCGAACTTGCGGCACAGGCATGCCGCCAACTGGATAGAATCATTCATCTGTTTTTCCGGATACAAAAAAAGGCCGCTCAATGGCGGCCGGAGTGGGCGTATTTCAGTTTCAGACTTTTTCAGACTCTTTCAGCTCTGAAAAAGTCTGAACAATTCTGAATTGACAAATAGGATGGTCAGCTACGGATGGCTGAACAGGTGGTAAAGTGCTGCGGCCAGCGTTGCGATGCCGGTTGGCCCCAGCATACTGGCAACCCACATGGTCAGGCGCGTGGCACCAGCACGCTCGGCATCATCAATGGCCATTTTGTCGATTTTGGATAAAATCAGCGTATCCCGCTTTTCCAGCGCGTCCGTGCGTGCCGCCAGGGCAACGCGGGCATCACGCTCCGCCCGCTGATCCTTTTTCACCTCACTGATATCCCCCTGCATAGTGTCGAGTTTCGCCAGGACGGCGCGCAGATCCGCACCGTCGTTTCCTGCTGTTGGCATGATGTGTCCTGATACAAAAAAAGCGGCTTAAAGCCGCTGAAAACTGGAGTTTATTTCGGCCCGATGGCCGTCACCCACACAGTAATAGGTGTTGTGACCGATTGCGTATGATCGCCCGCCACAATCTGAATACCTACAGACGGAATGCCTGACGCTGTGGGATTTGCTGTAGGGTTAGCGACAGTCATACGGCTACTGCTCTGCATGCATTGAAGCTGGATTGATGTAGGCACGCCAGAAAACGCCACAGGGAAAGCAATACTGCCACCGTCTGCAATAGAGACAGAGAATGACTGAATGCGCCTCCCATAAGGCAAGTTGATAACACTGGCGTTCGTGGTGAAAAAATCTGCCTGATACGTACTGTTGGTTACGCAGTTTCCAGATTTTTCGTATGTGTTGTTGGCATCTGTTTTATTGAGATACGTATTGCTTGCATCTGATTTCAGAAGATAGCCGCCAGCACTGGAAGTGGTTAGAAATGTATCATTAGCCCAGGCACGTGTGGCAACCTGAGATCCATCAGGGAGGTATATTTGCCCATCCTGCCTGAATTGCCACTCTAACCAGTTTTTATCTGCATCCGTTAGCTGCACACTTGCGAATGTATAATTGTCAAAATTATCACGCAGGCAAAAAAGAGCACTGGCATTTGCCAGATAATTTATGCGGGAGACAAACTGCGTACCCCACGTGATATCTCCAGCCTTTGCTGCACCATTGGTACCGCTGCCGCCCCACAATCCAACACCATCGAAATATCCGTTGGTGATGGTGCCACCGGAGTTTTTGAAATACCGGCCATCCGCCTGTGCTGCTGGAACAGCCTCCTGAGATGTAAAATCATCTACATTCTGGACAAGTGTTTTGCCTTTTACTGTCAGGCTTCCTGCCAGATCCAGAGATCCATCCTGCTCCAGAACAGCCACCATTTCGGCTGGTATCTCGTTATAAACCTCAACAGAACCGGGAAAATTGAGCGCAACCTTGGTGCCCGCCGTGTTCCCCAGCACGGTGGAACGTGCGAGCGTGCTGGGTGTGCCAACGGTAAGTGTGCCGATACCCCATTCTGCCTGCGAACCATCATCTGCAAAATACAGGACATTCCCGCCACTCGGAAACGCTGTAGAAAATGCCCGCCGGTTTGCCTCGGCCCCGTTGAGTGTAAAGCCGCCCGTACCGGGTGACGTAGCTGTCTCCAGCACATAATTACCAAGTTGCGCTGCCATCACAGGCGCTCCGTTAGAGTGAGGGTGAGGGAATGCCGATCTGCTGGCCCGTAGGGGTTGGACAGATCTCCGCCGCTGAGTGTTCCGAATAGGGATTTCTGCGCCAGCAGGTCGGGTGTGGCATCAGGATCTGGCACAAACAGAATGTTCTGGCCGGTAGCGGCTGCCTGCAATGCCTGGTCCAGCACCGCCGCATCGGCATCACCCAGAGAGTCATGCACGATGGACAATTTGCGCTGATACCAGCGGCCAGAAACAAATTCCGAACCGCCCAGCGTGGTGACGGTATCTTGCCCCAGATTGCTGCCTGCCGTGCTTTGCGTGCTGAAATTGCGCACCGGCTGGAACAATGGCCCGGCAAATGCCAGTGGCACAGACAGGAACCCATCCGGGTTTGCAGTATCCGTTATCGTGATTTCACAACGCTCATCAGTTGCAATGCTGGGCAAGATGTAAACGCACTGGCCGTTTGCCACATTGCACGGGCCTGACCAGTCCGTGTGCCAATCCACGCCCCACCAACTGTTGATACTACCTGTACGTATCCGCCACGTTGCGGCAGCACTCAGATTAGTGCGATGCAGGCTGATAGCCTGCCATTGCGCACCAGAAACACCAGAGAGTGTGAGCACCGCAGATGTGCCCGGCGCACGCCAGCCCAGGCTTGTCGCACCCTGCTGGTTTTGCAGGTTTGTTACCGGCAGGCCAGATACCTGCGCACTGGCTGCCAGCGTGGCGCGCAGCACGTTGTTTTGCCAGCCAAAACCACAATTTTGCATAATTTACACCAGTATCTGAAAAGTGACCGTTTGATCCGTTGCGCGGATCTGTTCGCTCACTACACGGGCAAGTTGTCGGGTTTGCAGGCCGGGCGCAGGAGCGGAAATGCCGATTACGTCACCCAACTCCATTTGCCAGGCGTAATCCTGCGGGATTGTAACGGCCCAGAGCCTGCGTTGCGTGCCCCATAACGCGCCGTGAGATTGCGCAATAAGGGTGGCATCCGCCTGACTTGCCAGCGCCGTGGTGATGAGTGCCGGATCATTCGGCACACGGTAGCGGCTTTTGATATCAGATGACCACCACACCGCCGCACGATCTGCCACGGCAATGATGGCCTGCCGATCTGCCGAGGCCTGCGGGTGCAGATTGGAACCTGTGGTCTGCACCGTGAAATTATGCTGCCAGCCAATACGCCAGCGCCATGTTGGCGGATCTAGCGAACTATCCAGCGAGGCCGCTGCAATTTCCGTAATCAGATCTGCATTCAGCTCCACCACGGGCGTTTCTGCTGTTGTGGGTGCAGCCAGCGCAATAGGCAGTAATGTGCCCGTACGTGTGGGCACCAGCGTGATATTCAGGCCAGAAAGCAATGTGGTGGCAACTTCTTTGCCCGTGACACTTTCCGAGCCATCCCAATACCAGCCACCAGACCACGGCGCGATGGCAGAGGTTTCTGCCCATCCGGCATCAATATAGGCCGCAGGCATCACCAGATCCTCCAGCAACATCTGCCGCAGAATATCCAGCACACCAGACGGCGCTTTGCCGGAACGGAACTGCCCCAAGGCATCCACCGTGATGCCGTAAACAGGTTTTNCCGTAAACAGGTTTTGTGCCCAGCCGCAGCCATGTTCCGGCCGATCCGGTCTGCACTGTGTAGGTGCCCGGAGCCGGACTGGTTGCATAAATATCCGCAACCGTTGCAGCAAACTGGATACCGCCTGCATATCCGCCTTCATACAGTGCCGTGATGGAGGCAGGCCCATCCGAGATCTGATAGACATAATTCACGCTATCAATCAGCACGGGCGTGATGTTGCACACACTGCCCCGGATGCGCGGCATGTTCTTGCCTGCCACGTTGCTGTCTCCATCCAGCTTGCCCGTTCCACCGTAGGTAGAAACCGGCATGCTGCCGTCTAGCCAGTATGTGGCATCCAGAAGGGCAATTTCTGCCGTGGTGCGGTCTGGCTGCCAGCTTTTGCCCAAACCGGCAAACACAGGCAGAAGGCTGCTGCTTTTCGGATCTGTCCAGATCTGCCGTGCAGCATCCCACACCTTGCTGCCCGTAAAGATCCGCACGGGCAGATGGTCATTTAGGCGGGTTGTCAGCAGGCTATCCAGAACGCCGCCTGGATTGGCCAGCGTGATGGAACCTGCCGAGAAGGAACCGCCCATGGCATCCGCCGACAGGGACAGACCCCGATCAAGCGCAAACGCATCTGTCACATACGGCGGATAGGGCATGCCGTTTTCATCCACAAACCCGGCATCTGAAAAGCGGATAGTATCCGTGCTTTCCAGTGCATGGGTTTGCCGGCGCAAGGTGCCGTGTGCCCGCGTGCCATGACTCAGCGTTTGGGCAAGCGTGCCCGTGGCCGGCTGGACAATATCCAGCTCAACCGTTCGGAATGTTGCCATTTTAAGATTACTTTACGCTGGCAGCCCGCATGAACTGCTTTAATTCCAGAACAACAGCAGTTTTCATGCTGTCCACCGCTTGTTTGACTTGGTTTGTGGCATCTACCGCATTGGCAGAAAGCTGCTTGGCCAAGGATGCCGTAAACTGTCCCGTGTCCACGTTGGCTACGGATTGCAGCATGGTCAGATTGTTCTGAAATTCCTTTGCATAATCAGCGCCGGAACCAAACCATTCCTTGGCCAGTGTCAGATCGGACTGGGAATCTGATTGCAGGCGCGAAAGCGCGTTGTAATCACCCCCCATGGCTGCCTTGTAATCAGTGTTCAGATTATCGTTGGCAGATTTGTATTGATCTTCCACAGACAAAGGCGAGGCATCAGACGTGTCCAGACCCTGCACATATGTGCCCAGATTGGAGAACACAGACGCCACGGACTGATCTGCCTGATCCAGATATTCCTGCTGCGCTTCAAGAGATTTCTCCTGATACTCCTGCTGGATCTGCAACCGCTCTGCATTCTGGGTTTTCTCCAGATCTGCAAGCTGCTGCTGATAGGTGACGTTATCGGCAAAGTTATCACCTAGGAAGCTGCGCCAGTTATCCTGTAGCTGCTGGATTTCCTGCGCCGCACTCACCTGCTGATTGAGCAGATCTGCGCCTTCCTGATCACCCGTGGCAGACAGATAACGTGCCTGCACGGACTGATCAGATTGCGAAAGCGTGGTTTGCTCATTGGCAATCATGGCAGCAGCAATGGCATTGCCTTTATCCAGCAGCGCCTGAGCATCCAGACCGTAGGATGCTGCCGTGTTGGCGGCATCCTGATATTTGGCCTTCAGATCATCCACCTGCTGCATCAGGCTTTCGGAGCCGGATGCCGTGACATCCAGCAGACCTGGCATTGTGGTGCCCACAAACTCCTCAATGGCCTGAAACTGGCTTTGCAGATCGTCAACACTCAGCGTTTTTCCATCCAGAGTGGAAAGCGCCTTGGCCATATCTCCCGTATAGCCGGTGAAATGATCCACCGTGACGTGGCTGGAATCATCAAACTTCGAGACAGACACTTTCATGCTGTCCAGTTCGTCCGCAAGACTTTTCAGGCTTTCCAGATCCTGCGTGAACGTGTCCACGCTATCAAAACTGGACGGCATGAGCTGCTTCAGCTCCAGATTCATGTTGGCTGAAGAGCTGGTCAGATCCAGATCAGGCAGCAGATCTGTCAGGCTGTAGGTATCTTTTTTCTTCCCCTTCTTGGAATAGCCAACTTTGCCGAGTGTATCTGTGTTTGTCGCGGATACGCCCGTATAGTCGAATGCATTGTTGATGCTATCCAGATCGGTCTGAAGCCCAGATGCTACCGTGTCATTTCCATGGATATCCTTGTACACATGGCCGCTGATTGCCAACTGCCCATTATCCACAGAAACATACTGATAATCTTTGCTCCTTTTTGCAAACAGGCTGCCAATGGCATCCCCAATGGCACCAATAACGGAACCACCCACCAGAGATCCCAATGGGCCACCAAATATACCACCGACAATGGAGCCAACGCCCGAACCGACTTCCCCACCGACTTCAGAGCTTTTTGAACCATCAAACAGCTTATCTGTCAGCAGTTTGCTTAGGGAAGAGCCTGCGGCAAAACCGCCTAGCATGCCCATCCCCATATTGAGGGCGCCACCAAGGCTTTCAGTGCCACCGTTCCCAATCCCGCCACTGAACAGGGATGAAAGGCTAAAACTGCTTGACTGATTAAGCTGCTTTTTTTCCTGCTGCACTTCCTCTGGAGACATGGCCCAGCCGGATTGGGAAATGGCATTTAGGTTATCATCCTGAAGCGCACTTCCAGAACCTGAAGCAGAACCCATCTTGCTGAACATATTGTTGAAATCAGACAGGGTTGTGCGTGTTCCCCCATCTATACTGTTCAGCAGAGGATTGATCAGCGCCATTTTTGCAATCATGGACACAATCTGCGCTTCAATGCCCTGCATGGTGGACTTGAAGGACATCCCGCTGGACGTGCCCTGCAGAAATCCCTGCACAACGCCATCAGAAAGCTGATCCGTCATGTCACTCAGACTTCCAGTGAAATCATCTAGTGTCTGCTGTGCATGCTGATATTCCGCCGTGGCGTCAGACAAGGCATCCACACTTTTCAGATAGGTCTGTGTGCTGGTATCTGTAAGAGAATCACCATTGCGCACCAGCTCTTGCTCTGTTTGCATATGCGTGAGCATTTTCTGACGTGCATCATCATTCTGGCCAAGCGAGGCAGTTTCTGCCTGCAACAAGCTGATCTGATCTTTATTCTGCCATGTCTGGCCAATCAGTGCCTGTTCTTTTTGTGTGGCAGTTTGCTTGTCCAGAGCTGCCGTCATTTCATTTACATGCTGCGTGAACGATGTGCTGTGAGGGTCAAATGATTGTAATGCCTCTTCATATGCCTTCTGATAATTTGTGACATGATCAAGAGACGTAGATGTTTGTGCATAGGCCGTATTAACTGCATCCTGTTCATCAGCCTGACGACTGATGGAAGTTACGCTGGCATTCCACTGATCCGCCAGAATGGATTGCTCACGTGCCTGCGCACCCATGATTTGGGCAGCAGAAGCATGCGTGCCGTTGAGAGAAAGCTGCGCCTGGTCAACTTCTTGCGCCACGCTGACCATCTGCCGGTCATAGCCCGTTAAGGCAGATGCGCTTTGTGCGGCTAGCGTTTGCGAATGATCCACTTCCTGCAAGGGATCACGCAGGTTAGCGAGAGAGGCGCTGGTAGCGTCTATTTGGTCATGAATAACCTTTGTTTGATCAGACCACTCTTTCTGGGAAATAATGCCAGCCTGATACTGCTTATTGACAGTATCCAGAGCACCTTCCTGCTTTACCAGAGAGCGCGTGAGATCATCACGCTGGCCATTTACTCCAGTATCACCCTGCGAAACCACGCTATCCACAGATTTCTGCATGTTTGCAGATGTGACAGCGCCATAAGGCACGCCCTCTGTAGTTTTTGCCAGATAATCCATGGTTTCCGCAGGAATGCGGCTAGGATCACCATCGCTTTTCAAATAGCGGTCTAGGTTAGATTCTCCCCAGTTATAGGCCATGGCAACCAGTGTCTGATCACCATCATATTTGGTGTATAGGTGCTCCAGCAGCTGAGCACTGGCAGAAACATTTCCGTGCAGATCTGTCAGATCATTTCCGGCCGCGTTGTCTTGCTTCACTTGCATGGCGCCAATGGCACCGGCACTGGAGCGCACCAACTGTCCTTTTAGGTATTGGCCGGTGCTGCTTTCCGCTGGTGCAATGACGTGCATCAGGCTGGTGATATCACCATTCAGGTGCTGTTCCTGCGCCACCTGGTCAATCATGCTCTGCACGGACTTGATGCCGCCATCTGCCTGCACATGCGTGGCAGATGTTGCCGGATTGCTGGGCATGGAGAACGTAGGATCTGCCGTGTTGCCCTGTGCCATGAGCTTTCGCAGGCTTTCGGGCATCAGGCTTTCGATCTTGCCTTCCAGCCAGCTAAAGCCGCTAGATGATCCAGATTTGATGCTACTCCAGATGCTACTGATTTCATCAGGCAGTTTTTTCAGATGCTTGACCAGATCATCCGCAGCGTTGATGCCCTCTGTTGCCATGGAGACAAACAGATCTCCAATGCTACGGGATTCAGACGCGATAATGCTGGATGCACCGCCCATTTCATCGCTGAGCTTGCGCCATGCAGTCTGGAACGGTGTCAGGCCCTGATCAGCAGCTCCATGAATGGCACTTTCCAGCTTCTGGATCACCAGAGAAACGGCATCAGCCTGCTGGCCCATCTGCACCATATGCTGCACGCTCAGCACCAGCCCAGCGTTGAAGCCGGGCAAATGCTGATCTGCCAGTGCCTGTGCTTCCTTGGCCGGATCTTCCAGTGCTGCTGCCAGTGTCTTGGCGGCATCTGGTACCGTGGTGTTCATGACCGCAGCCAGATCTCGGCTGTCTGCTGTCAGACGCTGGATCTGGCTGGCATCCACCGTAGGCACAGCCGCAATGGTCTGCACTGTGGTGCGGCTGTCTGAGAGCGAGATATCATCATACTGGTCATGCAACGCACGGGCGGCATTTTCCGCAGATTTGGACATATCATCATAATCAGCCCGCGTGGCCCGCAGATGCGTGGAAAGCTGCGCAAGGCTTTCCTGTTCACTTTCTGCATACTTGCCCAAGCCAAGAATGGCTGCGCCAGCGGCACCTGCTGCAATGGCGAGACCGGCGGGGCCAGATAAACCGCTCACAACCCGTGTCAGCGCACCATCCAAACCACCCATTACCTGCACCATGTTGGGCACCTGGTAAAACGCGGCCTGCAACGGACTGCCGCCAGCAATAACCTGATCGAAAAACTTATGGGTTTCGTCTGCAAGAATACCCATTTCGAACGAGGTTAATTTGACGGCAGCAGCATTGCCGCCCTGCGCCGCTTTCTGGCGGTTCAGGGTATCTGTGGCCTTGCCCACATAGGCATCATATTCTTTCTGATTGATGATGCCGGTTGCCAGAGCACTATCAGCTTCTGCAACAGCATTAGCATAATCGCGTTCAGCCGCTGCCAGTGGCACAATCTTGGCCCGAATGGAATCGGCATCCGCAAACGCGCCAGTGATATCCTCCAGACGGGATGCGCTCAGATCATTGCTGGGCAGGCTTATGCCCAGATTGCTGTTGAGGTTGCTCTGGTAGGAACTGGCAATGCTGGACAGAGCGCCATCAGAGGCTCGCTGCATGGCGGCATAATCTGCCGTGATATCCTGCACGCCCTTACGGTATCCGTTCAGGGACAGCAGGTTGTTTTCAAAGGCAGACCGCAGCTCACGCAGGGACATGACTTCTGCCATTTCAGCGGCAGAGAGCTTTTCCAGAACGGCAGACGCACTGGAACCATCCTCACCCATTTTGGTGAAGGTTTCCGCCGTAGCAGTCTGTTCCAGACGCAGCTTTGCTTCCTGCTGCACCAGGGCATCAATCTTTTCCCGCTGGGCATCTAGAACGCGCGTAACATCTTCCGGACTGGTGCTACCACTTCCAATAGCTTCAACACCACGGGCATCCAGCCGGTCATACTCATCCTGTGCCAGACGGATCTGGCGCTGGATCTTGGAAATGCTGTCACCCGTACGTGCAGCCGAGTTTTGCCAGGTCTTATCCGCGCTGGTGGCGCTACGGGTGATAACCGTCACCAGATCTTCAGCAGATTTGGTGGCATCGCTCAGGCTGTCTTTGAATGACGTGCCAATTTTGTCCGCAGATGTAACCGTATCTTCGGCAGCTTCACCAATACCGGACAGGGCTTTTTCTGTATTCTCTGCACCCAGCTGCACATCGTGGGTAATCTGATCTACGCTATCCTTCAGACGCCCCGCACTGGTTTCCAGCTTTCCGGTGCCGGATATAACGGCTTCAACAGTGTTGTTTGCAGCAGATCCGGCAGCCTCCAGACCTTCCTGAAATGCTTCCCCAATGCGCTTGCCGCTTTCTGCCAGCGCGTCAGATTTATCCTGTAGCGCATCTATGCGTGCACCAGCGGCTTCCGTGGGCTGTGCAGTCTGATCATCCACCACAAAACGGGTGATGACTTCATTGATAACCTCAGAAACTTTAGCCATTGGAAGGCTCCGTCAGCACAAGAGCAGGATACGTCATGACTTGCCCGGCCTGCCGATCCTTGCGGTTGCTCCGGCGTGGCTTACGCAGATGTTCAAACCCGCTTTTCTTGGAAAATGTCAGGCCGCTTTCGATTCCCTGCGCTTTCAGGATGTATGGCAGGCGTTCGCCACGGGCATCGCGTCCATCTGACAAGGACAGGAATTTGCGGGCAATTTTGAGTGTGGGATATTGTTTCATAGCCGCTTGCCGTGCGGCCTCCACTATTCCAGGCGGCACACTGGTAATCTGCCCACCCGTATCAATCTTGCGGGCATAGGGCATCGTATTCACGATTTCCACCGTGCTACCTGGCTGAATGGTAGCCGCCGGACGCGTCCACCATTCTCCATTCACACGCACAGCCCAACTGTCACGATATGCTCCGCTGCGTACTGGCGAATGCGTCTGGCAATACTGCAGGGCAAATGCCACGGCCTGCGCCAGATAGGAAAACACGTAACGGACAATGCCACCATCCAGATTGACGCTTTCTTCATCAGCTCCCACATGCCCATCCACAGCCGTGCGGAATGTGCTGGAGGCACGTCCGGATGCAATCAGTTCATCACGATTGGCACGGCAGGCATCAGCAGCTGCTTTATGGAGAGCCGCAGAGGATAGGCTTGCACGCGCAGAGACGATGATCTGTTTGCGCAGAACGTCTGCCATACGTGCCCGTGCCATGATCTATTTTTTCCTGAACGTGTGTTGCAGATCTTCGGTGATCTGCTGGTTACGGATCTGGAGAAATACCTGATCCATTGATTTGACGAGCTGGAACGTGAAGTCTGTTTCCGCCTCATTCAGCCGATGCATCTGGCACCAGCGCAGGATCTCGGCATCAGCCAGTGGCTGCGGATAGGCAACATTACGAATGGCCCCCATACCTGCGCCAAAACCCTCTGGCCGATGCAGGCGCGTACCAGCCACGCCATGCCAGCACCGCCAAGGCAGCATGTTGGCGGGATCCGGATCAATTTTCCGCAACCATGCATCATAGGCTGCCCAATCGTGTTTGGGCGGTGGCAGCACGCCGCAACGCCCTGCTACCGGCCCATCCACCAGATGCCAGTGCAGGGCGGCTATCAGTTTCCCTCAGCGGCCTCTAGCTGTGCCTTGGTAGCGCGACCAACAGAAGCCGCGGCCTGCAATGCCAGAGCAAGCAATGCCCGGTTTTCGCGGTGGGTGATCATTTCCTTGAAGGTGGCAATATCAATCGGGGTGCCATCGTCATTTTCCAGACCCTGCACGTCAATCAGGCACTTTTCGCTCAGCGCCTGTGCCTGACACGCATCATCCATGGAGGGTGGCAGATTGTTTTCATTTACCGGCACATCGGTAGCAGATAGGCCGGTATTATATTTGATGGCAGCAGCGCGGCGCAGCGCCCACAGACGGTCTGCGTAATCTGCCGTCATGCCCTTGGTGACGATAGTGAACTGATCTGTCACGCCAACGGTAACAGGTGTGCCATCAGCGATTGCAGCAGCGTTGCGGGTATAGGAGGAAATCTTAGCCATTATGCAAAACCCTGTGAGTTATGGGTACAAACAAAAATGGCATCCAGATTATGGATACCATTTGCGAAATTGGTTTTGAAGTAAAGAAGGATCAGGAGCCGGTGGCTGGAATACCTGTCAGACGGTAGATGGCAAATGCAGGCCCACCGCTGGCATCTGGATTTCCCTCAATATCAAACGATGCCGTGACAGTTGCGTTTGCCTGAGAGCTGTTCACCTTGGGGTTGCGCAAAGCGGCATTTGTAAACAGGAACGCATAACCATTGCCGGAATCATCAACCGTTGTGACAACGATTGGCCCCTGCGTGCCAGCAATGCTGGCTTTGTATTCATCCCACGAGCGGAAATAGAATTCGATGCTGCCGCTCGCAATGAACTGCCCGTTTTGCACTCCGCAGGCATCGGCATGCCCCATGCCATATTCATTTTTCGAACCATCGCGGGCCAGTGTGCAGGTGAACTGTGTCACACAACCTGCTGGAGCCTGTAAGTTAATCAGTGCGCCCAGAAAATTGTTGACGGAGTTGTGAACTTTCCCAGATGGAGCCGGGAGAACAGCAGACGCAACATCGTTATCATTTTGCTGCACATTGGCGCTGGTGACATCTACGCTGACAGTACCAAACTGTGCCTGCTGTAGCTGGAACTGGATCTGCGTGATTAGGCTGCCCGGATACATTAGGAATGAACCCAGCGTCTTTTTCCGGAACGTGAATGTTTTATCCAGAGCACCGTTGGTCAGCGCAGGGCCAAATATACGAGCATTCGGGCCACCGTTCGCATTTGCCGACAGAAATGGACTGAGCGCACCTTTTACCTGCAGAGCGATAACCCCCTGTGCACCGGTGCGTTGATACTGGAAAAAATTTGCGATGCCGTTATCTGGGTCGTGAATGTAAACATATCCATTCTGTGGCCAGTTATTGATTGTTGCGATAGAGGCTGCATCAATCCCACCGATATTAGGTAGTCCACTGGTGTAGCCATTTGCTAACGTGTACGAATAACCGGTTTTGGAATCAGAACTGCCAGAGACTGTAGCATTAACCCAATCATTCCCCATCACGCCGGCTATCAGATCATCAAACGTGCCAGATGACAGGGCACCTGAAATTGTACCAGATGCCGAAACCTGCGTGATAACGGCCTGAGAAACCTGTTTTTGGGCGTTCAGCTCAGATGGGCGCGCAGTCGTCTGCTGGAGTGCTAGAGTTTCACCCGTAATGCGCAGCGCCTGATAATTGCCAGTCGGTGGCGTGGCGTATGTTGTCTCTAGCGCAAAATCCACGAGCGTGTCATTGGTTTGTGCGCCAGCTGCCAAGCCTGCTGTGGCTCCAGTAAAAGCCATGTTTACCTCAATAAAAAAGGCCACCCGAAG
>VNJQ01004525.1:0-14005 GCA_008042515.1 Drosophila truncata
GGTCAGTTGATCCGACCTATCAAATTTCATAACGATCGGCCGACTATATCTTATAGCTGCCATATAACTGAACGATCGGAAATTACCCAATCAAAAAAAGGTATTACCTGATATTGTACAGTAAGAAAGTCACTCTATGAATTGCACTCATACCTGCGTTGCCGGTTGCGCAATTAAGGTCCTTTAAACAATTCTGACCCCTTGCAAGTGTTCATTGAAAATTAAACCAAATGACGGTTACCAGGTTAAAATGGGATAATCCCATGGATGTCTTTAGTGTTGTCCGAAAGTAAAGGGTTGCAAAATTAAGAATGTAAATAATTGTTGTAATGTAATCCCAGCATTATAAAAAAGGCGAAAAAGGGTAGATATGTCAAATTCAAAGGAAGTATAGGTGTAAAGAATCCATCATATGATTCAATTTGGAAAATATAATTTACAGAATATTCTGCAAGGGTATATAAACTTCGGCTCCGCCCGAAGTTAGCTTTCCTTTCTTGTTTTTTTTTTTTTTGTAATTTTAGTTACCTTATGTATTATGATTTTAATAGTATTTATGCTATGTATGGCCATACGCGAAATATAACAAGAAAGGAAGCTAACTTCGGCTCGCCGAAGTTTATATACCCTTGCAGATTTCAATTGAACTTTAAAATTAAAAACGAAATTCTAAGAGAACATTGAATGGCCGAATCTAAAATTTGATGAAAATATGTTGAGAAACATCTGGGTTATGATTTTTTTATTATTTCTCTGATTGTTCCTATGGTAGCTATAGGATATAGGCCTCCGATTTTCATTAAATTTAAAATGGAAATTCTGGAATAATATTAAGTGACTAAATCTCAAGTTTGATGAAAATATGTTGAGAAACAGCGAAGTTATAATTTTTTTATTATTTTCCTGATTTTTCCTATGACAGCTATAGGATATAGTCGTCCGATTTTCATGAAATTTTAAAGAAAATACTGAAATAATATTAAGAAACTAAATCTCAAGTTTGATAAAAATATGTTGAGAAACATCAAAATTATGATTTTCTTTATTATTTTCCTGATTGTTCCTATGGAAGCTATAGGATATAGTCGTCCGATTTTCATAAAATTTAAAACAAAATTCTGGAATAATAAGTAATGGCCAAATATTAATATTGGTAAAAATATAACGAAAACTGACAAGGTTATAATTTTTTTTCGAAAAATTTACCGATCGTTCCTATGGCAGCTATATGTTATAGTCGTCCGATGCGGCCCGTTCCGACATATGTACGAGTGAGAGTATGTAGAAGACTAACTGCAAGGTTTCATTCAGATAGCTTTTAAACTGAGGGACTAGTTTGCGTAGAAACGGACAGACGGACAGACGGACATGGCTAGATCGACTAGGCTGTTGATGCTGATCAAGAATATATATACTTTATAGGGTCGGAGATGTAACTTCTGACTGAAATTATAATACCCTGCAAGGGTATAAAAAGAACTAAATTAGTTATAAAATAAATGGTTTTAATCTATCCTTGTGAACTACTTGTGTTTTATTTCTATTATTTGTTATAGTTATGTTATCTCTAGCTCCTATCGATTCTACCTTATAAGGACCTGAATATTTAAAGTCTAACTTATGGCCAGTTTCATTTTTTAATAAAACCTGGTTTTAATTAAAAGTCTAAGCTATTTTTGTCGTACCTATGTTTGTGTTTTTGTTGATTAATATCTAGCATTATTCTAGCTCTCTTATATGCCTGCTCCAATCTAAATTTATATTCCTTAGCATAGTCTTCTATATTATATAATGGGTCTATTCTATCTATGCTATTAAAATGTTTTTGGCAAATTTTAAGATTTACCAAAACTAACTCGTATGGTCAATAATCATGTGCCATAGAGGGGGTTGTATTGAAACAATATACAAAGTATTGCAGCCATGTCTCCCAATCTGTTTTATTGACTGAGATATATGAGCGTATGAACTCGTTAAGTGTTCTGTGGCTTCGTTCCACTGTTCCGACGGTCTGGTGATGGTGTGCAGTTGAAGTTATGTTTTTGATATTTAAGTATTTACATAAGTCTTCAATTATCGAATTTTTATATTCCGTTCCCATGTCCGTAATGAACGTCTTCATTGGACCGTACTTGAGAATAAAATTTTTGAATATAGCTTTCGCTTCTGTGTTTGCACTTTTATTTTGTATTGGTATTGCTACCAAATACTTTGTCAAATCGCATATTAATGTTACTGCGTATTCATTTCCATTATTAGATTTTGGTAGTGGACCAATCGTATCCACAATTACCCTGTCGAAAGCTCTTTGCGAAGTTTCTGTTATTGTTAGTGGAGTCTTCGTATGTTTAGTCGTTTTGGACTTTTGGGATTTTGGACATTTCCTTATGTACTCTTTTATGTCTTTAGACATATTTTTCCAGTAGTAGTGTCTCTGGACCTTGGCCAAGGTTTTTGTAATGCCTGTGTGACCTCCTTGTATTGGATCGCCATGGAATGTAGACAGTATAGCTTCTTGTTCTTTCTTATTACTTATTACGGTCACCGGGTTGAGTAGCGCTACTCTTAATAATTTCAATATCTTATTGCCCATTATTTTAAAATTATCAATTGAAACTAGTTTAAAGATATTTTCCCACGGTGCCACTTTGAGTTGGCTGATTTTATTAATACCGGCCTGCTTTTCAAGTCTTTGGAAGAATTGATCTAAGTCAAAGTCAAAGACAAATCGCTAACATCATAACTTGCTGTAATTTTCTTTCCGTGTTTGAATAAACACATTTTATTATTTACATGCAAGGTCACTACTTTACGTACTTCATCATTATTAATGACTTCATATACGTTGGGCTTTGAAGCTTTTTCTTCAGATTGCCTAGGCAATTCGGGTTCTTTTTCTACTGCGCAGGACTTCTGTCTACTTTGGTGACTTTATTTATAGTTCCAGTAATGTTTTGTAATTCTTTGATGGTTATTCTTGATAACGCATCAGCGACAAAGTTATCTTTCCCCTACCGTAAAATCAAATTCCTCTAATTTAAGCCTCATACGTGTTAATTTCGAACTGGGATTTACCATTGAAAACAAAAAGGTTAGCGGTGTATGGTCTGTTTAAACCGTGAAATGGTTACCATAAATATATGGTCGGAAATGTGTTATAGCCCAATGAATAGCAGCTAGTTCTTGCTCAGTAGTACTCTTGTTACTTTCTCCTTTAGTAAAGGATCTTGATGCGTATGCAATTGGAAGTTAGAGTCCATTATGGTTTTGAGTTAAAACCGCTCAACACGCTTGCTTACTTGCATCAGTTATTATGCAGAATTCTTTAGAGAAATCTGGATATTGTAACAAGGTTGGATTTATAAGTGCCGTTTTAAGATGATCGAAGACATTCTGGCATTCAGTTGTCCATTCGAATTTTACATCTTTTTTACATAACCTGGTTATGTGACGAGAATAATCGGCAAAATTTTTTATAAAGCGCCTATAGTAATTGCAGAATGCAACGAATCGTCTAGCGCTGTCCGCATCATGTGGGACTGGATAGTTTTAATGACGTCATATTTTTTTGTCGTCTGGCAAGATTCCTTTATCATTGCAGGGTATTATAGTTTCAGTCAGAAGTTTGCAACTCAGTGAAGGAGACATCTCCGACCCTATAAAGTATATATATTCTTGATCAGCATCAACAGCCGAGTCGATCTAGCCATGTCCGTCTGTCGGTCTGTCCGTCTGTCCGTCTGTCTGTCCGTTTCTACGCAAACTAGTCCCTCAGTTTTAAAGCTATCTGAATGAAACTTTACAGTTAGTCTTCTATATACTCTCACTCGTACATATGTCGGAAAGGGTCGGATCGGACGACTAAATCATATAGCTGCCATAGGAACGGTCGGTAAAATTTTCGAAAAAAAAATTATAACTTTTTTAGTTTTCAACACAATTTCACCAAATTTGACATTTGGCCATTAAATGTTATTTTAGAATTTCGTTTTTAATTTCATGAAAATCGGCCACTATATCCTATAGCTGCCATAGGAACAATCAGGGAAATACTAGAAAAAATCATAACTTTGCTGTTTCTCAACATATTTTCATCAAATTTGAGATTTGGCTACTTAATATTCTTTGAGAATCTTAGTTTTAATTTCATGAAAATCGGCCGACTATATTCTATAGCTGCCATAGGAATAATCAGGAAAATAATAGAAAAAATTCTAACTTCGCTGTTTCTCAACATATTTTCATCGAATTTAAAATTTGGCCACTTAATATTTTTTAAGAATCTTAGTTTTAATTTCATGAAACTTAAACGACTTTATTATATAGCTGCCATAGGAATAATCAGGGTAATAATAAAAAATTAATAGTTTCGCTATTTCTCAAAATATTTTAATCAAATTAATCAAATTTAATCGGCGAGCCGATTTCCACGGTTTTGCATTCGATGGAAAGGGCTCGGGCTTCGTCAGGTTTACAGCAAACAAAGTGTAACGAACATAAACAATTATGCAGGCAGATGTATTATATTAAAGAATCGCTCACGCGAATTGTTCTCCGGCTGGGCTCGTCGACTAGTGGTGTAGGTCTTTGCTACTTCTTCCAGATTGCCTATTTTTATACCCTTGCAGGGTATTATAGTTTCAGTCAGAAGTTTGCAACGCAGTGAAGGAGACATCTCCGACCCTATAAAGTATATATATTCTTGATCAGCATCAACAGCCGAGTCGATCTAGCCATGTCCGTCTGTCCGTCTGTCTGTCCGTTTCTACGCAAACTCGTCCCTTAGTTTTAAAGCTATCTGAATGAAACTTTACAGTTAGTCTTCTATATACTCTCACTCGTAAATATGTCGGAACGGGCCGGATCGGGCGACTATATCATATAGCTGCCATAGGAACGATCGGTAAAACTTTCGAAAAAAAATTATATCTTTTTTAGTTTTCAACACAATTTCACCAAATTTGACATTTGGCCACTTAATATTAATTTAGAATCTTAGTTTTAATTTCATGAAAATTAGACAACTATATCCTATAGCTGCCATAGGAACAATCAGGGTAATAATAAAAAATTCAGAGTTTCGATATTTCTCAAAATATTTTAATCAAATTTGGGAATTGACCACTTATTATTATTTCAGAATTTCGACTTTAATTTTATAGTTCAATTGCAATCTGCAAGGGTATATAAACTTCGGCGAACCGAAGTTAGCTTCCTTTCTTGTTATTATTATTAATTCTAAAATAAATCGCGTGAAAAGGACAAGCAAAAACAAAGGGACGAAATACTACTCATCTTAGCACGACTTTGCGGAAATTTAACAGAAACTACTTCAAGGGGTCTATTGCACTTCTTCCCATCATTGAACACCGGAAAATCTCAGATGTCGGTAGAGATTCTCATTGCCCTCCCTTCCTTTGACCACTTCACTTCCTCTAAAGAATGCAACTTCTTTTGTTTTCAGCGGTCCCATTGTGTTTTCGGTTGTCAGGGGATAATATTATGTCGAGTCAAAAATTCTGGAGATTAAAACATTATAATTTTTATGTAAAAGCTGCTAAAAAAATATTGAAAATGTATGGGCACAGCTGCAGTATAATTAATAACATGAATCACAACACAGCATACACTATTACATAAATGAAATATAAATTAATTATATATATAATATAAAATAAAATCGTAAAAGGTATAAAATGTATGAAATAAATTATTGATAAAATATTATATATAATATATGTATTGACAGAATATAATTATAAAAAAACAAATAAATTTTATAAATATCAAAATTGACTCGGTCAGAATTAATTTTTTTTTTTTATTTTTGCTAGCAAAGGCGAATCAGACTCTTTTGGCAAAAATTAAATGGAGCAGAATTCCGAAGAGCAAATAAATAAATTTATTGTCTCTATTTAATGATTCTTGGACTTGTTTATTTTTTTTTATTTGTCGTTGAGCTATTATTTCACTTTTATTTAAAACACACATTATTAAAAACTCACTCGAGATATTTTCTTGTTCTCCTCAAACAAAGCGCTTTCCTGAGTAAAATCTGAAAATTTAGATAATATTTTTCCCAACCCAACGACACAAAGGAAAATCGAGTCTAATGGCAGACATCACAAACTTTCTTTTACATTTTTTTTGTTCTCTTTTGGGTTTTCTTTTTTCCTTTCTTTTTTTCTTTTTTTTTCCTTTCTGTTAAAAAAACTCAAACTCGAGGTTCTAGGCTAAAGCACACTCATACATTTTCTCTTTTCCTTTTTTTCTTGAAGCTGCTACTGAGATCTCACTGCCTCTGCCCCAAAATTTTCACTTAGCTGAGCTGGAGCACTTCCCTCGGCGACGTTGAATATTGCCCCGTACGGCGGCTGCGCGACGATGCAATTTGCCCCTTACGGCGGCTGCGCGACAACTGCGGGACTCAGACAAATAACTCACGCTTGAGCGTCAAATTGCTGAGCTTCTGCGCCCTGACTTCGGGGTTTCGGTGCGTACTTCGGCTTTTCTGTCAGCAATCGAACTCCACTCAATTAATTTATTAGCTTTTGGCAATTTTATAACGAGCAACGCCAGCTAGGCCTTAGCGCTATGCTGAATATGGATACGAACCCGCTTTTCCTCTCTGGTTTTCGGGCTGCTTGAGACTGCTATGCAGTAAAAATTACACTTTTGAAAAATCTCCTTTAGGATACAACTGACGAAATGATTGGAAAAGAAAGATCTAGACGCCCAAAAAGTGGCGGTAACCCCTAGCCGAATATGTGAGATGGAGAAAGGGAAAGTTGACATTTCGGAATGTTACTCTCCTTGCTACTTTTCTTTTTCCCCCTCCTGTATCACCGAGCGACTCATAGATGGCGCTGACTCATTCTACATGTAGTAACGTACGAGCGCTACAAAAGATCAGAAAAAATAACAAGGATATCGCTGTCCATGAAAAAATAGTCTATTTGTTTATTTTCTAACAATAGTAGGGGATGTGGTGTTATTCATTCTGTAGCAATAATAGTGTACACATATTTAATTTTAGTCGAACATTAAAGTTGAGCACTGCAATACAGTAAATTTCATCATATTCTGTTCACTGTGAAATTGTGAAAAAAAGTAAAAAGCAAGTAAGTTATGCGTTTCCTCACATTTTAATTGGAACCCGTCAAATCAATCACGTGTATTGTGCTAAATTTTAATCAATTCCAACAGCAGGCATTTGTCTTTAAAGTGGTAAGTTGAACTGTGTAAATTATGTGGATTGTCCATTTGAGCTTAAATTCACCACTCTGTCCATAGTCTAAAATGCCTAGAGTAGGACGTGCGAACATCGGCCGCCGCACAAGACATGCAAGCCAGCAACAAGTGTATTCACAGAACCGATTGAGACAACTCGTGAGCACACGAAGATCATTGGCATCATACAATCGTTTGGCATTCCAATATGATCCCACTGCGAACTACAGTGATAATGAACATTTAGATATTAGACCAATGACGACTATATGCCGATATTGCAATGCGTTAAAGTTTAAGATAAACGGCTGGCTTATGCTGCGCAAATGGAAAAGTCAAACTGGATCCATTACTTACACCACCACAGCCACTGAAACAATTGTTCGATGAAAGTGATCCCGATTCAAGCCATTTTCTTCAACACATCTAATAACATATATAATAATGACTTCTTTTGGAGCTAATATTGCAAGGTAAAAGATACAACACACATAACCAATCACTCACACCTATACAATACATTGCAAGACATAACAACTACAAATATTACACACATTACACCATCACACGATCAGGAGTTACACCGTATTCTTCAACAAATGATTGTTTGCAATTACAGATACAAGGACAAATATATCATTTGCATGGTTCAATGGTGCCATCACCAGATGAACCGCATCAATTTCTGCAAATATATTTCATTTCGTCGATGGTGGATCAGCTGAATGTGCGGTGCAATATACAGGGAACACAACAGTTAAAAAGACGAATTATTGAACAGCTGAAAGAATTTTTTCTTGCTGTGGTTAATATGTTCAAAACAGCATTAGAACGAATGCCATCGGATACGCACAAATTTGTCATAAGATAAGGATTGTACCCCAACAGGTGAACATGTGCGAAGATTCAATGTACCCACCGTTAATGATGTTGCTGCAATTATTGTTGGCGATCAAACTAAATCGCGAGACATTGTAGTTCAGCGAAGAAGCAATATCATGCATCGTGTAAACGAGACATATCGTTTGTACGATGCGTTACAATATCCAATAATTTATTGGCAAGGGCAAGACGGATAAAACATCACGTTGAAGATGGTCGATCCAATTACAGGTACAATATTCACACACTAATTATTTCTATTATTGCTATTATTGGTTTCCATTAACAATTCATTTAATTTTGCATTTTCAGGCGTATTCACAAATAAAAATCTAATGAAGCACTGTGGCGATTATTCTCATTTCAAATTCATGAAAGATATCCCACAGTTGTACATTTAGCAGTGCATGTGGAAAATGGCCAATGAGTTTACTTCACTGAGGCTAATGCGGCACAACGAACTGAGAGACCACCATCGACAACATTGACTAGCTTCTTTGCAATGTGTGAAGCAGATCCATTCGCAGCGACGCTGATGTACGTTGAAATGCCCAAGTATTACACTTCCAATCAATCAACAAAGAAATTTCAAGGTCGCAAACAAGGAACCCCAGTTCCAGATTGGCCACAGTTGTTTTCCACTGATGCACTAGGTCGCATCTATAATGTTCATCCTAGAAATGATGAATGTTTCTATTTATGACTGCTGTTGGTAAATGAACGTGGCCCAAAATCGTTTGCGCATTTTAAAACTGTGAATGGCCACCAATGCCAAATATATTGAGAAGCAGGTCAACTATTGGGTTTGCTGGAGAACGATTCTCATTGGGATCTAAGACTTGCGGATTCAGTTGTTTCATCAAATGCGTACCAAATACGAACGCTGTTTGCAATAATCATCTCCACATGTTTTCCTTCACAAACAATTCAGTTATGGAACAAATACAAATACGACGTATGTGAAGATATCTTGCATCGCTTGCGAATTCAAACGAATAATCCCAACATCCAAATAACCGATGAAATCTACAATGAAGGATTGATTCTAATTGAGGACCAATGCTTGACTATGGCAAACAAGCTACTGATGGAAGTAGGAATGATTGCGCCAAATCGATCGATGCACGATGCATTCAATCAAGAATTAAATCGAGAGCTGCGATACAATGTTGATACATTGCAGGAATTCGTTCGAAATAATGTGCCGTTGCTGAATGAACAGCAAAAACTATACGAAACAATAATGCAAGCGATGGACAACAATACTGGTGGTCTTTTCTTCCTGGATGCACCTGGAGGAACAGGGAAAACATTTGTTATTTCATTGATTTTGGCCACTATTCGATCAATATGCTTTGGCTTTATCATCATCTGGAATTGCGGCGACTCTGCTAGATGGCGGTCGCACTGCACATTCTGCGCTTCTGCACTCAATTTAAACACAATTTATAATCCAACATGCAATATTTCCCGATCCAGTGCAATGGAAAAATTGCAGCTCATTGTTTGGGATGAGTGCACAATGGCACCTAACAAATCACTTGAAGCACTTAACTTGACACTGAAGGATCTTCGACGAAATAACAACATCTTTGGCGGCTTGATAATATTGTTGGCAGGCGATTTCAGGCAGACGTTGCCAGTAATTACCCGTGGAACGCCTGCAGATGAATTGAATGCTTGCCTGAAGACATATTCTTTATGGAATAACCTAAAAACATTTTCGCTAACCACTAATATGAGAGTTCAATTTCAAAATGATCAAAGTGCTGCACAATTTTCCAAACAATTGTTAGCTGTTGGAAATGGAAAAGTCCCAGTTGATGCGACATCTCGATTAGCACTTATTGAAAAAGAGCACTTCAATGACACGGATAATTTTAAATGAATTCATTACAGTTGTGAAATGAAACAAAATTTTTCCTTTTCAAATAAAAAACAAAAAAAAAATTTCTTCATCTTTTAATCGCCAAAAGAAATAAAGCCATCTGGTGGCAAAACGGAGTTCGCCGGGTTTCCTAGTATAAGATAAAACTTTCTATAGGGTTAGCACCAAGTTGTAAAGCGATTTTTCCCTCAAAATTCTTCACCCTACACAATAGGGCCGAGTGAAAAAAGAAAAATTCACATTTAAACTATTTAATGTTCGGGCCCTAACAAAATATAGCTAAACAACTTTACATTATGCATTCAGGCATAATATAATTAGGTTAATAAATTATTATGTTCGTGTTTCATTTAAAAAAATATTTAAAATAATAGCATTAAGAAACTACAGCGAAGGCTAGTCAGTAATTGCTATAACTGCAGCTTCAAAGATCTTTCGGCGTTGAACCAGCAACCAAAAATGTAAGTGAATGTCATAGTCGTTAATTCTATTGCTCGTGAGTCTCGCAACTACATATACCGAAGCTAGGCATTTCAATTTGTTTTAAAAATAAATTGACATAAAATAGCCAAAACCTCACTGATATCCAAAATGCATTTTCATATGTTTTTTTGTTTTGATCGCGTGCTTCTTAGTCAACAATTTAGCACACTGAGCTTTGAAGTTCGAATAAAGAGAATGAAGCTAATTTAAGATGGTAGAGCTGATAACGCTGCTGCATTATTATTGCCTCCTGAGAGCTGTATTTAAGATGATAAAGTTTAAAAAAAACTAATAATTTAAATGATGTCTAGTAATTTATTTAATTTAATATTTTATACTCTGATAATTCAGCATACTTGTTAAAAATCCGGTTCAAATCTGCCAGTGTATCCGTATTCCCTATCTTTGGGGAAACATTTTATATTATGAAATTCACTGAAATAAATTTATGTTCAAATGATGCAAGGAAATTAATTTTTTTATGTTTTTTTGTTTAGTTCCTAAACATTGAAGTAAAGTCAAGTAGTTAAATTCTGTTATTATTGAAGGTAGGGAGGCGGCGTGGCCACTATAGACAGATAGGATAGATATGGCATGGGCGAATAGGTACGGGAGAGTATCAGTGGCAATTGTCAACGGTCCCCATTTCTCCCACTTTCACATGGGGGTTACCGCCACTTTTCCGGCGTCTTCTTCGGTCTTTCCATTCCGGCTGCTGAGGCGTGAAGTTCCATTTTAAGCTAAGTACCGAATATAAGCGAAAAGTACTCGCGAGTGCCCATAGTGCCAAAGGAAAAATTATACAATAAAAATACTGGACACGGAGCCGCAATTCAAAGATGAGCGGGACGAAAGTGAAAGCCTAGGCAAGCTGTGACTATTTTTGGGTATTTTATAGAAATAGCTTCCCAGTCGGACTTCGCTTCATGTCCATGAGCGACTCACCATGAAAAGTGGGAGCAGCAGGTATGGCCTTCTGTATGATCCCTAGTTCTGTATGGCGGTTCATGTACCTTAAATTCCCTTTTGGGATATTTCTCAAAACTAAATAAATAAAGAAATAAAAATGTCCGACACGAACAGGATTCGAACTCTCGCCCGCCTGTTTCGAAGCCGAGTGCTTTGACCCCTGAGCTAAACGTCGCAATTGACGGGCAAAAGAACAGCCACATATCAATCGAGCAAAATAGATAATGTGCTTAAGGTTTGTAAGCTTCTGTCTCTTTCATACATGTTATGTATGCATGTGTATATCGATTTGCATGTATGTTTATATTGTCGATTGAGGTTCAATCCCCAGTAAAGCAGTAAAAGTAAATAAGAAATTTAATAAAGTTAAACTTAAAAAGAAATGTAAAAAAAATTAAAAAAAAGTGCAAATGTAAAAAAAAAATATGTTTATTTTTTTGCAGCGATGAATGAATTATCCCATTAGCGCTGCACGTGATTTTCACAGTGAGACGAGCAGCGACGTAGGGATCATGAATTACCCCGGCCGCCCATGTATAAAAGCGAATGAGAACTTTACATGGACGGTGGGCCCTACCCCATGAGCGCTTTGGTAGGAAAAGTATATCTCTTACATGATGTAAAGTCCGACTGGGTTGTACCGCTCGACGGCCCCAGGGAGGAGAGGGGCAGGCTGAGATTTCGAGGAACGACGTCGGCGCGGCGAACTACACCCAAAAGAAAAGCGTCTGGAGCGGAGCAGCGCATCTGAAGGGAGTACAATTCTAATTGTTGTTGCTGAGGGAATAAATTCATGTAGGCGATTCCAAACCTTTATCCCCTCATGAGAGCAGCAGGCCAGAAAATATAAGAAGCAGGCGAGCCCCCTATCGGCAAAACATCGGGCGATCGAGCTTTTATGCTGGAGTCGGAGTAGGCATAAATTTCCGCAAAGCCAATTTAGTTACTTTCGCTTTATTCTATCGTTCATCTGTTGTTGCCGCCGCGAGCTATCCTGGCCAGAATCGCGCTGGGAAATTGAGCCCAAGTAAGCAGTAAGAAATGGAAAATTGAAAAAATTTAGTGTTAGAAAAAATATGAAAAAATAAGTTAGGTTTGCGAATAGCAAGAACAAAAGGAAAAAAAAACGATTATGAACATATGAACATTGTGCGGCAATTGGGAGGGGTTTTTTCATTTGTTTAGTGTCTCTAGAAAAAAAGTCAAAAAATATTATGTTATTGTTGCAAGCCGAATGCAGGCGCCTTCAGAATATTTCCCCGGCTTTTTATACCCTTGCAGGGTATTATAGTTTCAGTCAGAAGTTTGCAACACAGTAAAGGAGACATCTCCGACCCTATAAAGTATATATATTCTTGATCAGCATCAACAGCCGAGTCGATCTAGCCATGTCCGTCTGTCCGTCTGTCCGTTTCTACGCAAATTAGTCCCTCAGTTTTAAAACTATCTAAATGAAACTTTGCAGTTAGTCTTCTATTTACTCTCACTCGTACGTGTTGGAACGGGCCGACGAGCTAGAGCAGAAAACTAAAGCGTGCCCCAGCAGCTCAGATCCTCGAGACCCCAACGTACCATAAGGTTTTTTGTTCGGGTTCAGGCCAATAGTATAATCTTTTGATTTGCTTGTAATTTTCGTCTAGTCCTCTGTGTGCTGTACAATGAGTTTATTCGATTATTAATGCTCTGTCTGAAGACAGAATATTGAGCGAATATTGGCGAATATTTTAGTAAATTGGAATTTAATTGTGAAATTTTCCTTAAGTGGATTTTGAATTGTATAAATTAATGGAAATGGGGAGATGGCGGTAATCTTGTGTACTCCCTCGCCGCTGTCTCCAGTAAGTATTAGCCGGATGGCCGATGTCGGTATCTCCGTGTGCGGCCGGTTGGCCTATTTAATCCAATGCTGAGATAGGATGTTTATAATGGAAGGTTGACTTCCCTTCAATACTGCTGGCCTAGAGACTCAGTCAGTATGATAGTAAATAAAAGTGTTAACGACAAAATGTCGGAGATTCATTTATAAGAGCTTGTGCTCTGGACTTATTGAATTCCAATTATGAAGTAAACTTAAAAGCTAACAAAAGTGAATATCATAGCGGCCACTCCAATGGGTAGTGCTTGTGTCAGCAGTTTGGCCGGAGCGAGCTTTCGGGCGGACGGTCATTGCCGTTGCCCGGCTGAGTTAGTTAACTACTCCCCCCTCAGGAACAAGGCCGCCCTCGGCCGACCCTATTTGGGCAATCATCTCTGTTATCTGGGCCGTAGATCTCCTGGCCTGGATGACTCGCCGATAGGTTAAGCCGACGCAGATCAACGCGCAGCATATGGCTCCTGCCACTAGTACTATCTGATGTGAATGATAGTCGTTGATATCCTCCCCGAATCTCTTAATATGCTCCAGGTTACGCTCACTCAAGCGGTGAAGGTAAGGGAGGCTGAGTATATCATGTTCTAGGGTGATATTGAGGGAGGGCGCGCTAGCCACTCCTGGGACCCTCTTTTGGGCCGCGCCATAGTTGGCGTACCGGGTTTCATTAACCGTGGCACTTT
>VNJQ01004532.1:0-11644 GCA_008042515.1 Drosophila truncata
AATGTTACCAACATCGGCCGGTGTTCCGGGCATTGTTGGACCCTGGGTCGGTTTTATTGCAGGATTTTGCGGAGCCAATGATTTGGGCTCCGCAACGGACACATCGGAACTTGCTGTCTGAGCGGCTGCCGCTACCCCCGCGTACGATTCGGATACCGAATCTTTTTTCGTTCCTGATCGCAGAACCATTGGATTTGGTTCTGGGACCAGGAGCTGTGGGGCGGGAATATGGCAGGAATTAGGTTGCTGTGGCTCACACAGTTGCAGTCGACCAGAAGCAGACTTTTTGTGTTTCGGCGACTCATTTAATAGCTTCAAACTATTAAATTGAGCGTCTAGCGCGGAGAACAGGTCATTCGCTTTGCGAAAAGTGACCATAATCTCGTTAAATCCACTTCTGGTCTGACGCATGAAGGATGATATCTCCTTCTCAACCGGTCGACAGTTCTCGCAACAATAACGCAGCCTCTTTTTGCTGGACACTGCGTCAGCTATGCGACCTGTCACCTCAATGCACTTTGCGTGCACTACCGTATCGCAAAGCCAGCAATGGATACTTGGCTGGTCGGGCAAAATATTTTTTTTGCAGTTTTTAATTCCACAGACAATAATTGAGGACATTTTCACAAACCCGTGAACCACTGTGGACACAATCAGTTCCGAAAAAAAGAACCAGAGAGGGAGAGAGAGAGCGAGAGGGTTAGTTTTTGAGCGCAAGAAATCACAAGAGCGAGAGAGCTATGAACCGCTTAGCTACAGCTAAAAGCTAACGACACTCAAGCGGGGAAAAGGAAAAAACGGGATAAGAAGAAAAAAAGAAAGATAAGATCACCGTCTTAGCACAACTAAATATGTTTATTAAAACACAAAATTACACAGAAAAGTGCATGCACGCGCGGTAGCAAAACGGTATATATATTTACTGATGATAGTTAAAAAATATAGAGGAAACCCCGGTGGCTTAAAATCAAAATAAACAAAAATTCGGAGCGCAAAACAAAAACACGACCGTTCGCTAAGAAGTGAAAACGATGAGGATTTACAACCAAGTTATAATTTTTTCTATTATTTCCCAATATGGCAGCTATAGGATAAAGTCTTCCGACTTTTATGAAATTTAAATCGAAATTTTGGAACAATATTATGTGACGAAATCCCAAGTTTGATGAAAATATGTTGAGAAACAGCGAAGATATGATTTTTTTTATTATTTTTCTGATTTTTCCTATGGCAGCTATAGGATATAGTCGTCCGATTGTCATAAAATTTAAATCAAAATTCTAGAATAATATTAAGTGACCAAATCTAAAGTTTGATGAAAACATGTTGAGAAAGAGCGAAGTTATAATTTTTTTTTCGAAAATTTTGCCGATTGTTCCTACTGTTTGCGATTTTTCCTATGGCAGCTATATAATATAAATGTCCGATTTTCATGAAATTTAATACGAAATTCTGAATTAATAATAAATGGCCAAATGTCAAATTTGGTGATTATATGTTGAAAACTGACAAAGTTAAAATTTTTTTTCGAAAATTTTTTCGATCTTTCTTATGGCAGCTATATGATATAGTCGTCTGATCCGGCCCGTTCCGTTTTATGTAGGAGTGAGAGCATATAGAAGAAATGTCTCCTTCACTGCGTTGCAAACTTCTGACTGAAATACCCTGCAAGGGTATAAAAATACAAAGTTTTCCATGGCTCCAAACTTCTTGGTTGGAATCGCTTCTGAGTGCCACACTAAGATAAGGTTCCGTTTTTCTACTGACTAATAAGTGCCATCGTTTGAGGGGTAGCAGGTAATAGCAGTTCATATTACACATTTTTGACGCACAATGATTCACACTCCCGGATAGTAAAAGAGTTAGACTGAATCCAGGTGAATATAGTAAGTTCTACTCCAAGAACGACAGGATTATAGCACTGAGGTTTCTTTGTTAATACACTTAATTACCACTACGTTTTAGAAGCTACAGATTTATAGACCGGTCACAAACATTGATTTTTTTTGATAACACTCGGCGTCCGGGTCGCGGAGGCTCGCTGTGGGCAAATCGGTCGGACGGGAGGGGACTCTCCGTTCCTCCGGAGCTGGGTGTGGCGCACGGGTCTTGAGTGACTAGTGCGAGAAGCGAGTCCTCATCCAGCTTCGGGTGCTCGTGCTTAGTGCCTCGATCAGGGCGCAAAGCGGTTTCGAGGTCGACGGCTCCGGCTCGTCGTCCGAGATTTGTGTGGCCTCGTCCAGGACTCAGCCTCACTGGTGGAGGACAGCACCTCGATCACCAAGTCGACCGAGATGTACTTGTACTTGACTGTACTTTGCCACACGCCTGAGCTTTCGACTGGTTTCCTCGGTCCGTTGCCCTAATTGCCACGGAATTGAAGTGGCGATCGACATCGAGTGTTTTATCGATATCTTTCCTGGGTCCGATCGGTCCTGAATCGGAGCGATTCGGCAACCCTGTTCTGGCTGTTTGCAAGTTGGCTTAAATTCTGGCGATAAAGGTCGCTAAATAACGGCGTAACTTTAAATCCTGGGGTGCGTAGGCTTGCCGGATCTTATTGGTAGCTATTTCCGCTGTCGCCAGCTGGCCCGAGGGGATCGGAAGCGTGTGTTATGCCCCTTGCCGGGGTGGTGACGTTAGGCGACAACGCTCGCTACTATGTGGCCCCCATGACGCCCTGCTATCTTCGGACAGGGCACGTGTGCAGTGGTCATCATGGTCCTCCACGTCGAAGGTCTTCTCGGCTTCAGTGCTGTGCTCGCGCTCGTCGTAGTCGCTCCTGTCGCCGTGTTAATGGTTCGGCTTGAGGTTGTTGATACTGGCTGTGCGGCCTCGGCGAGTTGTTGTTCAGCCGAACGATATTTGGGGTTAGGAATATTATGACCTGATAAAGCCCGT
Source organism: Drosophila truncata (assembly GCA_008042515.1). NCBI lineage: Eukaryota > Metazoa > Arthropoda > Insecta > Diptera > Drosophilidae > Drosophila > Drosophila truncata. The sequence continues at coordinate 2,902 of VNJQ01004532.1, forward strand.
CGTATTTGGCTGCTAGCTTGGCTGCAAAGCCTTCGGCAGCATTGGATAATACGTGCTGGCGCACGAGAACTAGAGCGCCCAGTGCTGACCTCCATTCTCGTCGTCGTAGGTTATAATGCCGGCCTTGTTCGGCGGCTGCACGTTCAGCGTTGTCGCGGGCAACTTTAAAGATGCTGTGCAGCTGCTGGCTCGGCTCCTCAGGCGGGATCAGGGCGGTTCCTCGGCCTGGTGTTACCTCGTCGTAGAGGTTATTGGGCAGGCGAGGCTTCCGGCCTTGGACAAGAAAGGCGGGGCTAAGCCCGTTGTGTCGAATACGCTGCTGTTGACCGCGAAAGATATTCATGGGAGGAGTTGATCCCAGGTATTCTGCGGCTCGACACCCAAGATATTGCACTATCATGGCATTTTTTAGTGCGATTCGCCCTCTAAGTAGGGTTCAGTCGTCAAGCCATGGCTTGAATTGGGTCCCATTGTCGAAAACAAGGGTCTCCGGATTCCGAACCGCGTGAGTATCCGCTCCCGGAAGGCTCGCTCCAAATATGGCTACGTGGCTCGTCGCAAGGGGATTAGCTCAATCCATTTGCTAAACGAGTCTAGAAATACAAGGAGAACTGTGTTTCCGTGTTTGGACTGTGAAAGGGGTCCCACGAAGTCGGCTCATAAGATCTGGAAAGGTTCGTCAACCTGGCGTATGAACATCTTTCCACCTGCTTTCTCCTGGCTGACCTTAAAGCATTGGCAGCTCAGGCATCGTCCGCGTAGGTGGCTACTTCCTGGAACAATCAGGTGATACCTTTGGAACACCCGGGAACATGTTTTCCGACGCACCAGTGCCCGGCGGTTGGATGATCGTGACACTCTTCTAGCACGTTTCTGCGAAAGCCCACGCACAGTTTCCAGGGGGTGTAGTCTTCCTCCTCTGGACGCAAGCTATAGCTGTCCGTTCTCCTCGCGGTGATCTGGATACTTGGCGGGTTCTTGTTGAATCCGGCGAAGCATCTTGCAGATCCATTTGCAGGTGTTGTCCAGCACCTGCGTCTGTTTAATGGTTGCGAGTGGCTAGCGCGACAGGGCATCGGCGACCAGGTTCTCGGCCCCATTTTGATAGGTGACACCGAGCGATCCGTCCCGTGGGGTTGCCGATGGAATTTAAACACTTTAGCGAGTACGTCGAATCGTTACCCCTCCAGGTAGCATCGCATCTTACGGATAGCCTGGTGTATGCGATGACCCGTTCTTGCTGCTCTATGGATTGGGTCACCACGGCCCCAATACCATAGTCACTGGCGTCGGTCTGGACAACGAATTTCTCCATATCCGATCCTTCTGGAGGGAGGTCATCGGTTTCACTACGTCGGCAAAGTTCGGTACAAAGCATCCCTAGCAGGATGGACATTCCTCATGATGAGAACTACTAGACTGCATGGGCTTTCCCCAGCTGGATGGTCAATCTAAGTGATCGAGTTACCTCTCGGCCGGTCCCGTCCGCTAGTTGCGACACTCATTGCGTACGTGATCTTCCTGTTAGCAGTTGCGACAGGCCGTATGCACGTTGATACGCCCAGCGGGCTGCGATACGTGAGGCCGGTTCCTCTGGTTTGTCGGTGGAATCCGGCGTGTGACGTCGGTAGGAGTACTCCGTTGTCGCGGCGGCTGTGGCACGCTGACAGGTGCTGTGTAGCTGGTGTTCATCCGGCTCCTTAATGTCGTCGGTTAATGTGCGTGGTCTGGGATGGTTCCGCTGGTTGGGTGCCCACAGAGTGCTCGGCCTCCACGGCTGCATGCGACTTTGTAGTTAACCACGAGTTGGGTTAACTCTGCCAAAGTCCAAAAATCCTGGCGTCGTGTGAACATCTGCGATTCCGGAAGCATGTATTCCTAGATGCGTTTAAACTCCTGTTCGGGTGTGAATCCTACGCGTTGCATTTGTAGTCGTAAGTCCACAAGGTATTTTTTGAACGGTTCGTTAGTTCTCTGGTGGCGGGTGCGGATTTCGTCATCCAATCTTTGGTAGTATCGAGGCGGTAAAAAGAATTTCAAGAATTCTCGGCGCACCTCCGTCCAGGTTTTTCCTTGGAGGCCTCTGGTACGGAGCCAGTTCTCCGTTCGTCCTGATAGCACTACCATGAGGGCTTGGGACAAGTACTTCCTTTCAATCCTGTAAGTATCAGCCCTACAGATGCTCTATAAAGCTAAGCGGATCTGAGGTGCCATCAAACACTAGCCCCCACTTGCTGACCTTGTCGACCAAAATGGAAGAGGTGTTCGTATCCAGCATGTGGTGGATGTGCGTATGCTACCTTCCGACTTTCTAGTCAAGTGTCTGACTACCACTTGGCTTCTCCACCTCGAGTGGGAGCCGTGATAGTGGCTTAGTATCCCTGGATGGGGCGTTTCGATACTTAAGTTCCATCTTCCCCAGTTGGGTCAGGACTGCTTATGTATGTTCAGATTGGTGCACGAATGCGTACAGTCGGGTCCGTTGCTTCTCAACTGTACCATTCTGTTCCGACCCGAGTTCCAGAAGGATCTCTTCTAGCTCAGATCCATGTGACTCCCACGTCTGATGATTAAAGCTCGGAGAAATGTTCAAGAGGATTCGTAGGAGTCGGCTCCAGGTGCACGCGTGTTCGGTGGTTGACCATTCGATTGCAAGCGCGTAGCAAGAGCGGTCGATATCGTCTTGGCGAATGTCAGCGATACGCGGAACGGTACGTGAGGAATCTATGTTCTTTGGGGTGATTGTGAGGATCCTTGGGATGTGAGTAGGGACTGTGAGTAGTCCTTGAAGTTATCCTTGAGGATGTTGGGTGACTGTGTGTAGTCCTATCTGACTGTGAGTAGTCCTGGGGTGTCCTTGGGGATTGTGAAAAATTGTAGTTATCCTTGAGGATCGTGGTTGACCGTGAGTAGTCTTGGCTGACTGTGAGTAGTCGGGCGTTAAAGATTTCTGGAGCGACTAATGTAGCTTGTTCGATGATTCAGGAGGAACTGATCTTGCTTGTTCGATGATTCAGGAATGACTGATGTTGATTCTTCGATGTTTCGGGAACGACTGATGTGGATCGTTTGGTGATTCAGAAGGGACTGATGTGGATCGTTTGGTGTGTTTCGGCCTTATATGCTGGTAGAACGGGCCTCGGCCGTTCTCCTCTTATGAGAAAAACAATGGCGTGAGAGAGATGGGGAACCTATGCTTTTAGCGGCGGCGGCGTCCTCGTGTCTACGTTCGACTTCGGGGTGCATTCGTGTACCTGACCTTCGTGCCTATGTGCCTTGCCTATGTTTCGCGTTGTGTGCGCCGACGTTTTGGGAACCGAGTGTCCCGAATGAGTTTTCGCTGCTGCTAAGCGAGCTTACTCTGATACATGTTTTTTTATGTTTTTTTATATGTATGCGAGTATGCGAGTTTAGAGTATATGGCCATGGTCGTGCGGTACTGCCGCCAAGCATTGCTTTGTGCGAGCGATGGGCCTTCTACTCCGCACGTACCCTTCTCTGGCTGCGAATTTGGCTATCGCATCCCAATCCTCCTGGTTCGCAAGCATGGTCTGCACCAGGTTTTCTACCGTAACCCTCCAGCCCACTGTGGCTTTCAGTTCCTCCCGCTCGTGGCGTAATCGGGGGCAGTCAAACAGGACGTAGTGGGCGTCCTCCACCACCCCGGCGCCGCATGCTGGGCAGTTGTCCTCCTCTTCGTGACCAAAGCGCTTGAGATAGCTCCGAAAGCAGACCACTGAGCGCTTGTGTAAGTTGTTCTGGACTCTGGCTGATACCTCGTGCGTTCCCCGGGAGGTGTCCAGTATGAGTGACTCTCCCTAAAGTTGCTGCCAACGATTCTCAGCAGGTACGCAGGGATGTTGTAGGCCTCCAGTGCCTCCAGCGTCCTTCTCCAGTCGGCCGAATTGAATGTATTCCGGACGTCTAGAGTTACCACTAGGCAGTACTTCTTAGCGCCATTTCTCCATCTCGTGCCTGCGATGGCACTTGTGGCCAGGCTAGTGACGCTCCCAATAGCATCAAGGGTGGACATTTGCTTCCGGAATCCAAACTGATTTGGTGCGAGTCCGCCTGCGCGGTCGATTACTGCCTCCAGCCTAGAGACGATCACTTTCTCAAAAACTTTTCCGATCGTGTCCAACAGACAGATGGAACGGTATGAGGAGGGTTCTCCCGCTGGCTCGCCCGGCTTTGGGAGGGGTAGCAGCTTCTAGCGTTTCCACCTTCTGGGGAAGGTGCCTTCCAGCAGACATTGGTTGAACAGTCTAATAATCGCCTTCGGGTGTAAGGAGAGCAACAGCTTGGTTGCCCTGTTAGGTATCACGTCGGGACCTGGCGCGTTTTTGTTTTGCAGGATCTTCGCAATCCCGATTACCTATTGCTCCAAGACCGGACAAATCTCACAGGAGCCAATGCTTAACGGGCGAGCGGTTGCCCCTCTGGGAAGAGAACCCGGACAATACCTTCAAGAACCATAGGGTCCGATGGCGGGTTGTTTCCGACCCTCACTCGCTTCACCACTTTCTTGAAGGCGCCGTCCCACGGGTCTTGCTCTACATCGTCGCATAGCTTTAAGAAGCATTCCCTCTTGCTTGAGCGAATAGTGTTTTTCAGGGCCTGTCTTGCTGCCCGGTACGTTTCGCTGCAGTGTTGCAGGTTCCGAGAGTTGCGTGTTCTCTGCACCTGCCTTTAGCTCGAAAACAAGCGGAGAGTAGCATTGCAATGTTCTCGCTCCACCAGAAGACGGGAGCATGGTGCTTGCGAAAAAATTTCCGCTTCTGCATGCTGGCGCAGCACGCTTGCTCCACGGCGCTTGCCTGCTTCTCTGCGGCCTCGTTGGAGTGTCTTTACGCCTAGCCCCTCTAGGGCACTCGCAAAGGCTTAAGCTCGGAGAGTATCCTGCCGGAACGCGTGCTGCGTGCTAGGAGGCACCGTTCTCCCCAGCTTCCACCCTGCAAGTGTGACCTGAATGGCCTCGTGCTCGCTGGCAGTGTAGAACTCGCCGATCCTCCGCGTGGCTTGGCGAGCTAGTGAGCTACTCGCGTAGGTTAGGTCAATGATTGACCCCGCTGCCGCTCTGTCGAAGGTTTGCTGTGTGCCCTCGTTGTCCAGCGAGGCGAAGGACTTCAAAACGATGCGTCCTCTGGCATTGGTTGACAGTTAGGCCCAATCTTTGGCCCAAGCTTTAAAGTCGCCGCCAACGACGCTGCCTCGTCCTCTGATGTCGCTGGTAAGCTCGTCGATGGCTCTGCTGAACGACTCAAGGGTGAGGCTAGGGGCCAGATAGCAGCTGTACACCCACACTCCGTTCAATTTTCCCCGAACAAATTCATCCGCCGCCCTGACTTCGGATAACTGCCCAGATCCTCTGCCGCACATCCGCAGAGCCGCCTTGCCGGAGAGGTCAGAGGCCCATCTGTAAGTGCTTGCAGCCGTATACGGCTCGCTGTGCACAGCCACCTCACCACCTCACTGCCATCCTTGTGGTTCGCCTGATGCACGTGTGTATGCGTATGTGTGCATGTATTTTTTTATGTTTTTTTTTAGGAAGAAAAAAAGGAATATAAAGACATTCATTCATTCTCGTTCCAAGTGAACGGTCGTGTTTGTTTCTTGCGATCTCGTTTTGTTGCAATATATTATAATTAATGCAACAATACACAGAAAATCGAAAAGACGTTGAACACAACTTATAAAAAATTTTTTTAAAAATAGACAAGCTTTTTATAACAGCTGTGATGTGCTTAAACAAAAACTAGTGCATTGTTTGAAATAAGTAAGTGCCACGCAATTAGCTCACTGAGCAACGAACAAAAGAACGAGCGTAGAAGTTCAGTGAACCAAAGAAACGGTTTCTACTCTTACTTTTCAACCCGCGATACCGAAATTGAAAAATCTGCGATTAAGAGCAACTCAGTGCTACTGACCGCTGAAAGAGAAAGGGCACGATCTTGCTCACCCGCTCTGCTCACTCCGACTCCCGCGTCATGGAGTTCGCAGTGTAAAACCCCCCCTCCAATGGCGGGACCAAATTTCGCACCAACAACAAGCAGTGCTTCAATTTCTACAACCACAGCAACATCCACTGCAACTTAAAACACCGCGACGTCAACGACTACAGCGAGTACAAAAACAACAACTTCGGAAAGTGCCAAGCCGGCTCCGGCAACACAGAATGGAATGGAACGCTACATCCAAATTAAGCGCAAGCTTAGCCTACAGAGTAATCCGGCAGGCAATAAAACAAAAATTAACCGCGTCGAGAAGATCGACGAAGAACCAGGCAGATCCAGTAGTAACAAATTTGCCCTACTGCCGGAGGTCGAGGAAGACCAACCAGCGCAAGTCAAAAAACCCAAGCCCCCTCCAATCTATATCAGGGAGAAAAGCTCGAGTGCCTTGGTCAACCGAATTGCGACGTTGATCGGGAACGCTGATAACTTCCATGTTGTCCCGCTTACCAAAGGGAACATCCATGAAACAAAGGTGGAAACCAAGACTGAAGAGCACTTCCGCATGGTGTCCAAATATCTAGACAACGTTCAGAAAATCTATTACACGTACCAGCAGAGAAGCAGTAATGGCCTACAAGTGGTAGTAAAGGGAATCGAACCCGATGTTACCGCCGCGGAAATAAAAACCGCCCTCAAAGAAAAGGGCTTCGTCGCCAGGAATGTTATTAACATTCTAAATAAAGATAAAAAGCAGCAACCCCTCTTCAAGGTCGAGCTCGAGCCAGACAGCAGGTCGTTAAAGAAGAACGAAGTCCACCCCATCTATAAGCTGCAATATCTTTTGCATCGGAGAATCAGTTGAAGAGCCACATAAACGCAACGGTCCAGTGCAATGTACTAATTGCCAAGAGTATGGACACACTAGATCATACTGCACACTTCAGGCCGTTTGTGTAGTCTGCGGGGATGCCCACAACTCCGCTCACTGCATTACAAACAAGGACAGTACCGTGAAGAAATGTGGAAACTGCGGAGGCAACCACACGGCAAACTAAAGAGGATGTGTGGTGTACAAGGAAGAAGAGTCGCAAGCGTCAAGCGACCGCAACTCGCAACCAAAATCCACAGAATGTGTACACTGCGTCAAAAGTTACGCCATACGTCTTCTTCGCCAAAGTTGCAAGGTCCTCATTAGGTCCCCTAAACACTATCAACGGCTTCTCCTATGTCGATGTTCTACGATCCGGAACGGAAAATCCAATTCAGCCTAACTCACAAAGCGATCAGCAGGCCCGAAAACAGCCACATAGCAAAACGGAAACTATGATGCTTACCCTCCAGCAAAGTATGATGGAGTTTATGTCATTCATGAAAACGACCATGCAAACACTAGTTCAAAACCAGAACATGGTAATACAGCTGCTCGTAGCACAACAGTCTAAATAATCTATGCAGATTCTACGAATATCAATGTGAAACGCCAATGGTGTCTCACGGCATAAATACAAAAAGTACGTGAGTGCCCACATAGCACTCGCCCCGGAGCTTAACATGGAATGGGACATTGACTACACTACGAGCGCCCTGGAAGAGGTACTCATTGCGGCAGCTAAAATCTCTACTCCTCAAGGGAAGGAAGTAGACCGAAACAAATACCAAAAATCCAATCAGCAAATCGAACAGATCGTGCAAGAAAAGAGGCGCACGCGTCGTGATTGGCAAAACAGCAGATCTGTAATAAGTTTGCCGGCGGCTGGTCCCAATTGAGGAGACAGGAATATTTGGTTGGTGTTTTAGTTGATCTTTTATTGTTTCAATTTATTTGGATTTGCATCAGATCTTTGGAGCAACCATTGTTGTCGCTCCTGTAGTATGCACATATATTGAGTACCCACTGTACTTAGCGGGTACACACTGTAACACTTAGTTGCAATGTTTATTCAAAGTCCCGGTCATAAACCTTAAGTTGACGAAATATGAACTACCCATTTATGTATGTAGGAGAGTTGGTTTCCTTGTCGTTTGCCATGACTTTATTTTATTTTCTTGAAGACGCAGAGAGTCGCAGTTGTGGATTGTTCCGCTTCCTTTTCTATAATGGCCGACTGCCATGAGTTCGCACAACTGTGCCACGCTCAGTCCGTATCGCTGTCTCGTACGGACCTCGCCTTTACACAACTATCGATGCATCACGCACATCCTTTTTGTCTCTCTCTATCTTTATTTATCTTTTCCCAACACTTATATCATTTTTAACATTGTTACTTAACATTAACATCTTTTACTCATTTGGACATGTTAATTTAACTGAAGTATGAATTCAAACTTAACATAATAACTAACTACTCTACGACACGGCCTTCCTGACTTTCACACGTCCTCGTGTGCATTATCAAACTCTTACTTAAGCATAAGGTAGCATCATATCTTACATTGCCAATACTTCTTTTTACATCATGACATTCCTTAGAACATACAACTTAGATTTACTCTTCAAATGTCAGTTTCGACTATTTGGCTATCGGTATACTTCTCTACATGGTTCTCGGGCTCTTGCCGCCACTCTGCGACGCTATGCACCTGCAGTGCCTTGATCCATCACTTGACCAAACATCCGCCACACACAATTTCATCTCCTCATGAACATTGCTGCTTGGACCAGCCCCCATGTGAGATGTTCTCTGCACCCTCGGTGGCAGAGATCGACTGATGATCTACGTCTTTTTCACCGCAATCATCCCGGTCTCATGGTTTACGTCTCTTTCAACGCAATCATTTTCTTCATTTAT
>VNJQ01004534.1:0-21092 GCA_008042515.1 Drosophila truncata
GAAGCTGCTGTAAAATCAGCGAAAAGGCTACTAGTATCAGTCACAGCCACAGCGTCTTTAACATTTGAAGAGCTCAACACTGTGGTCATTGAGGTTGAGGCGATACTCAATTCAAGGCCCCTCACCCCGATGTCAGCTGATCCAACAGATACTGCAGCGCTCACTCCAGGCCATTTTTTAATTGGCGAACCTCTAGTGGCACCGCCCGACGCGAATCTTGCCCGACCGGAAAAAACGTTGGTCAAAAGATGGGAACTGGTATCCAGGCTCAAACAATCGTTCTGGAATCAGTGGTCCATGGAATATCTGCAGGAACTGCAAATGCGCACCAAATGGAAAACCATGGCGCAGAATTTCAAAGGAGGATTACTAGTACTAGTAAGGGAAGACAACGTACCGGTAATGAGCTGGCCCATGGGACGGATAGTAAAAACATATCCAGGCAAAGATAACCAAGTCCGAGTAGTAGACGTGAAAACGGCATCAGGCACATTCAAACGACCAGTCACTCGTTTGGCACCTTTACTAAAAAAAGAAGTAGCCACAAAACGTCCGCACAACTCCAAGGATGACGCGGCGCAGGCAGAAGCAATCCCTACGCAGAAAAGCAAGATGTCATTTCCGATCCTCCCAACGTTACTGGCAATGCTACTGATTCTTCCATTAGCAATAGGGCAATCAGTAAGCGTAACTCCGTTTGCGAATCAGCCTGGGATATTCTACGAGCGACTCGGCACTTCCAGAATGGCAATCTCAGAATGGACAATAATTGTATATTACGACTTGAAGCCAGATTGGAGCGACATGGAAATATTATCGGCTGGGATAGCGGAACTGAAACACAAATGTTCAGAACTACGAAACGTCAATTCCTGTAAGTCAGTATATGAACATTTTCAACAAATACACGGCGAGTTACAAACAGAAAATGAATTGATTAATCATTCCCGACAGCGAAAATCACCATTCCATCTAGTCGGAAATGTGGCAAACTCATTATTTGGCGTTCTGGATTCAAGATATACCGACGACATGTCCAAAGTGATAAAACAGGTCAAGTCTAACGACGACGTATTAATGATGCTCTTTAAAAATCAAACATCAATTCTGGACTCTACGATAAATATAGTCAGAAAGGGCAGTTCAGCCACCAACGACCGTATAAAAACTCTAGAGTATCAGATAGATACAATAAATAAAGAAAGAGGCAAGTAACAAGGTGACCACTCACAGCAAGCGTTTATGGTCCTAACATCGCAATTAACTCTGGTAGCAACTGGAATGCAGCGGATGCAGTGAAATAGCTAATGTGCTCACTGACGTTCGCCATCAAACTATTAGTCCGATACTAGTATCTCCCAAGCAGCTAAGGGAACAACTAGATCAGATCCGGGAACATATTCCACCAGATCAACTGCTTCCCGTATCATCGGACAATGTTATTCAACTCTACAAGATCATGCCATCAAACTATTAGTCCGATACTAGTATCTCCCAAGTAGCTAAGGGAACAACTAGATCAGATCCGGGAACATATTCCATCAGATCAACTGCTTCCCGTATCATCGGACAATGTTATTCAACTCTACAAGATCATGCATGCCGAAGGCACCACAACCAGCGACCATGTCATCTTCAAAATATCCTTGCCGCTGATATCCATAACGCAGCAGGAAGTGTTCCGCATCATGCCTATCCCGACTTGGAAGGCAGGAAGCTGGCAGCAATTCAGTCTGAAAACTGAAATCATAGCCGTCAATGCCCATAGAGATCAGTTCATGGGATTGACAGAGGGCGAATTCAAACAATGTCTAGAGTTGCCACACGACGAGCACATATGTTTCAACCATCAAGCCACATTCAGCGTGGAAAATCGGGGTGAATTTCAGTTATTTAACAACAAAACTAAAACGATATGTGAGATCACTCAATCGAGATCCGATCTGCTGTGGTCAGCAACGCATCAACGAAACAGATGGATGTTTGCCACACACAGTCCCATAGAACTTCAAGCGGTGTGCACAGTGCACCTTAATGGAACGGGCTTATTGTCACTTGACCCAGTCTGCACGGCACGCAATTCAAAAATCAGCGTAAGCACATTTAGCACTATGATCAGCGAAACGAAGGCGACTTAAGCTCGTTTTGACAATATCACAACAATTGACCTAAAAGAATCAACCGAGGCAGTCCAAGGAACTACAGCCAAGGATGTCAGCATGGAGGAATTGGGCGCCTTGCAACATCAGTTGGCCAAACTAAAGGAGATCAACTGGAAGGATCTAATCACCGCTCCTCAGCATCATCAAATAGCTGCCTACGTGGCCCTAGCAATATCAATCCTATTAGGCATTGCATGGGCTCTTAGACGACCCAAACCCAAACCCAGGCAGAATTCGGAACAAGCTGCACCAGAACCTATCCCACGAAGTTTCTCGTTCGACCTTAGCGAAGGTTGAACACTTGTTCAACGGCCGGGAGAATGTTCAGTCGCAGCAGTATTTAGTTGTAAGCAATAGTATTTCAGATACAGCACAAATAATGTAATAATTCCTCAGTCGCAGCAACATGCATTTATCGTAAATAAAGTATCAATTACCAGGTCAAGCGAATATGCATGGTCTGCTGATACGAGGAAATGAACTGGGGCAGTGGTCTCAGTTGATCGCAATAACACTTTCACATTAACCCACATTATTCTGTATACGTTATTTCTGTTAACATAAGCATTTTTGTACCTATAAATACCGTTAAGTTTTATTAATAAAATCAGTAAGAGTTCTACCTCAAACCAAGCTTTTGCTCATGTTCATGCATCAGTGGCTGTCGCTGTGTCTTCACACCCTCACTCACCAACTCAAAGCAACCCAACCGTCCACCTAGTTCCAAGTGCTAGTTGCGACAACAAAAAGGCAATAGTTTATGCACTATCTGCCAGGCATCTAAGCCTCCTCATAAACACAAATTATATTTTATGATACCTATCCTTACCTCTGTCCACCTGATATGAGTGGAAGCACATCTTTAAAAAGCACTCACTTCTTCGGTCAGAGATAAAGGCACGGCCTTCCATGGCAGTTTTTTGCCATTTTCTTAACAAATAAATAAATAAATATTATATTTTGTGCGCTTCGAGAGTCACAAACTCCCCCTCCTCCAGATCTGCTCGATTTTGACAGTGTTCGCCCTTGAAAACGTCACCCGCCATGTTTTCTCGCCATCTTTCATTAGGCACGCCTGCTGTTTTCCGAATTTTTTCACCGCTAGTCTGGGCCGGATCTCTGCCATGGCTTCTGCTGATACATCGGCTGCTCCCGGGATGTTCCATATCCAGCTGCCGTTCGACTCGGTGTTCAGGTCCAGCACGTCACGGTCTGGCGACTGCTCTCTGGGTCTGTGTTGGCGTGGCCCCTCTGCTGGCGGTGCAATTAGGCGAGGTGGCTCCCTTTGTGTTGGCCGATGGCGTGATTGGTCGCGTAGCTCCTCCGCACTCTCGCGGTCCCATAGGTAGCATGGCGTGGCGATTCATCCCGTTGCTGCTCGTTTTTCCGCGTGTGACCACTCGCGTTTTCTTCTCCCGACGTCTTTGCTACTGTCCCAGTTGTTTAGTATTGGAAAACTGTTTATTACTATGTAATAAGTGTTGGTTAGTGGTACTGTTCATGCATTGTTATCGGTTTTTAATGTTTTAAGGTTGGTTAATGTTAAGTGGTACGCAATGTTACCGGTTTCTTCTATTTCGGGATTTCTGTTGGTTAATCTTAAGCTGTGTGCATTGTTATTGGTTTCTGATGCCTCGAATGGCTTAGTGTCTTCGATATACACTCGTTTTGTTTTCCGTGCTTCGTGCTTGTATGATCACGGGTAATGTAAAGTTTACTACCTTCCATGGGACATCGTATCGTAGGTACATCTTATACTTGTTAATGCCCCAGTATATTGCTAAGCATTCCATTTCCGTTGCGTCCACGCCTTCCTGCGTCAACACTGCACCTATGCCTAGGTCGCTAGTATCCGTTTGTAACTTAAGCTGCCATGTGAAGTCTGGGCATGCTAGTACTGGCGCACGTGTCAGGCTTTTCTTCAGGCTGTCGAATGATTCCTGATGGCCCCCTTGGGCGTGCGTGTTCCGGTATGCTGACGGTCGGCGGTGGCACCATGCTCCATGGGTTGTGGCGGTGGCTGCCGATTGATGGCGCACCGCACCCTGGGTAGGGTCGCACTGACCCAGTCCAAAAATCTCGCTGTTTTTTGGGAGACGGGGGCCCTTGCTCCGTTTCCCCTTGCAACGCGGGGTGTTCGGTGGTCCGCCGACTCTGACCCCTCGCGTTCCCTTCCGGAGACGCGAGGAGGCGTTCAGGCGGGGCGATCAGTCTTCGGCCGTGGGGTCATAGACCAGTCCCGCCTCCTCGGCGTGGTGCCAGTCTCCCTCGACAAGTGGTGGCGGCCCCAAATCGTCATCCGAGATGTCCTCGTAATGCCCGGGGGACATCGGGGACGGGATTGCTTCGACCGGGGCTAAGGCCTCGAGAAGCGCGGGCGGGATGTCGCCGAAGCATTCCCGTAGGGCCTCCTCCACTTCACTCCATACGCCTGAGGCGCGGTTGTACGCTGGGTGTGACGAGTTCGATGGCGCTAACGCGCTGTGCCGCAATTGCACCGCTGGGGGCGATTAGGTCGAAGGCGCGTCGTATGGGTACCACGTGTATCTGTGGGAAGAGAAGAGAAGATTACGTTAGGTGGTGCTCTCTACTGGGGTCCTACCTAAAAGGGTGACTATCTCCCTATCTATCTAGCTTGTGGGGCGAACAAGGAAGAAGCGGTACTCCCCCCGGAGGGAGCGGGACGTTGGACAGGCGCGCCTGTCAGCAAGTGGCCCCGTTAAACCAAGCCGTCTTCGTTGATTTATGCTGGCTTAGAGTCGGCTGGTCGGATTAGCGTGGCTTTCTCCGAGCTGGGTGACCTCGTCTGGACCCTCGGTGGCGTTGTCCTCGGTGTAAGCCTCGTTGTTCTCCTCGCAGTGGTACGGCTTTAACTGGCTCAGGCTTGTCTTCTGGCGCCGGCGACTGCCGGGTATGTGCAGCTGTACGTCGCGGCCAGTTTGGCGGCGAATACTTCTGCGGCGTTTAATAGAGAGTGACGCCGTACCAGTACCAGTGATCCTACTGGCGGCTTCCAAGTCCTTCGGCGAAGATTGTAGTGTCTTCCCTGATCCGCTGATCTGCGCTCGGCATTGTTGCGGACTACCTCGAAGATGGATCTGAGCTGTTCGCTTCGATACGTGGGCGTCACCTCTGGGGTTTCGCGTCCAGGAGTGACTTCGTCGTAAAGTGCCCGTGGCAATCTGGGTTCCCTGTGTCAGGAACGCCGAACTGAACCCCGTCGTGTCCGACACGTTGCTGTTGACGGCAAGGATATCTCGGGCAATAGTTGGTCCCACTCGTTTTGAGGGGTTCCCTCCAGATACTGGGCGATCATCGTCTTGATCGTCCGGTTGGCCCTCTCGGTTGGGTTCTGCCGTGGACTGTACGGGGCCGAGTGTTGCAGTTCCATGCCCAACGATTTTCAAAAGGCCTGGAACGAGCGGCCCGTAAACTGGGTGCCGTTGTCGCAGACAAAAGTTCGTGGAACCCCGAACATGCTCAGGATCCTTTCCCGAAATGCCCTCTCGAGCTGTGTTCCATTAGCTTTCCGTAGAGGTACTAGTTTTATCCACTTGCTTAAGGAGTCCAAGAATTCCAGGAGCATGGTATTGCCCTGCTTGGAGCGTGGAACGGTTCCTCCACCTGACGACTGAACATCATTTCATCTGGCTTTTCCGACTGACCTTGTACTCCTTGTACTCTTCCTCCTGTAGGCGTAGCCCGATGCGACGATACAGCTGTCCGCCTTCCTCTTGGTAATCTGGGAACTTGGCCGTCCGAACCTTCTCCAGAATCCTCGTGATCCACTTGCAGTTGACACCCTGTACCTGTGCTAGCTGCGCTACTGGCAACGGTGGGCTAGAAAGGGCGTCGGCCTCAGGATTTTGGGCCCTTTTCCGGTAGCGGACGTCATACTGGTACTGCTGTAACTCGAGTGTCCAACGAGCGATCCTTTCAGTTGGATTGTCGAACGAGTTCAACCATTTCAGGGCCTGGTGATCCGTCAAAACCTCGAAGCGGTATCCCTCGATGTAGCAGCGCATCTTCCTGATGGCCCACACGATGGCGAGACACTCTTTCTCTGTCACCGAGTAATTCCGCTCAGCGGCGTTCAGGCGGCGGCTAGCGTAGGCTATCAGTCGCTGCTGTCCCTCGATGGTCTGTGTTAACGGCTCCAATGCCGTACTCGCTGGCATCCGTTTGTAGCACAAACTTCTGTCCGAAGTCCGGGCATGCTAGCACGGGCGCTTCCGTCAGCAGGGCCTTCAACTCCTGGAATGCTTGGTCCTGTCGCTGGGTCCACTCCCACTTTTGGCCTTTTTTTCAGCAGCAATGTCATGGGCTCCACAACATCGGCGAAGTTGGGAACGAAGCGACGATACCAGGAGGCGACGCCCAGGCGTCTCCGAAGCTCCTTCAGGCTGGTTAGCGGATCGCGGCCACTTTGTCCGGATCGGTATGTATCCCGGTCTCGCTGATTACATGCCCCAAGAAGGCAATATGCCGTTGAAAGCAGTGACACTTCCCTCGACTCAGCCTCAGGTTCGCCCGGCGCAGCCGACGAAATACTTCCCGTAAGTTGGCGACATGTTCCTCCAGTGTGGAGCCTATGACGATGATGTCATCTAGATATGCGAACGCGTGTGGTTCCATATCGGGTCCGATGACCGTGTCCAAAGCGCGCTGAAAGGTGGCGAGAGCGGATGCCCAAATGGCATTACTCGCCAGTGAAACAATCCTCGGCCTGGAACGTAAACGCCGTGCATTCTCGACTCTCTCAGGCCACGGGGATTTGCCAATACCCATTCTTCAGAACCAGAGTCGATATGAATCTTGCGTTCCGGAGGCGCTCCAGGATTTGGTGAATCCTCGGTAGCGGCTACGCGTCTGGTACCGAGTTCTCGTTGAGCTAACGGTAGTCCACACACATGCGGACACTCCGAGGTGAATGTTGGCCGCGAGTGTCCGCGTTAGCTCCCGGCAGGTGCCATCGTCCAGTTTGACCTGCGTCCGGATGTCCCTCATGTTCCTTTTATTGTCTAACCGGTCACACGAGGCCAGTTCCCGTTTCGAGAAGCTCGGCGTCGGCAGCAATCGATGGTGCTTTGCCCCTCGTCGTCCGCAGTCCCAGCAGAAGATCAGTTCGGTATTCGGCTTCGTCATTCCGTGGAGAAATGCCACGGTTGCGCCCAGTTGCGGCAGGCGTCCCGCACGTTGACTGGCTCCTGCCTGCTGGAAGAGGCTGTGCCCTGGCTGGCACATGCGTTCCTGCTGATTCCTGTTGGTCCGGCTGAGGATGCCGGTATTATTCGGCGGGCCGTGCGGTCTGCATTCATAGTTGGTCAGGGGCCGACTGCTCCCATCGCGATAGTCCGGGCTCGTCCGCCTCGACTTCGGGTGCATGCGGAAATCCAGCCTCCGGGTGAACAACTGATACTCGCGGAGCATGTTGTCATACACCCGCTCCAGTTCGCGCTCAGTAGTAAATCCTGCCCGGCGCATCTGCAGGCGCAGGTCCATTAGGTACTCCTTGAAAGACTAGTTGGGCCTTTGGAAATGCGTCCTGATTTCGTCCTCCAGCCGCTGGTAATAACGCGACGGCAGGAAAAAATTTAAAAATTCGCGGCAAACTTCCCGCCAGCTGGCCTCGCGGAGGCACTGGTTCGATACCAGCTTTCGGCTCGGCCAGTCAGCAGTATCACCAGAGCTTGAGCGAGGTATTTCCGGTTGATCCGGCACGTGTCGGCGCGCTCCTCGATGTGCTCAATGAATCCTAAAGGATCCGTCGTCCCGTCAAACGAAAGGCCCCATTTAGTCATCCGATCCAGCAGGGTAGCTCCCATGTTGGAGTCGAAATGGTGGGTCGCGGCGCGTGGAGGTTCCTCCGTTTTCGTAAGCGGGCTCCATCCTGCGGCGGGGGAAGTACTACGCGGCAGTAAAAGGTGTGAGCGGTGCCCCCGGTGCGGACGTGGCTGGTCCCACCGAAGTGACCTCGGGGTCCAAATACATTGGCGAGAGCATCTTCGCATCCGCGGTGGGAGCATTCCCGAAGCTACGTTCGAGCTCCTCGAGACTGTACCGCCTCGGAATTATCCGACTGACGCACAAAAGCAATTAAACGAGCACGCTGCTCCTCCACGGTGTCGCCGCGGTCGAGACCAAACTCGTTGAGGATGGCCTCCAGCTCGAGCTTCTTTCGATAGCTGATTCACGTGACGCCCATGGCTCAAGCGGATGCGCGCGAGAAATTTGGCAGGACTGGATGCCCGAATTTAAAAAAGAAATCGTCGACCGGGCCGCGGCTGAAAAAGTTCGGTATAATTCTCGATTTTATTTTTCCCGAAATATTCGCTTTATTTCGCATATTTATTTTAAATTAACCGATCTGCGTTAAGTTTTAATTAGACTCGCGTGAATTTATTTTAATTGCGCGCTGGCTTGTTGCGCAAGGACTCGATTAGGATTGCTGCAGGATTTCGATGGTTACAGGTATTCTTGCTGGCAGGATAATTTTTCAGGATTCTGATGGCAGGGTAATTTGCTGGATTTTTTGGCTAAATGTATCCTTGTCGAAGGATGTTTGTTCATGATGAAAAAGATTATTTCGAAGGTCTGTTCCCGATGGAAGAGTATTGCGGAGTGTCCGCGATGCTAAGAAGGGGCCAATACTAACAAAAAAAAAAAAAAAACTGAGGCTGTGGCTGGTAGGGGTTTAATTCATCTAGATGGAGTTTTATCCTTTATATCTTGGCTCCTCTGTTCGGGCGCACCTCAGCGGCCTAGGATCCTTTCCAGAAAATATTTATTATACTGGAATACCAGCAATATAAAGGGGCCACCGTTTTGCCTAGATTTTGAGGTTAAAATGGGCGGCAGAAAAGGGGACAGGAGCCACTCGTGGCGGAGACGGGGCGATCGCTAATGTCCGGGTTGAGTCAGCGGCGAGACCCTTCCCTAGAGACGGAACGGGCGGCTCGGCAGTGCTCCAGCAGCTCCAGCAGCTCCAGCAGCCCACGCCTGGAATGATTCCAACAGCGAGGCGCCCCAAATGTGAGACGGCGGTCTTGAACGCCTCCAACGGCTGCGACTCTGTGCCCGTGCCCGGAATAATTCCAGCTGCGGCGGGTCCCCGTAACTGGGACAATCGGCCCGGAATTATTCCAGCTACCGTCGTCCAGACCACGCCGGGGCTAATCCCGCGGCTGGTCGCTGAGACCAGGCTAGCGGCGCGGAATGATTCCAACCGCCACTGCCTGCGCCGGCGCCCGGAATTACTCCGGCAGCGTGGCGTTCCTGGTCCCGTCCAGCTTGAAGGCGCGCTCGAAATAATTCCAACGGCAGCGGTTCGAGCGGGAGGGAAGCAGCGGGGACACGTGGTGAGGGTAGGGAGCGGGGAATGTTTTCATGATTTCTACTTAAAATTCCCTGGCTACTATTTTCCCTACACACACACATTCGCGCTATGGCTGGGGCATAGGCCTGGCCTGGGGCCACGCTCACCCGCTCTTCCTCTGTGATCCGGCTTGACCCTTGGTCCTCGATGCGTAGCTGGGTCTGGCTGGCTTTTATTACTATTTATTACTGCTCACTCAACTTGATCGGTTGCTAGTCAGAAACTAAGTGCCGCCGCTGCCATTTGGCGGCTCAGCCGTAACCTAGTTCTGCCGGGAGCGCTGCCGCGATCTAATGGCACGCGTCTCTCGGCGTGTGCCGATCGCTGCCTCCCTTTTCCTCCCTCGCAGGGCTTCCGCAGATCGTCGCGGGTGGTCTCGCTCGCACTTGCAGATGCGCTCCGCTCTCGGGTGCCTTCCGGCGGCTGCGCATAAGCGGCCTCTGCCCGGATCAAGCGCCTCTTTCGCGATCTCTGCTCTCTGCCGGCAGCGCGCGAGGCTTTGCGCTCTTCTCCTTTTCTTAGGCCAGCGTCTGCGCACTGGGCATTCGCGCTCTTCTGCTCGCGCCTCGCCCTCTACCGCCGCCTTGTTGGACGATCTCAGTGGCTGCGTATTAGCGCGGAGCGCCATCCTGGACTCGCTCTTTCCTCCGCTGCTTGGCCGCTGTCCGTCGCTGCTAGGCACTTCATAGTCTCTCTTAGGCCGCTGTCGAATCTCGGCTCTTCCGTCGCTGTTGGGACGCTTCATAGCCGCTCTTGGGCCGCGGGTTGGCCGTTGCAGGGCCGCTGTTGGACCGCGATTCGACCGCTGTTGGGCCGCGGTTGGGCCGCTGTTAATTTACTTGCTGTTTGGCCGCGGTTCTGGCCGCTGTGTGGCCGCTGTTGGGCCATTCAAAAACTTACATGTGCGTATCCAGGAATGTCAGAATCTCTTCGTCCGATGGTTTTTCTCCTCCTCCTCTCTAGCCGACTTTTCTCCTTGGTCTTTCTCGTATTCCTCGTCATCCGCTGTTGTTATCTCTAACTCCAGATCGTCACACCTTAACATGCTATGGATTCCTGCCAGAATATCCATCCCTAACAGTATTCCGCCTGCAACCTGTGGCAGTATCATGAAAGTCATCTCAAACACTCTTCCTCCGAAACTGATCTCCGCCATAAAGTTTCCCACAGTTTTCTGTTTCGAGCCGTTGGCTAGTGCTATCCCCGTACGGGTCACGTTTTATCTCCCAAGTTCTCTGAGGTCTCTGTACCTGCTCATACTTATTGCGCTACGATATGCTCCCGTGTCTACCACTCCTTTTGCTGATCTATCTCTAATCCTTATCACGGCTGTTATTCGGAATCCAGCGCAGTACAATTCAGTACAATTCAGAACAATACAACATTCCGTCGTTTTAATCCCGTTCCGTCCACAGACCCAGAAAAATAGCTTTGGTGGGTTTGCGTAGGTTCTTGCCGTATGCCCTGTTCCGCCACAGCGCATGCATACGTCTGATCGTGGTTGCCCTATCCGACATTGGGAGGACTCTATTTCCTCTACTTCTTCCGCCAGTTTGAGGAACTGTGTCAGAGTCTCGAACCCCGCTCTACGCGTAAACAATTTTATCTTGCTCCTGCAGTTCCTAAATATCCGGTCGAGCTTTTCCTCTTCCGATAGCTTGGTGAACCGCATCAATAATATTACATACACAACAAACATTATGTAATAACTCTTCAGTCGCAGCAATATGCATTTATCATAAATAAAGTATAAACTACCAGGTCAACGCAAAATGCATAGTCTGCTAATACCTACCTACTACTACCTATAAATACTGTTAAGTTTCATTAATAAAATCAGTAAATGTTTTACCACAAACAGAAGCTTTACTCACCCATCAGAGGCTGTCGCTGTGTCTTTAGACTCTCATGCACCAATCAACCAACCCAAACCGTCCACCTAGTTCCAAGTGCTAGTTGTGACAAAAACAGGCAATAGTTTATGTACTATCTGCCAGGCATCTAAGCATCCTCATTAACATTTTTGTGGCCCCGCCGAACACGTTAACCTACAGGAAAGATTCCGTAATTCTTGGGAATCTTCCTAAACACCACAATTCGTAGGAAAATTTCGTAATTCTCGGGAATCTTCCCGAAATTTAAATTCCAAAAAACATTTTTGGTGACCCCGCCGAACACGTCAACCTACAGGAAAGATTCCTTGACTGGATTCCTGGTTTTTTTACTCGCCAAGAAACATCTTTCGCGACTCAAAGGAAATTATTCTAAATACGTAAAATTCAGAGAAAAGATTCCATATCTCTTGGGAATCATCCGCATTTTTCACTCTTGCCATAAACATTTGGTGAGACCACTGTCACCAAAAATAAACGTTGATGAACAATCATTTTTTAGAACTCTTCTAGAAATCCCCCAAGGCTATTGACCATTTGTTTATTCCTTCGACCACACCACGGTTACGAACAGGAGCGTATCCAGCTGTCCAAGCAAATAAAACACTCCCAACGGTCAGGAATATAAAAACAAATTTCAATATGCCTAGCAAGGAGGAGCAAGCAGTCACAGAGGCGTTTGACTTGCAGGAAGAGATCAGTCAAGAGATCTCGAAGCTCATCCGCAACTGCAAAGAAGATTCAGCTCAGAGAAAGCGAAATCCAACTAATTACAAGGCCGACAAAAATGGACATTTTTTCTTAAGGAGAATAAAACCTGCAGATTGTAAAAGATCGGTCAGTATATTGCTACTTCGAAACCCAAAAGTTTCCATCACGAACCAATTTTGAATAAAAAATGGCGTTTAAAGTACCAAAAAGGGCCTATTTTGGCACTTTTCAAACGCTAATAAAACAGAAACTGCAAATGTGATGGTTTCCCCAAAAAGACAATACACGAACGAGTTAATTGGATACAAAATCGAAAAAGGTGCGTTAATTGTTTCAGCAGTGACCACAAGGCAAAGGATTGCCAAGGCCGTACGTGTTTCAAAAGCGATCAAAAACACCTTACGTTGCAGCATCTTGAGGCTACATCAGGTGCAGCAACAGAGCCACAATTACCTTCTGTAGGTGCAGCAAGCAACAAGAATTACAATTTGTTGGCCACAGTCAAGGTATCAGTCAAAGCAAGCAATGGTCAGATGGCCACATTCAGAGCCTTGCTTGATTCAGGATCACAAATAAACCTGAACTCTGAACAAATGGCTTCAAAACTATCACTAAAGCCCCACGTTGCATCATTACTCATATAGGGTATTGGAGGCAATCCAAAAACTAGCCGAACTAGAGCAAACGTTCTTATGCAATCTATGCGGAATGACTTTACTCAACAAGTAGAAGCTTTTAATCATAGCTGATAATAGCTGATCAACCAGCTCATGAGTTAAATTCCTCGAAATTCCATGTACCCCACAACATTACCCTGACTGATCCGAACTTTGACAAGCCAGGAAAAATCTTTTTTTGTTTTTTGCTTCTACCAAACCAGATGGTAGTAAAACCGGGAAGCCTAATTCTCCTTTGATGGATTGTTGCCGGGAAAATTCCTGCCGAGCACGACTCAGCAGCAATTTGTGCAGCGGCAACCACAGAAGAAGAGGTTGACACACTGCTAGAACGATTTTGGACACTATAAAATCTAGACACCAAAGAAAAAACTTGATCTCCGATAGAAGCTCACAGCGAATCTCATTTCATAGCAAATCTGCAGGTTGCAATAGATGGAAAATTCATTGTAAAACTTTCATTCTCTGAAGCAAAATCTGCCCTGGGAGGATCTCAAAAAACGGCGACCAACAGATTCTTGGCGTTAGAGCGACGAACGACACGGAAATTGGTGCATCCGTCACACTTACATTCGGATCACTACTGCATCCCACATCACTGTGTATTGAAGCCCGAAAGCAGCACTACGAAACTACGGGTGGTGTTCGATGCTTCTTGTAAAACAACAAGCAATAACTTAAAGAATGATACCTTGTAACGTAGTAAAATTGCAAATAACTCGCTCTGAACCTTGGGTCCAGCTATTGTACGCTGGACCCAAGGTTCAGAGCGAATTGTTAGCAATTTTACTACGTTTCACAGATACGTATTTACCGCAGATATGGAGAAGATGCATCCCCAGGATGCACCCTGATCACCAGTTCCACCAGCTAATCGTAATCAGCAAATAACCCAGCGAATGTATTGTCAATAGAGATTGCTGCAAGCAATTAGCAGTGCATATTCCTTGCTGTATGGACCTCTATTTCTGCACGGGTCGTGAGACAAGTGGTCCAAAGTACCGACCATTGTTCCCAGCGATCTAGAACGACGAGTAAAGCATGTAAGTTTGGCGATATGCCAAATTGGAAGCATACTGTACAGTTGGAACCACAGCAACTCCTTTCACAAATTACAACGCATTGTAGCATATATGATGCATTTTTGCAATAAGCAAAACCGAGCTCCTACAACCCCGCTGAGTGTCGGTGAATTGATTCATGCCAAGACAATCTTCCTACGCACAATTTAGAAAATTGAATTCGCTGTTGAAAACAAACAACTTCGCATCCACCAAACAGTGGACAGAAGGAGTTCAATCGACTCCCACTCTCCA
This sequence comes from Drosophila truncata, assembly GCA_008042515.1. Classification (NCBI taxonomy): domain Eukaryota; kingdom Metazoa; phylum Arthropoda; class Insecta; order Diptera; family Drosophilidae; genus Drosophila; species Drosophila truncata. The sequence goes on from VNJQ01004534.1 coordinate 14,134, forward strand.
ATAATAGGAAATGACGGACTTATCAGAGTAGAAGAGAGGTTGGAAGAATCTAACCTTCCATACAACGCAAAGCATCAGATCCTGCTGCCGTACAATGGACCGATTGTGTAGATGTTGCTGCGAGAAATGCATGAAGAGAACATGCATTGCGGAGCACAATCTAGAAGAGCCACAGCCATACAGCAATATAGGATTCTCAATGACAAGACAATGGCCAGGAGCATCATACACAAATGGGTCAGATGTACAAGAGCAAGACCAAGTTGATGCAAAAAATTATGGGAAATCTACCAGCTGATCGAGTAACACAGGCCCGGACTGTCTCCAACTCTGGAGTCGACTACTGCGGTCTCATTTGGATTCATCATAAAATCCGTGGAAAAAGACCAGATAAAGCTTATATTGCAGTATTCTGCTGCTTTGCTACTAAAGCAGTGGTCCATGGAATAACTACAAGAGGTACAAATGCACACCAAATAGAAAACCATGGCGCAAAATGTCAAAGAAGGATTACTAGTATTAGTAAAAGAAGACAACCTACCGTTAATGAGCTAGCCCATGGGACAGATAGTAAAAACCTATCCTGGCAAAGATAACCAGGTCCGAGTGGTAGACGTTAAAACGGCATCAGGCACGTTCAAACGACCAGTTACTCGCCTGGCACACTTTTTACAGGATACAGCACGGGAGAATGTTCAGTCGCGGCATTATTTAATTAAAAGCAATAATATTACAGACACAAACAACATTATGTAATAACTCTTCAGTCGCAGCAATATGCATTTATCGTAAATAAAGCATAAATTACCAGGTCAATGCAATATGCATAGTCTGCTGATATGAGGAAATTAACTGGGATAGCAGTCTCAGTTCACCTGTAGGTAGCAATAAGACACCGTAACCCACATTTCTTTTATACACTATTTCTGTTAACATAAGCATTTTTGTACCTATAAATACTGTTAAGTTTCATTAATAAAATCAGTAATTGTTTACCACAAACAGAAGCTTTACTACTCATCAGAAGCTTTCGCTGTGTCTTTAGACCCCATATGCACTAACCAACCAACCCAAACCGTCCACCTAGTTCCAAGTGCTAGTTGCGACAACAACGGGCAATAGTTTATGTACTATCTGCCAGGTATCTAAGCCTCCTCATTAACATTTTTGTGACCCCGATGAACACGTCAACCTACAGAAAAGATTCCGTAATTTTCGGGAATCTTCCTAAACACTACAATTCGTAGGAAAATTCCGTAATTCTCGGGAATCTTCCTGAAATTCTAATTCTAAAAATCATTTTTGGTGACCCCGCCGAACACGTCAACCTACAGGAAAGATTCCTTGACTGGATTCCTGGTTTTTTCACTCGTCAATAAACATTTTTGGTGAGCCCTGACTCACAGGAAATTATCCTGAATACGTAAAATTCAGAGAAAAGATTCTATATCTCTTGGGAATCTTCCGCATTTGTCACTGTAACGACTCTCCGGCCAGGATAATGCTCAGTCGTGGCCAGAGAAGGTCATACAAGAAATTTGTATGGTGGGACGCGGAAATATATGGAAAGTCGTAACGTATCGGTCGTTAGCACTCCGGAAATCGGCCTAAACCGTGTCTCCTACCCCGATTTCATGCCGCAGTGGCCACCTCGGTCGGGGCGATCCGGTTCTTCGCGGTCGTTCGCGATCCAGTGGCCAGGGGCGTGTGGCGGCCTGCGTTATCGACGCGGTATTAATATTTAAATTAATCAATGAATACGCATTTATATTTAAATAAATAAATATGTATTTATATTTTAACAAATATAAACATATATTTATGTTTATTCAAAATGAGTGAACATGTATTCAAATTCTTATTCAAATATTCGCCGAGTCGAGCGATGGGTCTGGGATGGTTTTCCTCCGGATAGACGCGGAGGCTAACTGTGGGCGGCGGCGCCGGATAGACGCGGCTGGCCGGGCCCAGGAAAAATCTCTCCGGATGGACGCGGAGGCTGGATAGTGGTCGGCGACGGGAGTTAGGGCTGCTCCGCTTGAGTTCGGAGGCGGGCGGTGACAGGCACCAAAGAGGGGGACTCCTCCGGTCGGAGGCGAAGGCTAGCTGCGGGTGGCGGTGCCGGATAGACTCGGTTGACCGGGCCCGGAAAACTCTCCGGATGGATGCAGAGGCTAGTTGCAGGGGGCCAAGTGGCCGTACCGATCCGCCGCGGATGGAAGACCAATCCGCGCGACTCGCGTACGGGCCGTCACGAGGGGAGCGAAGGGGAGAGGAAGACAGAGCGGAAGACATCCCCAGCACCCAAAAATTCCCCACGGAGGAAGAAAGGCCGCGATTTCAAGACTTTCAGGCACAATTTATTATACCCTTGCAGGGTATTATAGTTTCAGTCAGAAGTTTGCAACGCAGTGAAGGAGACATCTACGACCCTATAAAGTATATATATTCTTGATCAGCATCAAAAGCCGAGTCGATCTAGCCATGTCCGTCTGTCTGTCCGTTTCTACGCAAACTAGTCCCTCAGTTTTAAAGCTATCTAAATGAAACTTTGCAGTTAGTCTTCTATATACTCTCACTCGTACATATGTCGGAACGGGCCGGATCGGACGACTATATCATATAGCTGCCATAGGAACAATCGGTAAAATTTTCGAAAAAAAATTATAACTTTGTCAGTTTTCAATACAATTCCACCAAATTTGATATTTGACCATTAATTATTATTGTAGAAGTTCGGTTTTAATTTCATGAAAATCTGACGACTATATCTTATAGCGGTCATAGGAACAATCAGGAAAAAATTAAAAAAAATCATAACTCCGCAGCTTCTTAACATATTTTCATCAAATTTGAGATTTGGCCACTTAATAATTTTTCAAAATTTAAGTTTTAATTTTATAAAAATCGTCCGACTATATCCTATAGCTGCCATAGGAACAACCAGAAAAGTAATAGAAAAAATCCTAACTCGATGTTTCTCAAGATATTTTCATCAAATTTGAGATTTGGCCACTTAATATTATTTGAGAATCTTAGCTTGAATTTCATGAAAATCAGACGACTATATCCTATAGCTGCCATAGAAACAATCAGAGTAATAACAAAAAATTCATAGTTTCGCTATTTCTCAAAATATTTAAATCAAATTTGGGATTTGGCCTCTTATTATTATTTCAGAATTTCGATTTTAATTTTATAGATCAACTGCAATCTGCAAGGGTATATAAACTTCGGTGAGCCGAAGTAAGCTTCCTTTCTTGTTTAATTATAAATTATAAGTAGGTTATAAATTATAAACTATAAGGCCCGCGATAATAATAATAATAATGATAACAATAATAGAATGATAATAAATCCCTGCCTACTGCCCAGACTACGGGGAGGGGGGAACAGAGGGAGGTAATTTTGCACTCACATCCGTCTCCTCTCGCGGCCAGGAAAACCTTGGCCGGGTGCGGAGGCACGGAAGGCGTGCACGGGCCGCGGTGAGGCACTGTGGGTGCGCGGCGACGAGGCTGCGCGCAGGCGGCGGAGCAACTGCGCAGCTGGCGCGGCGGAAAAGTGCGCGGATTGCAGGCGCGGCAGAGCACGGGCTGTGTGTGGCGGCGCCGGATAAACGCGGGTGGCCGGCAGAGCACGGGCGCGACGGGGCACTGCACTAACGCGGCACGCTTTGGTTTTTCTATATATTTTAGCAAGTGCGGCGGGGCCTGCACTGCGGCTTATCGTTACTGTCGATGGGGGTTGTTTTCACTGGCGGCGCTGTGGCACTGATGGCGCGGTGGCACTGGCGCTTGAGGGCGCGGTGGCACGGTGACAAAGCGGCGGCGAGAACAAGAGGGAAAAGCCAAGGCACGTGCCGGCTTTTATAGGCGAAAGTAAACAAAATTCCGGAATCGGTTAACCGATCCCGGCTTAGAGATCGTACCCGGGCGTGCTTTTCGTCATCGATATATCGATAACGATCTAGCTTCCTTCCCGCTAAGCCGTCCCGCTTCTCCGGGCTTCAGTGTGACCTGATAGGTCCCTCCCTCGGTGGACTGCTTGTACCGCTGTCGGCTGTACTGCGCAGCGTACGCCCGAGCCTCGATCCCGATCCACACGGCAATGGGGACGTGGCAGCCCCAACGCGCCGATGGACGGGCTGCTCCACGGTTCCGACACCTCTGCTCCAGTCGGTGGGGCGGACATCTCCAGCACTAAGGGTGGCATCCGTCGTCCGGCGTCCAGCTGGTATCGCGCCGGGTCGGTGGTTGCGGCTCCTTACGCCGGCCTCCCTGTCGCTGGATGCCGACTCCCACTCCATCGCCTTGCTGGTGGGGGGTCGCAAGCGGGTCCAGGGCGACGCGACGACCGGGAACCCTCGTGGGTCGCTGGTGTCGGGTGTGAGTGGCCGATTGCCGCCTATGTCCTCGTCGGCGTGGGCCTGCGGGTCTCCGAGTCGGACGAGAGTCGCACGGTCTGCCGCGCACGCTGATGCGGACAAACTCCCGAGTCCTGGTGCCGGGACCTGCGGGACGGCATCCATGAACGCATCGGCGTCCATGAATGCGTCGGTCGGCGATGGAGTGCTGCGCGGGGGCGTTGAGGGTCGCCTCCCAGTTCTCCTCCTCCACCACCTCGTCCGGCCTCATGATATATAGGCGCTCCGGGGACGGGGGGAACGTGATGATCGGGTCGGGCGTCGGTCGGAACGGCGCCTCGATCATCACTGCGGTGTAGCGGGTGTGGGTCAGGTGGATCCACGAACCCCTCCAGTACCCGCATCTATCCTCGCCCTCGTAGACATAGTGCGCCGCCGTGGGCCCATCGTAGTCCGGCTCGCTGTCGGAACTGATGGTGTAGGCCCTCTCGGCCTCGCTGTCGGAGACATCCTCCACGCGGCAGCCTGGCTCATAGGGAGTCGTGCTGGCCGCTGAGCTCCGCTCCTCGTCCTCCTCCATGGCGAAATCCTCCGACATCCCCATGCTGTGGCGTCCGGGGCTGGTGGGGCAGTAACGCCCGATTTCCGGAGACCCGGTGCTACCCGCGCTACCCGAAATCATGCCGCAGATAGGCCCCATCCGGATACATCCCGGCCGTCTCCGGGTTGTACGGGATGGAGCCTGGTCGGATGGGGCTCGACGCTGCCCAACGGGATCCTGTCCGAGCTCTGGGCGACCCGAGCGAGGATGATGCCGCTCGTCCGGAATCGCCTGGCTGGCGCACACCCGTTGGGCATGACCAGGTGTACCGCCCAGCGTACGCCGTGTCAGGACGCAGCCGGGGGTCGCGAGTGGTCGTCGGCCTCCTTGCCAGCCTGGGTGGGCTTGGCATCTCCCCGTCGCTGGAGTCCAGGACGATGGTCTCCATGTTGCTGGCTGTAGAGGAAAAAAGTTACATGGGATTAGTGTTTGTAAGGCGAGGGTTTATAACCTATTGGGCAGTATCGCAGGGAGAGCTGTAACAGGGGGAAACCCTCCCTGGGGCGATACTTATCCTCTTCCGATGACCTTGACCGTGGAGGGCCCGGGTTGCGCTCCGGAGTCCTCCGCGGCAGCAAAGTCATCCTCGGTGTCGGAGTTCTCGGTGGTAAGCGCGGTGTGAAAGGCCTTAAGATCGGCTATGTTGGCCAACCGGCCCTTCCGTTGTCCCGGTAGGCGGATTCGTGCCACGTTCGGCGAGGGGAATGCCACCACCTGCGGAGATCCAACGTCGAGATGTACATCGCATTCCTCAGTCGCTCCAGGATGTGGTTGATGCGCGGCAGCGGAAACGCGTCCGGGACGGACTTCGCGTTGAGCTGCCGGTAATCCACACACATTCGCCATTTGCCGGTTTTCTTCCGTACCAGGACTAGAGGGGCGCTGTGAGGGCTCCATGAGGGCTCGATGCAGTTCTGCTCAAGGAGAGCGTCAACCTGTTCATCGATGATCTTCTGCATCGCCGGATTCTTCGGGAAGTAACGCTGCTTGATGGGCCGGTCGTCCCGCATGGTAATCCTATGCTCGGCGATATTGGCCACCCCCGACATCCCTTCAAACCCGGCCAACTGTTCGCGGACAAACGGCTGAACTCGGGGGTCGTCTTCCTGATACGGATCTGACTCCTGGTGGCATGCTAGGGGCTTCCTTGGGGGTGTGTCCGTCCCCTTCCGTGTCCCTTGAGGATCATTGTGGCCTCCGTCTGAGGGACTAGCACCGTCCTCCGCTCGTGGGTCTTCGTTTCTTCCCGCTGGGGTTGAGTATTCCCCGTGGGAACTTTCCTCCGGTGTGATTCCCCCGTGTTGTGCCTCTTCGTGTGTATCTTCCTCGTGTATAATCCTCTCGTGTGTGTTCTCCTCGTGTATCACCCTCTCGTGTGCGCTTCCCTCGTGTGGTGGGGATCCTCGGTGGGTCTGCCTTTCTTGCGTTCGGGGGAATTCCTGGCCATCTCGCGGTCCGTGATCTTCGTTGGCAATGCCCAACCGGGGCTCATCTGCTCCAGATCGGGGTATTCCGAGTACCTCAGGGCTGGTCGGTTTCGGTTCGTCGGTCTCTCAGTGATCGCGAGGGTAATGTCTCCTCGAGTCTCTGATGTCTCTCCGGTTGTCCATGGGCATCTTTGGCTCCGTCTCCTATATCCTGTGGCCACTGGATCCGTCCGGTAGCCGTCTGGAGAGGGTAAGCTTCGCATCTCCACATAATGCCCAGGATCAAAGGTTCCAGCATTGCCGGCATGACAAAGAGAGAGATTTGGGTGGTCCTTCCCGCCAGGGTGATATCCGCCTGGAGGAGTTGCCGAACCTCAACGCGCGAGGTGTCCGCCAGGTTAATCTGCGTGCTAATCTCCTGGAATTGATGCCGTCGGCCGACACTGTCGGCGACTCCCTGGCTGATGAAACTCCGAGAAGCTCCTGTGTAGATGGTGGCCAGTCGGCGATGTCCACCAATCTCGACCTCAGCGGCGATCCTCCCTCTTTCGACTCGTAACGGCGG
>VNJQ01004540.1:0-36273 GCA_008042515.1 Drosophila truncata
AAACTGCCTGAATTGCCGAAAGGTGTTTCCAATAGGTTGGCTCTTCTGAAGATGGAGGAATGTAAGAGCAGGTTACATAAACAGTGGTACCTGTGAAAGATAATTTAACGCAAATGAATTCAATGTCCAAAAAAAATCGTCAGATACAACCTGTTCAGATATAAGGCCGGAGTCAACGGCAATTAAAACTCCGCCACCACGCTGAGAAAGACGGTCCAATCTGAAAATTGTGTACTTACTCTGGAGGATTTCGGAGCAAAAAATCTCCGGTTTCAACCAGGTTTCCGTAAACACAATTACCTGGGATGTAAAGGAAAAGCTATCAGAATACAGTTTAGAGAGCTTACTGCGTAAGCCCCTAGTATTCTGATAGGAAAGTAGTAAGGAAGTGGTTAGTTTTTTGGGACAGAAGGTACGGCGGTGGGCACTGCGGTTTGTGACGGCTTGGGTAGTTGTACTCCCACAGGCCGGTTTTGGTGTTTATCCCAGTGGAACATCGTAGTAATTGAAGAAGTATCTTTAATGTCAGATCTTTTCGATTGTATCTTATTGCTTTAGGTTTTCCCTAATCATATTATCACTTTTCAAGAAAATTTGATTGCAACCCAGTTTTATGATACATAAAATACGATATGACGAAAATGAACCAACCTCAGTTTATGTTTTATGGCGTTGCCCAATAGCGAAAGTTTATAAATCTTTAATAGAGAGTGAGAGGGTACCAAAGTAATGCAATCACAAATATTGAAAAGCCTTGATTGGGCCAAGCATTAAATTGAATGTTAATTGCTTTGCCACATGTGATTACCTTTAACAAATTGAATGTCAAAGGTTGCCAGCACTAAAAGAAAAAGACTAAAGGGGCGTGTCTGGAGAAAGAGAAACCTGGAGGGGACCGTACATTAATTGCCCAAACTCAGATAAGTGAATTGCAATTGAAGTGGCTGGCAGTTGACAGCTGCGCCTGCGCAATCGAAAAAACACGACAATCGGGCGAATCCATGCAGCATTCCATACATATAACCGGTTGTGATTAGGAATATATTGCCCCAGACTCCGATATCCCCCGATACCCACTATATAGCTGCAGTTATGAGTGAGCGAACGGCAAACAAATTGCTTATGGCATTTCATTAAGATTCCCAGACAACTTGCCACTATCGGACGATTGGGAAATTCGGTATCGGCATCAAAGAAAATTATTTAAGGATGAAATTTGAAGCAGTATCAGATTAATTATGTGGAATTTGGGTGGTTTTGAATGATTCCTATTGCTGAAAGTATTGATATTTCATACGTTTGTACACAAAAAGAGAACTGATAAAGCCAAGTAACTAGCTCTAAATATTATGATATGAGTTAAGTTTCGAGCATTCGAATTACATGCATTTAATAGATATCCGACATTCACATTCACAGCTCAAGAAATTGTTTTTAAACTATTGAGTAAAGTTTTGAGAAACATCCATAAAAGCAATAAACTAAATTCTGCAGACAAAAAATAAACAGCAAAGCCTTTAACATCAGTTGTTCCCTTGCCCTTCTTTTAAAGCAATTTCACTTGCTCTTCGCATTTATACGTTATCATTTTCCTTTCACGACATCTGACGTTTTCCACATTAATTGAATTTTTATTGCCAATTGTCAATTGTCGCCGATGTCAGCGTCTTTATCGTCTCCCCTTTTAATGCCTCGACTTTCGTAGTTGGTGTTTGTCCCCTCAGTTTGTGTTTATTTTTTATGGGCCTTGTTTGGCCGAGTGAAAGTTTCGCATTTCCAAGAAGTACGCCCTGAGATACGTTGCTGTATCTTTCGGAAACAGTTTCTACCCATTAGAAGTAAGTACACGGCCATTTAGCAACAGCAATTGCTGCTCCCACTTGGACGCTGCTGTTTCAGCTCAGCCTCAGTAGCTGGCAATCAACAACTTCAAAGTGAGCAACAAGTTCCGCCCAGCCATAATTTTCCCACATTAAATATGCACTAAGGCAGACTTAGTTCATGCCAGGGAAAGACTCTAGACAGTGGGTTCCAAAAAACTATGACCATTTCAAGGTGTTTGTGATTGGTTTATGAGTATACTCTGAAATTGATAGGCCTGGGTCTTATAAGAAAGGGGATATTATAAGCAGCTACACGAATTTTATTTTACTAAAAATTTAAATAAATAGCCTAGGCGATTGAAATTATTTCAGTGTTTTTATTTGATTTTTAACTTGTACCTTTCTGTCATATTTTTAAGATTGATGCTTACTTTTGGCCTGCACTGTGGGTACATCAGATGCATTAAACAAAGCGCAGGCAGTCGCACCTATTAACCGGTTAATTGCTTCCTGGCCTAATTAGGCAGCAGTCACAACAGTGCGAGCAGCATGCAAAATGGCAACATCAACATCAGATAGAGCGGCTCTCGGCCGGGTTAGCAGCTCCGGTGCGTCGCCGTCTTAACTGTTTCTGCTGGTTGCTGCAATTATATTTGGTTTTCTTATGGCCATTACATGAGCGTTCGCTTACAGTGACCAACACAGGCCCAACCGGATGGCTTCAGACCACACCTGACCGAGCGGCCTGGCGGAAAATCTTTCCTCCCATTCAGCCACATTTCACACTTTTTAATTACGCGCCTAAGAGAAGAGATTTCTCTTTTCTGTTTTGTTTGTTTTCATTTGGCCAAACAATTTTGAATAATCATAAAATCTATATTACTGCACATTTCAGCGGGGGGTTGCGTAAGCAGTTTATGCAGAGAAAGCTTTTAATTCCATCGCGGTCGAGTAAAGTTTAATTATGTCATTAAAGTTATGGGAATTCATAAAATATTTTTGGTTAAACTGGAGAACAAAACAACACAAAGTTCAGAAGATGTACAGTTATGATTATCAGTAAAAGAAAAAACAATTCTTATTTTATTATATTATGTTTGATATTTATTCACTCTTTCTTCTCTTTCGACTCTTAGTTTCATCGTCACTAAGTGAAACAATCTGCTCCCAAACTTACAAGTTAATACTAAAAATTAACACCATACTAAACCATTATAAATTCAGGAAGGAAAAAATCTTTGTAATTGAACTTAGCTTTATAAAAATAAAGATTCCATAACGCTTCGTCGGATAAATTTAGATTTTTGATACGATCTACTTCTAGGTAGATTCGCTTCAACTGTATTCATCGAATAAACCGAATCATAATTATGCATGCCAGATCATCCGCAGTCCGTCTGGGATGCCGCTCCGCACCCCACACGATGATCCATGCATACTTAATTAGTTAATTTCCCATAAATTTCTGAACAGGAGGGTGTGCCCGATTCGTCTGTGAGAATATGCAATAGGCAACGGGTAGGTACTCCAAACTGAAGTGTCTACAGTTTAGACTGGATCGTACCTCCCATTTATTAAAAATCAATTATTGAACTTTTCCCTATAAATTGTTAATTTGTAAAAACAAAACAATTTTAAAAATTTTAAATTTTAAATAATTTAATTTAAACACATTATGACAGTTATTAGTTTTAAATTTATTTGTTACACTTTGATAATGGTACACAAAGGTCGATAAATATTTCTTTCTTTAATAAAACATTGGCAATTTATTTTCCTTATCCATGACCTACATTATTTCGATCCCCATATACTTCCGTTGGCCGCTTGCGCAAGGGGTATTTGGTGAATGCAAATGCAGCCGCAAATAATCATAAATATTAAACAATAAATAACTTAATTATGCGAGCATGCAAAAATGCACGAATATAGTGGAGAACCCTCGCCCCTTTGCCACTCCATTAATTTTATATCTGCATGCATTACTCATACGTTTTTCTTTCGAGTTTGGGTTGCGTGCCGGTTGTGCTAATTACGACAAATAAATATTTTTGCGATATGTTTAGAGACACAAAATGTGAGACAAGAAAAAGACTGAAAAATAGTGGAAAAGAAAACGCTTCACCATAAACGGAAACTATTAATCAACTTTCACTTGTTGTGGTTTATTTATCGCTTCTTTTTCTTCTCAATCGATGCCGTTGTTATCGTCGTTTTTTCTGCAGCTATTAGCCATGATATTGGTCTGATATCTATATATAGATATGTATGTGTGATTTGAGGCCTCCGCTCGCTGTTTGTCTGCGTTAATTAATGAAGTTTACCCATATTGGGCCAAATATTTGTTTTGCTTTGTCCCACGTTTTTCTTCTTTCCAGCGGCTTCGTTTATCGGCCAACAGGTTGTTGACTGATTATACATATTTATGTCTTTATCTTGATCTGCCTTATCTCCGTGCTTATCTTGATTGCTTTGGTGTTTCACTGAAGCTGATTCAAATAAGACGTTTTAAATGTTTGTTGGTGATTTAAAAAGCAAAGAAAAGCGTTATAGCCATCTGAGCCATGAATTAAACTAATATTATTATAAAGGCAAAATACTTTCAAAGGTACATTTGACAGCATTATATAGAAATCTTAATAAATTCGAAGGGAGAAAACTTCATTAGAAGCCTAATGTTGGAACTCTTTTTATTTAGTACACATCTTGTAATTACGCTCTCATTAGTCAGCATTTTGTGTTGATTCCAAAATTACGTTAATTAATTAATTGGACTGACATAACATAGCTTTGTTGCTCCAGTTCAACCAGATTCCTTCCACAATTTAATTTCACAACTACCATGAATTAGTCATGCCATCTGTAATTCCGCTTGGAAGTTCCTCCAACTCTTGGTTGTGCTTTCAGATCCATTTCTCTACTGTCTCTACACCTACGCTGAGTCAGAGGCTCAAACCGATCCCCCCAATGCCGCTCACCTGTTGTCTAGCAACAATTCAGGTCTCATTAAAAATTGCGCTCAACCCAATTCCGTCAGCCAATTAAGCGTGGCCCAGCAGCAAAAAATAAGAATACAAAAAATACGAAAAGCAAGCTTGACTCATTTACAGTGACTATATGTTTGGATCTTTATGTTCCATACATATTGTGTGTGTATCTTGCGACTTCTTGGGGCTCATCACTCGCTTCCTGCTCAGTTCGGCGGTCAACAAGCCCAAAGGCAAACGCAAAAAAGCGTTAAACAAATAACAATAACAAAAAAGAAAACAAAAAAACACAAAAAAGAGTCAACAACCACGTTGGTATGCCTTTTGAAGCCGTTTGCCGGTTTATTGTTTTCCTCTTCGCTCCCAGGGAAAATTGTTTTCATATTTATTTTCGTGCCGCTGCAAAATCTTTGCCAAAAGGTAAACAATAAAGTGCCAACAACAGTTACATGACTAAACAGCAAAAATTATAAAAAATATCAAAGCACTTTTCCCTAGAAGCTGAAATGTCGTCAGACAGAAATAATTGTAAGGTGAATAAATGGAGACGGTAAAATTGGATTATAAAAAGAAATCACTGTTAGAGGTAAAAAATAAAGGGTATACTTTATGAACAGTTTAATCATACGTTTTATTAAAAGAGAAATTTAAATTTAAGAAATAAGTAAAACACCTTTTGAGAAATTTCAAATGAGAAAATATTCTTTTAAACACGTATGTAAACGACAACAAAAAAATATTAAAATTAGACTCTACCCTTGACATAAGTTTTGAAAGTTTTGAAAATAAAAACAGTCAAGTCTTTCGCAAATTCGAAAGTACAATCACAGTTTGCGAAAACTTTAAAGAGGCATACATGTGCACATGTTTTATTATTTATTTATTTTTATATTTAGTTATCTTTTACCTATTTAACTTGTGTGGGCAAAAGTGTCACAGGCTTTTAAAAGCCGAGCCTAAGTCAAATACAGAAACAGAAGGAGGGAAGCCACAAAAACGCAGATCAAAGCAAACCGGGCAGAAAAGCTAACAAAGCAAATCAACCATAAGAAAAAATAGCATAAAAATAAATAAGGAATGAGCAAAGGTTCATGTCATGGCTAATTGTTTATTTTATTTTTTATCTGTACTTTTATTTTATTTGTTTGTCAGCTTTGCCTTGTCATTTACTAAGGTCTCAGCTCTCATCTGCTAATTTACTTAGGCGGGCTATCGAATTCATTGCACTTATTGACTGTGTTATTGACTTACAATTAGGCCGCCAAAACAGCGAAAAATAGTACACGGCAAGGTGATTATCTTTTGAACTTTTCTTTCTTAACATGCCAAACTTTTTTTTTTTGTATTTATTCTCGCCGGAATCGTTCAGGCCATTTGAACTTTATCGGGCGTTTATAAGGACTTAAGGTATGGTATGTATGGTGTACCTAGAAACATGTTAAACTGAATGGATTTTTTATTTTATTTATAGAAAGAGTCTAGGGCATAACATTTTGCTTTTATTTTCGACCCGATATATTTAATATTTTTATTATTTGTACAAGTTTTGTTGAACATTCAGTCTTAATTTCTATTTTTTCTCCATTACAATATTAATTTTACCAAGTGTCTCCAGCGATCTCATCCTATTGGAATATCTATAAATGCTTATTGTATATCTTGATCTGTTCTCCATGCATATACCGGTTCAGGTGTTTCCTCCAGAGGAACTTCAGATTAGTTATTTCCCCCCATCGTCTATATTTATTTTTTTCCAGCCTCTTGCCGTTTCCGTTTGTTTTACAAACCCACTGACCCCGAAATGAATTGAAATAAAGCACACACACTCCGAAAAAAAAAACTGCAGCCGGCAACTAGTTTTGCAAACATGAACTAAAGGTAGAGAGGTGAAGGGGTGATGCGAGGTGAGGTGAGGTGAGTCTATTGCTGCAGGTGCCAAAGCAACAGCTGCACAAAAATAAAAACAGCGGTGAGAGAGGGAAAAACACCTTTTAGTTATGCCTAGGCCAGCAACAATTTTACATGTCCCAGACCCACTTTGCGAGGTTTGGAGCTTCTCAGAAACGTTGGTTACTCTTTTGCATCTGTATCTGTAGATGCACAGGTGTGTAACTTTACAGGTGGTAGCAAAAAAAACCATCAACATGAGAGTACTCAGAGTAACAAATAACAACAGCTTGCATTGAACTAAACTACTATTTAAATATTTTTAAATAAAATTAAATATATTATTAAATATTTTAAACTTCATAGATTGTCACATAAATTGTATTTTATAGATGCCAGAATATAGTGACATTTGTTGGTACGTAAAATACCTATATAAAATATCTATGTTTATGACCTCATCTGTGCTTGGATCTGCATCTGCAAATGTGAATGTTTCTGTATTTGTGTTTCGTATTTTGTTGTCTTCGTACATTCACCTCTTTTTCCTCAATGGGCTTTGTTTTTTTTTGCTTATGTGCCTTTTATTGCGGTACTTCTCGTTTGGCCTTCTCCGTGTTTTCGTGTTTCTTCCCCCCGTTACTAGTCATCAAACGACACTTTTCTTTTATTGTGGTTTTCCGGCTCGCTTTTAATTCGTTTTATTATCTCGCCTCTCGCGATCTTTTCGGGCGCATTTTTCAGCTCAAATCAGCAGCAGCAATTACGACACCACTTTGTTGGTGTAAATGTCACCTTTATGTCTTTTTAATAATGTTGTACAACAATCACAGAGTCTGTCTCTGTTCGCTTACCTAGAAGTCCATTCCGTCAGACTCCCTCTTTGCAGAAGCAATTTAAATATTTTTCTTTGCCCATCAGTTGGAACGGATTGTTTGTTCCGTGTGTCCCAGCATTTGGTATAATTTGTTAAGATTTTTGACATTAAGCCATGGGAAATTCCTAAATTTTTAATCGCTTACCGATGAGAGACTTTTGATAAGATATTTATTGTGGGAAAATTCATGTGCATTTTGTGGTCGAAACCCCTATTTTTGCTGTTTAAAGGAATAGAAAATGTTTGCAAAATATAAAATGACACACAATTTTAGTAAAAATTTACATGGAAAGACTCACTATTTATTTTAAAAGAATATAGAAGTGTGTGGTCGTCAAATATTTAAATATTTCCATGGCGTTTCCCTCGTTCTATGATTTGGAATTCCGTTATTAACGCAACCCGTTCAATTTAAGCCCGTTCAACCCTGAAAACAAATATCGGCCTTGGCAACCATTGAAATGCAAATTGGGAAACCAAAAACGAAAAATACCCAAACACTTAAATGAACCCTTTGTTGCTGGTTACGCCTGAATGCAGCAAGGACTCTTCCACTGCCACACCTCTAGTTAGTTATTCGAAGCATAAAACTCCAGCTGCTTGAGGACAAAAAGTTCGAAATGCAATTCCCACTGACAACGCACGCCCTCGCGGAAATTGTGGAAATAGCTTTACTTAAACGGTTGCCATCCCATACACATCTTCCACCGCGAACCCTCCTTATAGAGAGCGACTGCTCTGTAAATCGACAAGTTTCAGTGCACAGACGACGGGTTCCCTCAAGCGGAACCGTTGACGGTTATTAAACTACCTTTACAAGACGGAACAAAAACCGAACCCGGAGAAAAAGAATACCAACATAGATAGCAGCGCAAAAGTTTAAAGAACTCCAAAGGGAAAAGAGGGTTGGAACGGAATAGTTTAGTTCAGGCATAGTTCCGCTGTTTGACATCACTTCTTCTCTTGGAAATAGCTTTACTGAACTTTGAACGTTACCTACTCTACCCACGCCCCGGATAGCATTTAACATCTTGAGGTTATTTTTACAAATGCACTGAAATTTTCTGCTTTGATGAAGTTATTTGTTTAGGGTCGCTGAGCGCCGAAAGTTGGAGGGGGAAATTCTGGTTAGATATGATCTAGTAATGGAACTTTTAATTGGCTCGTCGGTTGTCAGATACTTCTGTGGTAGATGACATGGGCTGAAGAAACCCCTAGTTTCCCTATCTCTAGAAATGGAAACTCAAACGATCATAAATCAAGACGAAGTTACCCCTGGAAGACTATTTATTTTAAAATATCCACTTCTAATAGTGTTGTATGAGGAAACTGCAGACCTAAATAATATTGTGAATTTCGATAAAAGAAAACTTTACATGTTTTAATTAATTCAAAACATGTTTCCTAAATTTCATTCATTCATTTATTAAGCAAAGTTTGTTTGGATTTCCTCATCATAGTTTGTAGGTGAACAGACGCGTATTTACAATGTCTTCCTTTATATTTTCTGCCCCTCAACATGATCCGACGGTGTTTACATTTGGCAACGGAAATTTAATGTTTGCCACATCTGCGCCAACTTTTTACTTTTCGCTTCTGATTCCGCTTCTCCATTTACGATGCTTTCATGGAAGTTGTAAACCCAGAATCTAATTTTATCAAATGTTTCTCCTGGCTGTTTACAAATAGTCAAAGCCTCCTCCACACACAAAACGAAGACCAAAAACGACGTCACACTGGAGTCACAACACGGTAGACGGTCCCAGAACTAAGAAGCGAAGACCCTTCCCTCCCCCAATACAACCTGTACAGTATGTCACATGATAAGAAGATGTTGGATCGCGAGGCAGTTCGTTCAGTGATACAGCAATGGAATGCCAATCGATTGGATCTATTTGCGCTCTCCGAGCCAGACGAGGTGAGTCCGTATAGATGAACTGCATAGAAAATACATTCAATTATAATAATAACTATAATATTTCCCACAGAACCTGCTCTTCCATGGCGTTATGCGCTTCTACTTCCAAGATGCTGGTCAGAAAGTGGCCACAAAATGTATTAGAGTGGCTTCCGACGCCACTGTCACAGATGTCATAGGTAATTTCTTATACTTACAATACGCAAAATCGTTTTATTTTTTTTTAATGACTTTTTAATCATTTTTTATTTCTACCTTTAGACACACTAATTGAGAAATTCCGTCCCGATATGCGGATGTTATCCGTGCCAAATTATGCCCTGTACGAGGTGCATGCCAATGGCGAGGAGCGTCGTCTGAACGCCGACGAAAAACCGTTGCTGGTGCAGCTCAACTGGCACATCGATGACCGCGAGGGTCGATTCCTGCTAAAGAACATTGATCAGAAGACCACCGTGAGTTTGTATTGAGTCCCAAATGTAAAAGAATTCCTTCTAACTAATTTATTTCGTCACATTAGCCCATCGAGCAAACAGATCTAAACTTCAAGCGCAAACTCTCCAAGCGCGAGAAAAAAGAACAGAAGAAAAAGGAGAAGATGGCCAAGCTAAGTTCCGACCCGCCCACCTCCAATGGCAGCCAGTTGGGTCTGGGCAATGGCATTAGTGGATCCGCAGGGTCCGCCCACATGAACGGCAATGTCGGCGGTGGTGGAGGCGATGGCACCGACGCCGTGGCTGGCAAACTGTACACGGAACTGCCGGAAACCTCGTTCACACGATCGATCTCAAACCCGGAGGCCGTAATGCGGCGACGTCGACAACAGAAGCTCGAAAAGAAGCTGCAGCAATTCCGTTCCAGAGATGGCGGTCCTGACACGGGCGGAACGCTGAAGATCTACGGCGAGAGTCTCTGCCAGGATGTGCCCTATAAGACACTGCTGCTCTCTATCCGAGATTGCGCCCAGGCTGTTGTACGGGAAATGCTTACCAAATACGGACTGGAGAAGGCCGATCCCCTGCACTATTGCCTGGTTCAGGTGGAGAATACGTTAATTTAAAATATGGATTGATACAGAGTAGTTGAGAGTAGGGCTCAGATATGAATTTTCTATTTTAGGGTATTTTTAACAACTATTTAATGATATAACCAACAATAATACTTTCTCAGCATTCACAAATAAACTTATTATATTTGAATTATATTTGAATATTAATCAAACCAAATCGACAAAGTTGACCCATATTCCTACAATACTCTGTATCAATATCCTGTCAAGTATAAAATCTAATTATTAATTTTCCCATATGCAGGTCAACAGTGATGGAACGGAATATATACTCGATGATGACGAGTGCCCGCTATCGATACTCATGAATCACCCAACTTCGCGAGGTGAGTGCTCTCCTTCCATTTCCTGATTTCCAACCATTTAAAATCAATTTTCTTTTGTGGGGGAATTGCCACTTCATTCATAAACATGGAATATCCTTGGCATGAAATTAGTCTTGTTTTATCAATAATTATGCTCCCTCGCTCACTCACTCAATAACTGAGTGACTGACTGACGGTAACTTCCTATCAACAGTAACAACAAGCACCAAACAAGTCGGCGGTGTTGCTATTTTCTTATTTCATACTTTCGGTGTAGAAAAATGTTATCAATCAGTTGTGAGCTGGCATTTCTTAGCGTTGCTTCGGAATTCGTGTTTAAGCGGTGTTTAATAAAAGCTATTAAAACGATTTTAACCTTAATATACTAAACCCAATTTGGCGCTGAAAAAAAATATTAAAAAATTAAAACTAAAATAAAACTATGAACCAAATTTGAAATGAAATCATAGAGATTTAAAAAGTATTAAGAACACTTCCAAACTACAAAAACTTGTTTATTAAAGAGCAACTTGTCAATAAAACTACCAACTATTTACTACATAAAAACATTGAATCTGAAACTGAATTCTTGAATTAAAAGTTTAACATGAAAGATGATTTTTGTGAAAAGATACGTAAGTGGCTAGAAGAATCTAATGACTTACTGACAAAATAATTTTTATATACTCAATGTATAATGTTCATCAATAAATCGATGCATGAAGATATACCAATCTTTCAGTAGCCATAATTTATGGTTCAAAATCAGCAAATTTTCGATCAACAAAATTTGTTTCAGTTTTGAGTTGTTTAATTTCCTTCAACAAATTTGTCAAAATGAATTTTTCGGTTAGAAAACTAGAAAAAGAAACCGCATAGCATGTTCAACAACCATTGTAGCCAGGACAACATCCTAAGGAAATGCAATGCTTTTTAGAATATTGTCTATTAAAATATCAAACTGGTACTTATTATGTATGTTATATAGAAAACAAAGGCATGTACTTTCATTGTCCCAGGACTGTTTTATTGAAATCAATTTGATTTTAATTTTACTCTTTAAAGTTAAACAAACAAAAATTCAATTTAGTTTAAATTTTAAAGTGTACATTTAAATAAAATATTAATTGGATTACTTTTAATTTTTCTACTGTTGACAAGCTCTTAGAAAACAGTAATTTAAATAAAATGTTTGTGACCTAAGCGCAAGCGCAGCAATGGAAGGGCAGAATAATTGAGGGCACCAACAAACATATAGCAAGAAAAGAGAAAAGCACAATGGCGTTTTGGGCCAAAAGGCCCAAAAATAAACAAATGCACAGACACATAAATCCCCCACCGACAAAATGGAAAAATGTCATACTCTGCACAGAAATGATATATATGTATATATTAATGAAAAAGGAAAGTAACCTCTTGTAAACTGTGCAACTCGGCTATAACGAAATACAAAACCATTGCAAAAGTCTAAAAAATATGTATAATACTAAAACGAATTTTTACTGGATTAAATTGTTAAAAGCTAAGGCAATCAAATAATTTAACGGCAAACAAAAGGTTATACACATTTTTAATACTTGTGGTTTAACGTTTTAACAATAATTTTCTTATAAATGGGTTCTATTATTCCCGCTTAAAATATATAAATGTAATTTGCCTAACCTAACGCCTTGACACATCGTCGATACCCTTCCGCTTATTCAGACACCGCCGCAACAATAAACTTAAGCGACGATCATGAATAACATTTAAGGAAGGCAGCCAGCCCACAAGGAAAATAACATACAAAAGTGCAAATGTGTATTTGGGCATATGTAAATACAACTTGGTGCGGAAATGTTTGACGCAATCTTCCAACAAAATACACAACAGCCTCCAAAAAGGAATCCCCACTGAGTTGCCACTGAGTTGTACACCGAACAAAAGTATCACTTTCTTGTCGCATTAGAGAAACTAGAGATATTCGTTTGTACAATATTTCAAAATTAAATCTTAAATTTATTAAGTCTTGGTAAAAAAGAATACCTAGAATTCATTTATTTTATTTAAATGTCCAAGTGAATGTGTCTGTTATTGCTTATATAAGAAAATCTAAAAAACATTGAATATATTCTCGCTGTGTAGCGGCGACCTACAATTCGACCCGACCCGAAGTGCTCGTAATAATGACATTGGCTGCGTTTCCTTTTTGGGTGTCCTGTCCCTGTTGCTTGGGATGTGAAATTCACGACCACTTGGCAGCCGCCACATGTTGCCTCTCTCCGTCTCGCTTTCTGTCTGCCCGCTCTTTCGCTCTGCTATCCACCTGTCTCTCTGCGACGTTCCCTGGGGCATTTAGAAGGTGTAAAATGTAAATTGCGACCGCACTTTGCTCGTAGTCTTTGTTGTTGTCAGCTGAACGTAGCCGTTGACGTCGCCGCTGGCGTTGCTAATTGTACGTCCCTTTTTTGTTGCCTACTTTTATGTTATGAAATGTTTACCTAGAGAAGCTTGAATGTTTCACCGCTGTGGCTTGTTGTTTTTATTTAGACATTTTTTCGAGGGTTACAATCAATTTGGGTCAACATTTCCTGAGACGACAAAGAAGAATGTGGGTCATATCTGTGGGACTCTTATCTCTAGATTGAGTAATCTCTTTTGAGTTGTATGATGTTTTAGCAGGGGAATCATTTATTTTTCAAGTCTGCGGTATGATAGTATATATATTTATTTTTTGTGGTAATCATTAATCATTAGATTCATCACAGAAAATTTTAAAGTTTGTGTTTGATTACCACTAATGTACTTTTTAGTCATTCTAAAGTAGACTTAGCTTTCAGACACATTTGTGTTTTATTTCATTTACCTGTATGCACTTTCCAAGTATTATTGTTTATTTAAGGTCTCTAGTTGCCACCTAAAATGCTCTGTATTCTTACTGCAGATAAATCAAACACAAAAACACCTGCGGCTGATTGCTGAAGGCACGAACTACTTCAATCTCTTTCTATCTTTGTCTGCCTGGCATGTTTGCTCTTACCTGGAATTGTTTATTTTGGCTTTTATTATCAGCTAGAACGTTTTATTGTGTCTGCTAATGCTGCAGGCTTTTCTCTTTCCCCAAAAGTCGGGCATAAGGTACTCTCTTAATATATATTTTCAATATTTATCGCCGCGACAGAGAAAGTAAGATGAGCTTTTTTGGCTCTCTCCCATCGCCTTTCTCTCTAGGTTATATTATGTCTCTTTCGCTCGTGCTCATCCTTTGTGTTTCGGTTACGTCGTTTTGGGCTTCGCTTTTGGTTTAATTTCCCTTTTATTTGTTTGGGTTTCAATGGCACAGTGGATAAATTCTCAATGTAAAGTAACTTATACTCTTCCTGTTTAATGTTTTACCAATATATAATATCTATCAACTTAATAGTCTTTGAACAAAAATATAAATTGTCTGTCTTATATATAAAAGTATATATTTAAATATTCATATACATCCCAAATAAATAAACTAGAGTGTTTCCTTGATAAAATATTAATCGTAACAGTTCAACTGACACCAAAGGCCTCTATAGTAAGCCTTTTTGAGCGGCTCTTCCTCATAAAAGGTTATTTGTGTCTAGCAAATTTTTATTGCCTCCTTTGAGGCTGTCGGACATAAACTCCAAACTGTTCCATGGCGTGTCTACAGAGAGTTGCCCCGTCGAGTGACTTAACCCATTCCAACCAATTCATTCGATTTGTTTGGGTGTCTTTGGCCTGCGTCAATTTCTCTTTCGTTTGTCCTGCCAAGGGTAATGGGCATGCCTTTGCGGCCGCATCGTCCGCACCACCAGGCCGCAACCACCTGGTCAGGTGGCTCGGGCAGCAACAGGAATGACGACCCAAGCACCTGGGTTCCCCCTACATTTGGTCACTTGAACATCCACCAATAAGGAAAGCGAATGTACTTTCGTTATAAATTTGCTGTTGTACAGTCAAGCTTCATGACTAAGAATGTAAATTATTATCACTTTAATTAAAAAATTACTTTAATTATTTATATTTCAATGAATCCAAAAGGTAGATTTTCCTACTCATCGAATGTTATATAATCACTGTCGCTTAAGTTTTAAATTTAATGTGTGTCCGAAAAGTGTCTATAACAATAAGTAGAGTTAACATGTATTGCTGGATGTAATGACCACATTTATTTGAATACAAAATCCTGTGAAACAGTTGCAATAGTAGTTTAAGGATATAAATGGAAAAAACGCATTTGGTTCTGTTGTTCTTAGTTGCGGTTCACTTCTGTTGTTGATTCATGTTATTATTGTTCCTCCGACCGTTGTCAGCGTCCTTAGCAATGTCGATCTACCGCTGGCTCAAGTGATAAAGGTGACGAGTCGGGGAGGGCGTCTGCAGGTCGATTGGTTCAGGGGATACCCCTCCAACACACATGCACACACATCCCATTGTCCTTTATCTATACCGTGCACTTCGTTGCCGTCACAGTCACACTTCGCCAAAGAACTCACACAAATACACATGCACTGGGAAAAACGTCTCTAAGTTCCCTAATTAAATCGTTTTTTCTCATAGCACATTGAATAAATTCTTATATTATAGTTATTATAAATTGTTTTGGATGGCTTTATCTAAAAAGTTTTAATATGTTTTCTTTTACATTAATGTGTGGATTGTGTGTTCTTAAATGATCTTTCTTATTTTGTATAAATTTTAATTAGAGTTATTTATTATCTCTACATACTTATTTAAATTAAGAGCACCTCCCTACTACCTAGACAAATTTAGTATTACAGGGTAAAGGATGAAATTAGGCTGAATTTTACAAGGATCTGTAATAATCTCTGCAACTTTTGACTTAAGTTCTATAATAAATTGTGATTTGAATAGTTTCGTATCGATACACGCTTTTTATTTTTTATTATTTTATTTAGAAATCACCAATTTAGACATTAAGCACAATTCCCTTGAAATTTCTCTATCTGCACACACCCATATTGTGTGTGAAGCCGATGGCCGACAGAGTTTCCCGACGAAAAGCCGAATTCTGTATTTTCCGCATTGTGTTTGGGCCAACGGCAGCGGCACTAGGTTCACGTTCATGTTCAGCGTCAGGTTCAGGTTCAGTCATGAAGTAATGCTGCTCGGGAAAGCACACCGCGGAGCTTTCGGAAAACCCGCGATAAATCGCAGTTGTGTCTGAGGCAGGCGAATAAGAATTCACCGGCAAACGGCGACGGCGGCGGCGGCAACAGTTTTCCTGAAGATAAAAGGACGAAAGGATGGTGGATGGATGATGGCTGGGCGCCCCATCGTCGGGAGCAGTCACGCCTCCTGCTCCTCGTCTGCCGCCCCCATGCATACAGAAAATTGTCAAAATTAGAAGCCGTTCAATTGAAATTGCTTGGCGCTTGCTGCGTCGTGTCTTAGTAAAGTGATTTTGGCGAAAAAATAAGTAAGAAACAAGTTGTCGCGGAGGAGTAGGAGGAGGATTCCATGTGGTCCACGTCGTAGTAAAATTATCACCAGCAGAAGAGCGCCAAATAACGATTTCAAAATGATGGATTGGGGCATAAGACGTAAGTCACTACACAGGGACTGCCTATTTATTTATTTATACTCTACTCACCGATATGTCTGTATTCCTTCCCTTTGCTGCTAATGAGCGGTAAGCCAGTCAAGTGCCCTGAAAAGTATGCTATGGCATCCATCACCGAAAGTTTTCGCTCAACTTTTATTTTGGCTGCATTTTGCAAATACCTCTCTCGTAACTTTTTCGATTTTCGTGTTTGGTGGGCACTGTGCGTTATTAAGCGGTTGCGGTCTCTAGATTTCCTCTCGTAAATTGAGCTGGCAATTTTCTGGCTCTCAGGAAGCGTTCAACTTGATTGTCGTATTGATTGTGTTAGGCATTAAAAGCTTAAGTGTGACAACACTGATGTTTTTAATGGGTTGAGTGGCGAGAAAAGTGTTTTATGGACACTTGAGAGGAAACAGGGGATGTACTTGTTGTGTGACAAAGATTTTAGAACGAACATCAGTTTAATCATTTGTATAGATTTAAATTACATTTCAAATGAATTAAGGAAGTAACAGAATACAGAATATTCAGAAATAAAAAGACTCGCCATAATGAATAAAACTAATAAGTAAATAAATACAAAATAAACATTTGTGTTGTTCCTCTTATCGTAATTCATCGTAATTCCATTAGCCATGTTATTATTGGTAAAGAATATTTGGGTGACCTTTTAATGTCTCTATCTAGACTGTGTCCACGTTTAATCTAATTACGGCGTTATTAAATAAACCTTGTATTTCGGGATGTTTACTGGACATTAGAGTACAATGAAATAAACAAACACATATCCTGAACTTTGATTTTATCTGCACATCAGGTCACATTTTTATACGCAACTTTAATTGGATGGGATTACACCGCCAATTAAATGTTGACCAGTATTTGACCCTGAGTCCGAGACCTAAAAAAGCTCAATTACGCATGTCAAACATCTGTTGGCCGCCTAAAACAATTCCCTTGACGCACAAAATCGAGCGTTGTGTTTCCATAATGACACGTTCGAGATACCCGCCAACCGATTATTAATTTGAGGAATACCAAATGCCGCGCTTACTGCTAAATGGGTCGAAATTTCCGTGCGAATTCATATAATATTCATGGCAACGCGGAGAGGACATTGACCACCAGGCTCTTGTCGCGATGACATTTCCTTAACGCTACATTGGTTTCACCAATAAAAATAAAACATACCAAAAACAAAGAGAAGGAAAAGTGCCGACAGTAACAATAATCATTTCGCAAAAGGACGCAGTAAAGCAATCTGGGCTAGCGAAAAGGTCAAACCTAATGAAGCTCAAAGGCTTCTTCGTAGACTTTGCTCCGTGGCTGCACATAAATAATTGTGCCCCCCGTCACGCCCCTCTAGTATATTTTGCCTCCCTCTTTTTTCTCGTTTCCCCGACCCGCCTTAGTAGTAGCTGCCTCGTAAACTTTTGCAAAATGCAGCGCATAATTTGCTGCCTGAATCTTTCTGGGAACTTGGGAGCTGTCGACTTTATGCCACGCCACACTCTCTCCGGTTCGAGAAGTGCAGTTTATTTTTGAAATACTCTCAGCCTGAAGGTCATCCTTGGTCCTGGATGTTGTCCTCTGCCCTCTGCCATATGTCCTCCCACTAAAAATGCGCTCAGGCTTTGGGGAAACGTCACTTGAAATTGGGTTAACAATTTGTTCGCTTTTTGTTTTATTGCTGTCCCGGCTTTTTTCAGAGTATTTCAGAGTGGAAACTCAATTTCATTTGGGAATTCGGTTATGGTTGAAGAGGAGGTTATAAAATGCCAAGATTCCTAGGGCAATAAAATGGCAAAGAGAGAAATAAACGTTGTATTAGATCTGTTTAAAGATTTCACATTCGTAATAATTTAAAATATAACTTTTGATAATGATTTATTCTTTTCTATTAATTTGTATGCATATTTAACTAAAATGATTTATTTCTTGATTTATTTTCTATTTAGTATTTATGAAGAGTCTGGTCGTTTTTTAAAATATATTTTTTTAAACATATTTCTAATCTTTTCACTCTTATATCGCTCTGTTTTGCATCTGGAGGTTGTTAATTGTATATCCTTCTTAATTTCTTTAATCATTATAAACAAAATGCAGTTGCTTAGATAAAAGATGTATAATTTTTTATTTATTTTTTGATATTAAACATTTATTAAAGATATTTATATTAGTAAAAAAATTAAAAAACTAATTTTGTCGCCTGTTTGATGCCCAATAATTTCGTTCATTTGACATCCTATCTATCAGTCATTCAATAAATGCCGAGAGCCGAGCTGAATCAATCACCAACAGGCATCGATTGAAACCATCATCATTTACATGATGTCGCCTCTCAATTGCCTCCCCAGGCTTTTCACTACTTTTTCCCGCCCATCTGCCGACTGTCTCACAACATGGCAGTTAGTCAGCTAGTCAGTTTCAAGGATGACTAAACGAAATTGTCACATCCGAAAATGCTAGAGCGAGATACCGGGACTTTAGGGCCATTTTCAAATGCCAGAGACAAAGGCGGCAGTCAGGAGCAGAGACGACACATGTCACGGCACTTGAAGGCGACCGAACACTGGCTCCTTGCCAGGATAAATATGTATTCCGTATTCCACTCTCAAATTGAATTATTCAGTCTCGTGATTTTACTTTAGGCCCCTCCCCGGCGCCCCTTGAGGTTTCGCACTAAAAGGAAATTGCCTATTTATTTATGAGTCGAAGCGGATTAGGATCCCAAAACGATGGCAGAACGGAAATTAATGATATTAATTTAAGTGTGCCCGGCCACGTTTCGTGATAGTCCGTCGCTATGCATCATAACTAAACAAGAAGTGTGGGAATTCCCTAACTAATCGCACTCATAAATCTCCCGGCGATAAGGGTTGCTGCAGCACCCCGTTCAAAAGCACCCCATCACTGTAGAATCTGGGTGAAAAACAGGAAAAGCTAAGGAAGAACCTGTTTTTCGCACACAAACCTCATAAATTCGCGATCCCGATCGTTATATCTCGGAAATGCATATTATGTCTATAGGTGCACATATGATTCCCAACTGGTACTGGTAGATTTCGCTTGAGGTTCGCTCAGATTCCATCAATCGTCCTTCCTTGTCTTGGGGAGCAGAAATGTTCAATGAACGTATAGTGAGGACATTGCTGCTGACACCAATGATATTACCCCCGTCCGCCGATCGCTAGCGATTGGAGTTCGGAATTTTTGGACCAGGCTCCCTTACTTTATAGGGGGCCGTCTGCTAAATAAATATAAAAACTAGATATACTCAACTGATGATACGATATGTTTTAAAAAGAATTATTAATTAAAATAGAGCGAAAATACTATGATCACAATAACGATTCGAATCAAAAATTAAATTGTTTTCAAAAACTTCCTCTCGTTCTATTTTATTCTTATGTTCTTTAATTCTTATGTGTTTAGCTATAATAATTTATTTATAATAAAATTGTTTATTCAGTTATTAGATACTTTAGATTTTGATTGAAATCCCAATTTATTTTTTGGAATATTTTGTAGTAAGCTATGATAATGAAATAACGGTTCAAGGATTTTAAATTACAATACCTTCATCACTTTACTTTACCACTAAGTAAATTTTCGGTTCCACAACGTACGACTTATTTATAATAAAGCATAAAAGTGCAGCAGTTATATATTAAGCTTAAAAGGGGGTCTTCAAGATAAAATCCCTTTTCTCTTAAGCCATTTAATTATGTGGATTTTCACTTTTTAAAGAAGCGAAAGCACAAGGGATAATAAACTAAAAATATAATAGGTATAGCCGGTTAAATATATATATATCTCCCTGGCTGCTGTTACAACCTTAAAGTCGCCTTATGGTTTTACAGCCCAAGTAGTAGAGTTTTTGGCCAAGTATCCATTCGGGCCGGAGAACAACCCAAAGGGAACTCAAGCCCAAAGTAAGTAAGGGCAAGAAATCGCAACTTGGGCAACAATAAAGACGTTGACTGTGCGATGCTCGTTAGCCGGAAAGTAGCTTCAAGTATATCTCATGTTTTTATGTGCACACAGGCACACATATATCCTTTGTCTTATCCTTGTGTACCGCCTTTTTTTCTACCCGGTAAGAGTCTAAGAGTCGGTCGGGCATATTGATTGCCTCAATAAGAGAAGCGCCGGCGGAGAGAGAGAGATGATGGTGCGTCTCCAGATTGATGGAGTGGATTTGTGTGGTAATGCGTATGGAAATAAGAGTGGAAATGATTGACAAGCGTTTGTGGTTTACTCGCTAAAAGCTCATTACATTCTGTTTTGCTTTCGTAATTCGATAGGTGTTTTGTGTTAGGCATACGGTTGATTAGTGGTTGATGTTAAACATTTAGTTACGATTATGTCAACATACATATTTCCTTTCATTGCATATTTTCAGTTATTAAAACCGTTTCCCTTTCTATGATGTATTGCGATTTAACCCAATTTTAAGGGCAATTACCATTCGGTCAAACCAAGGCCAGTACGCTTTCTGACAAAAATCCTTATATAGAATGCCCATTGCCTGTGGTTCGCTGATTCCTTTTAAATTGTAATTAAATTAAAATACATTTTCGATGACTCACTGCATCCGAATGGAAATCCACGGAAAGCTCCTGAGCTCCGCCATTCAAATCAGCTTATCGCACCCAACTGAATCAGACCGCGAACCGTGACCTAGTCCGTGTTTTCAATTCCGTCCTGGTTTCCCGGACTGTCCGGTTTTTTTTCCAGCGCGTTCACTTGGTTGTCCTGGTCGCATGTATCTATCTCTCAGCTGGATGCGAGTCCTGCGGATGCGAATGCGAATGCGAATGCGGATGTGTAAAAAGGATGTGTGGGAGCCAGTGCTTCCTCATTCTGTATCCTGTACGGGAAAGTTGCTACTGGCAGTGCTGCTGCTGCTATGTGCTGCTCTGAGTGCCTGGCACTGGTGTGTCATGCAAAGGACCAAAAGTAAACGCACTTAAGCACACACTAACACCAGCAGCCAGGCTCAAACTCGAGCGCACCCACTCACACACACTGAGACAGCTCACCCGTTGAAAACATTGTAAACTAAATGTTGTTTTATACACCACTCACTCACCCACACAGTCATAATTTACTGTGCTTGCTTTATGGGTGCTTTAGGGTGTGTGTGTTTGTTGATGTACCCCTTATTGAAAGGATATACTGCTTTATTTATAATTCTGGAAAAGAGGGAGAGCCACGAAATGATAAAATTAAAATATATATTTACAAGAAAATATCTCAGAATATATTTTTCCTAAAACAATGTTTTAATTTTTTAATTTAAGGTCTTATAAAATGTACTTAAGAATCCATAAATTCAGTTACTTGTTTGTTTAAATTAAAAGTTCTGCGGATCTTTTCGCTTCCCCTGTATAATGCATTATAGTAAATTATAAAATTATACATTTCTTACACATTTTTAAGGGTTTTATAAGCCCCTTTGATTTGTGGAGCACTTTAGACAGAATTCCTTTTAAAAAAATGAGTATCAACTCAGTCGATCAACTTAAGCTTTGCTTTTCGGTTGGATTTTTTCGTGTCTTATTCATTCATTCACGCACTCAGTCCGACAGTGAGCTAGTCAGCGAAGGACTTTGGCTTTGCCGCTGCCGCTGCCATTGCCGCATTGCTCATACGCTCAGTGTGCTCTCAGTTATCCTTGCGCGCTGTCAACGCATTGTTGTGGGCGCCCGGCGCCTGGCAGCTGCCGCTCGAGCCTTTCGCCAGCGTGGCCATACGGTTAGTTAGTTCAAAAAATATTATTGTGAAAAGTTAATTTAATCCTCGCCTTTTTTGGGCGATTTTTCACCGCACGCCGTTTCTGCGGTTGGTTCGAACTTCGAAGTGTCGTTTTGTGAGTGCGCGTGAGTGAGTTCTCTCCTTTCAATTGGATGGCAATTCATTTAATTTCGCTTTTTTTCTGTCTGCCGTACTTTGATTTCGATTTATACTTTGTCACTGCATTCCCCAGCGCGTAAATTGAATTTTCACACGTTTTTGTCCTGGCGTGTTTTCGTCCTGAAAGGGAGAGTAAGAGGGACTCGAGCCAGGCCATTAATTCACCAAAGTCATATAAAAAATTTAATTTTTTAGGGAACCCTCGACACAAATATAAATGTATACATTGGTAGAGGAAAAGAGCCTGTCCCACTGGCGGTTGGCCCGGTTCCTAAGCCGAGAGCCCGGCCAAAACAAACAGACAAAAATCGATAAATTTCAGGAGTTATTTACAAAAGCTAAACGCTTTTTTCCCCGTGGTGTATGTGGGGCCATTGTGTGTGTGTGCCGGCCATTGTGGCATTTCATTCCAATGGTCAGCCCAAGGACGCGACTTGCTGGACATGGGCTCCTGCCTTGTCTGTCGTCATCAATGCTGCACACGACAGCCAACAAATCGAAGCGCATAAACCCGAAATTGTGAATTTGTCCGCCGAAAGGAAAGCCGATTTTTAAATTCTCTGAAGCCTAAAGGGGTTGACCGATCTGATCGGGTTTTGGTTGATACTTTATAGGGTTGTTAATATTCCATAGAATTTTAAAATATATCATCTTGAAATTTTATTTAGATTAGTAAAATGGGATTTTAAGGCGGTGAAAAATGCAAAAACAATAAATAATTCAGGGTAAAACTAATGTAATTTTGAAGACTTCTCAACCTATGAACATACATTTAAACGACTAACAATCTCTTCAATCATTTATCTGAGTATATTTTTCATTCCTGTCACACTCTTTGAAATCCTATTGGAACTCCCCTTTAAATGAATAGCGTTTACTCAAAGTAAGGGAAGAATCCACTCGCAGTGCCGAGTAGCCTGCAAAATCCAATCAAGCTATCAGCCCCTCTTACTTTGGATCTCCACCTCCATTTCCATTGCCACCATCAGCTTCAATCTCCTTTCCTCCTTTTCCTCGCGTTGTGATTTCATTCTTAAGCATTTTTCCCCCTAGTATTTTATTTTTCCGCTATCTTTGGGCCTTGAAAAGGAAGGAGCAGCGCTCGCATCTTCTGCTTGAGTGTGGCAATTATATTTTTATTGTTTCTGTTGCCAAATTGTCTAGCAAAAATGGTGATAGCCGCCTGGGGCAGCACTTGACTTGAATGGCGGCTGTCGTCCAGCACCAAAGGAGATTGGATGAGTTAAAATCGCCGGAGTGGGGAGTTAAATGTGCGAGAAGCACAAAGATAATTAGGTTTGGAGCATCGATTACGATTTATTTTTCTCTTGGAGGGGCGAAGTCATTTAAATGATACCTTTAAAATGTAAAATAATAATGAGAACTGTTTATCTAAAATGAATAATAACGTTTATTTATTAGCTTTATTTATCTTTAGCAATTAAATATAAAATATAAAGTTGAAAAGATTTTCCTAGTAAATTTATTCATGCAGAATTTTATCGTGAAGCTTGGCATGGTTTTGGGCGTTGTGTAGAAAATTCAATTTCAATTATGCAAACTTTTCATGGTGTTCAATGAAATTTCCCTCAAAATTTTAATTGCATGCTTTGGTTAATGTTTTAATTGAGTCATACGAGCAACATACTCCATTAGCTGTTCGCACAGTTGCAACATTTTCCAATTCTTGGTGAGGGCTACACAAGGATTCAACTTTTGCTCCGTGCCTCCTGTTCATTTCAGGACCAGGACCTGACCAGCCTGTTCCTGGTCAAAGGAGGGAAACTTCTTGTATGAGAGGGAAACTTGGCTCATTAAATTTTCATTGTTTTAATTTGCGCCACGTGAAAAGCTCCCATCTAAGGGCAAGAAGGCAGATGGCGGGAGGGGCAAGAGAGCTCCGTGGTTAAGAGTGCGGTCCGGTGGCTAGAGTTTTCTATGTCGACGTGCCTGGGCAGAGGAGATGTGGGCGTCATTGGTTTCTTCGGTTTCTACAGTCAAAGTCGCCACGTTTTACGACTAATTTGGCTAATTTGAGAGCACAGGCTGCTGCTGGTAAAATCAATCTCAGTCAATTAGGCAAAACAAAAGGGCGTTTTTCCCTTCACAACTCCTAACATTAGTTCAACGGAGCATTGTAAAGTTGATTCAATTCAGAGTGAAAGGAGGAATGCCTTTTTTTGTTTATACAAATTACACTTTTAATTAAATTCTTTGGCCCGTCCTGCTGCCAAGTTCCAGGGCGAAAGTTGCCGCTTCTGCAATGGCATGGACTAATTAAAAACAGCGTAATGGAATAGCCGTCTGCTATCCTGGCTGCACATTTAATCCTCCGCGAAAGATTTTTAAAACTTTAGATTTAAGGAAATTCTTTTGATCTCGTGGCAAAGTTTTATTAACTTTAAAATCCTTCTCTTTAAGTGGAAAATTAAAGTCGTAGTCATAATCAATATCACATTTGCTTTTAATGTTATATGAACATCCTGAAAAATAATAAACTCATCAAAGTTAGTCAAAATTGAGACGAATACTTCGTTTCTTAATAGTCTTTTTTATGAAAAATGTCCCAGGATATTGAGTCATCCCTCGTGGCAGTGAGAAATGTAAGCAATTGTTTAATATTTTAGTTGGTAAGAATTCATTTTTAAATTTTCCCCCCAAAATGTATATAAAGAATGTGCCTGAAGCCGTTAAGCAGACTAGGATTACTGACCAAACAATTGCAAAAATGGTTATTTCGTCAGAAAGCTGTCATGAGTACGGTGGAGCAATATTATGATCCACCTGATAAATCGGAGGGCGATAAGAAACAGTATCGTGCTTTGAGTTTAACAAATGGACTTCGGGCTATGCTAATATCAGATCCCAAGCCGGAAGAGGTCCAGCAGGCAGACAGTGAGGTCAGCTTGGGCTCCTCAGTCGAGCCCTTTCAGGGTAAACTAGCAGCCTGCGCAGTGCTTGTGACGGTTGGATCCTTTAGTGAACCGCGACAGTATCAGGGATTGGCTCATTTCCTGGAGCACATGGTCTTCATGGGCTCTGAAAAGTTTCCAGCTGAGAACGCATTTGACGCATTTGTAACCAAGAGCGGGGGCTTCAGTAACGCTCATACTGAGAACGAGCACACGTGCTTCTACTTTGAAGTGGAGGAAGCCCATCTCAACAAGGCCATGGACCTGTTTATGAACTTAATAAAGGCCCCATTGATGCTTCCCAATGCGATGGAGCGCGAACGGTCGGCCCTGCAGTCAGAGTTCGAACAAACCCACTTGCGAGACGAGGTTCGCAGGGACCAGGTCTTTGCAAGCTTGGCCAATGAGGAGTATCCGCATGGCACCTTTAGCTGGGGTAATTTGAAATCTCTGCAGGAGAAAGTCGATGACGCCACGTTGCACAAGGAACTGCATAATTTCTTCCGAAAGCATTATGGGTCTAACCGTATGATAGTGTCGATTCAATCGGTGAAGCCGTTAGACGAACTGGAAGAAATGCTTCTGCGCCACTGTGGAGATATACCCAGAAGTCAAGAGAATGCCCCTGACTTATCCATTTACGGTTACCAAGCTGCCTTTCAGGAGCCTTTCTTTAAAGATGTACTGTTGGTGGAGCCCGTTGAAGATGTTTGTAAGCTTGAACTTACCTGGGTGCTGCCGCCAATGAAAAAGTTTTACCGCAGCAAGCCGGACTCTTTCCTTGCCCAACTTATTGGCTACGAGGGAGTGGGCAGCTTGTGCTCCTACCTGCGGCGACGCCTGTGGTGCATGAGCGTTCGAGCGGGCGTGGGCGGAGGTAGCTTTGAGACCAACTCGATCTACTCCCTCTTCAGCGTATCCATATATCTCACAGACGAAGGTTTTGAGCACCTGGACGATGTACTGGGCGCCACATTTGCATGGATCAAGCTGCTGAACAATAGCGCAGAGCTTCCGGCTCACTACCAAGAACTTCAGCAGATTTCCAAAAATAGTTTTCGATTTCAAGTTGAAGTGCCCTCCATGGAGAATGTTCAAAATGTTGTCGAGGACTTCAGTTACCTGCCCTCACAAGATGTCCTCACAGGATCAGACCTATACTTTAACTACAATGAAGCGGACTTGAAGCTTTTCAAACAGCACATGAGCGCATTTAATTTTAATATCATGATATCGTCACACATTCCGTATGAAGACCATGTCTACGATCGGGAAGAGCCATGGTTTGGAACCCAGTACAAGACTATTCCCATGCCTCCGAAATGGCGAGCTATGTGGCAAAGGCCACCGGTGTTGAAGGAGTTAGCGTTTCCCAAACCCAATCCTTTTGTGACAACGGACTTCACGCTTCACTGGAAAGAATCCGGGCAGCCACATATTTCACGAAGCCCCAAGTCTTTGATGAAGAATGACCTATGCGAGCTGTGGTTCCGGCAAGACAACATCTTCCAGCTGCCCGAGGGGTATATTAATCTCTACTTTATCACTCCCCTTGTGCGGCAAAGTGTGGACAACTATATTCTCGGGGTGCTCTTTACCTATTTAGTTGAATTTGCGATAGCTGAAAAGTTATATCCAGCCCTGGAAGCCGGCCTAACGTATGGCCTCTACAGCGGCGACAAAGGCTTGGTTCTGCGTGTCAGTGGCTTCAATCAGAAGCTGCCGCTTCTGGTGGAAATAATACTGGAAGTGATGCAAACTGTTAAGTTGGATCCTTCCCAAGTGGATTCCTTTAAAGAGCTCAAAAAGCGCCAAATATTCAATGCTCTTCTCAACGCAAATGCGTTGAATCTCGACTTGCGCCTTAGCGTGCTGGAACAAAAGCACTTTAGCATGATACAGAAATACGAGGCTATTAATGCAATTACCGTAGAAAATTTGAAGGAGTTTAAGGATAATTTTGCCACGAATATGTATGTGCAAGGTCTCATACAGGGAAACTTTACAGCTGACCAGGCCAAGAAATTAATGGAAAAAGTCCTTTCCATGTATAAAAGCGAAAAGATCGAGAGTCTGTCTTCTCTGGACAATAGCCTACTGCAAATTCCTTTGGGGACACATTTTCTGCGCGCCCGCTCCCTCAACGAGAACGACACCAACACAATAGTTACCAACTACTATCAGGTGGGTCCCTGTGACATGCGACTGGAGTGTGTGATGGATCTGGTAGAGCTAATTAGCGAGGAGCCGCTTTTTAACCAGCTGCGGACTCAGGAGCAGTTGGGCTACAGCTTGGGAATCTATCAGCGCATTGGCTACGGGATCATGGCCTTTGTGATCACCATAAATACTCAGGAGACCAAGCATACGGCTGACTTCGTGGAAAAGCGCATCGAGACATTCCGAAGTGGAATGTCGCAGCTAGTTTCCCGAATGAGCAATGACGAGTTTGCGGCAGTTCGAGATTCTCTTGTGAGTAGTAAACGGCTAGGAGACAATAGCTTGGATGAGGAGGTAATGCGAAATTGGAGTGAAATCGTAACCAGGGAGTATTTCTTTAATCGGGTGGAAATGCAAATACAGATGATTAACAGCTTGTCGAAGAAACATGTATTAGATTTTCTCCTCGACTACGAAAAGAATAACTTTCGAAAGCTTTCAGTGCAGGTTGTGGGAAGAGGTAACAGATCCGGAGACAGCCAGGCAGGATCCTTGTCCGGCATCTTGGATGTGGTCCATCACAGTATTTCTGGGGTGACGTCTGGAAAAATAAATATCAAGTTCTTAGGTACAACCGATGACCCTTCAAATATTAAAGACATTTCGGCCTTTAAACAAAATCTTTATGTTTATCCTTTGATTTTTACTAACCCAATGCTGTCTGGAATATAATAGGCAATAAAAGTGAACTTAATGAACTCTGTTTTTATATTTCTTAAAATTTAACACTACGGACTTACAGTCCTTTTAAGATTTGAAAAGTTATAATGTTCGATTGACTTATTCGTCATGGCAATGCTAAAATATTTACTTGTAAAGATTTAAAATGTATGTTTACAGCTGAAA
This sequence comes from Drosophila truncata, assembly GCA_008042515.1. Classification (NCBI taxonomy): domain Eukaryota; kingdom Metazoa; phylum Arthropoda; class Insecta; order Diptera; family Drosophilidae; genus Drosophila; species Drosophila truncata. Next base: position 28,324 of record VNJQ01004540.1, read on the forward strand.
CGATCAGATACTCTCGTTTAAATATTTTACCATGAAATCTGGGTTATTTTCATTAAACTTTCTTCTGGGGGAGAGTATGAGCCGAGAGGGATGCCTTCTGATTTATGTCTGGAGCTGCCGCCTTTCTAACAAAGTCGACCTGTGGCCTGGACTCCCTTCTTCTAATCGTGCTGGCCATTGGGGCAAGCTGCGCTAATAAAAATTAATGTGCCCAACGCTTGGTGGCCCGCTTTTCCACTTTCCCCGATGCATGCACACACAATGATGGTCAGTCGGTGGGTCGGTCGCTGGGGGGATTGAGTGGGTGGTTTTGGCCACACTCCTGCGGGCTACCTGGGGGCGGTGGGTTACCTATCCTGGCCCAGTCACTCAACTCGTTATGCAATTTCCCAGCATTGTTTTTTTTCTCTCTACAGCTTTTGTAGTGCTGTAAAATGCTTTTCCTGCTGCCTGCCCTCCTTTGTTCTCCCTGTTGCCAATTTATTCGCACTTATGCACGTGCATACGGCCACACACAAGGACAGTTGGAGGCATCGCACATGATCCTGGCACGTTGTTGGCCGAATCAATTTCATGGCTCGGTCGTCTACGCCCCGAAAACTACCCACTCGTCCATCCCACCCACCATGCCCTTCTCCCTTTGATGCCTTTTGCAATTTACTCGTTTCCTTGTGTCCACAATGCGCTGCCGGTGAAGGATCGAGTGGGCGCTGGCTCTACCTTTTGCTCCGACCAAGCTTTTTACCAAGTTGGAACAATTAAAATGATTTTCCTGCCCTCCGCTCGGCACTGCACTTTATCAATGCGCCCTCGTTGCCGCTTTTCCAAATGTCAACTGCCAAGGACGCTGTGTTGTTTGCTTTCGTTCGCTTGCTTGCTGGAATTTAAGACGCAAGTACAGAGAAAAAACCATACACTAATGAATATTATAAAAAATAATATTTAATAATATGATAATTAAATTTAAAAGGGAAGCTTAAAAATAATTTATAATTTGCGTAATAGCTTCAAAGTATTTTCAGTATTTTCAGAACTACGTTTAAATTTGGACAATTTTATTTCAATTCTTTTTGTTTTCCCCGGTGTTGAATAAAGCGAAAGCGACATACGAGAACCTCATGTCCTGTTTTCCATATGCATGACGAGTGATGAAATGAGGGGCACCACTTCATTTGCCAGTCGAACAACCTGTCCGCCGGTGTCGAACTTGTCCATTTACTGATTGATTTACAATTGTGTGTCCGTGCATGGTTTAGCCATAAATTAGCTGGTCTGCTGAACTCGCTTATTGGGAGCTGTCAGTGGCAGTTGGAAAAGAAAGTTGCCTCAGGTAATAGAGTTTGGGTAAATTAGTTTATATTGATTAAATGGAAGAACTGCCTTTAAGAGGTATTCAGCTTGACAAAAAAATACAACGACTGAGTGCTAATTGTTAATACACCACTACTACTACTACTTCTATCTTATTATTAGAAACAACACCTTACTAAATGATAAATGGGTACCAGGCAACTTAATATTTACAGGCTTATGGAAAAATCCATAAACCAAGTTTTTTTTTCCAAGCGAAGACAGTCCCTTCACAATCTCTGATCAACTCCATTGCATTCACATAAGCCACAGGATTAACCCAACTATCAACTATCCTCGGCTCAACTCTGAACAAGTTGCAATCCGAAACATGGAGATTATTCAGTCATCCCTTTCAAGACTCACTCGACATCAAGTATACGCAGCGTGTTCGTGTTTTCTGGCTTCCCTTGCTTAAGCTTTGACTGCCTTTTTGTTTGTGTGTTCTGTTTGACACCACCCCACATTTTTGAGTTGATTATTCTGTGCGCGCCCAGAAAAGTTCCCGCAAAGTTTTACACAACGCAACAGCAAAACCCAGCAAAAACAATGCCTGGCCCTTTAAGCCATGTGTGGTCTATGTAAGCCATATATTAATAATAAGTCCGTCCAAAGAACGCCAAAGCACAGAAAAGCAGATGTGGTACTTTTGGTTTCGCAAAAAAGGTATTATACAATAGAAATACAATTCATTTGGTTTATGTTTTGTGTTGTGTTGTATTTCGTTTCGTTTTGTTGATCTTTTGGCAATTGCTGTTCTTGTAGTTGTTTGCTCGAATTTCTTTTTGTTGAAGTTTTCAAAATTGAAAGCATGGCTAGATTTCCCTGGAGCTCCATTCCCGTTGTGGCACCCCCTCACACCACGTCTAATAAGTTGCACATGCCACGCCCCTGTCATGCCTTATTTAGCTTGCATTGCCCAAAAGCATTTGGCACATGCCAAGTTTGGTGTTGCATCTTGCCATCAACTGCTGCAATTTGCCCCAAAGCAGGGGAGGCAAAGTGGGACAGGTCGGGTTTGGAGAATGGCGTTACAGGGTGGAGGGTTAGGGGCTGTTGCTGTAACTGCCATCACATTTTGCATGCTTCGTTAAGCATTCTGTACAAAACACAACAGCAGCAGCAGCATCAGCCCAGATGAAGTGGCGGGGGTGTAAAAAGTCACCTCTGGCGAACTACAGTTTGCTTTGGCACAAGAAGGTACTCAAAAAATGTATTACAAGTAGAGTATCTAAATCTAAAGTTGGAATATTTGAGAACTTGTTAACGATTTGGTAAAACTAAATGGTTTATTGTGTAGTTTTTCTAGATTATTCTGTTCTATTGTATTATTCTGTGCTCTACTTGAACGCCTTATATTATAATTAATTTCTGAATTTTGACAGTGCACACTGTACTACACAAATCTAGTTGACTATACATGTTGGTAATTTATTCCAGACTTCAGATTGGTTGTGTGAGTGTTTGTCTGCTGATTTGTTGTTGCAGCTGTCGTCTCTGTGCAAAGTTTCGAAGTGTTGTATATAAATTTTCATATCAAAGAACTAGCAAGCAGAAACTTGCCACTGAACTGTCCGTCAGTCAGTCAGACGCTCTGCTGTTCAGTCAGTCAGTCAGACAGCCGGGTTAGTCTGGCCTCGCAGAGAGTCTCTGGATATACTATGTACATATGTATGTAGAAGGTATATCCCCCGATTCGGCCCCTGCTCCAGCATATTTGATTGTTTTGCGCTGGCTCGCAAAATGAACATCTAATATCCAGACTGAAATTGATGATGCAGCCCGAATTTGATTTCTGTTTCGGAATTTCTATTTCGCCTTTGTCTCTTCCGACGCGAACTGATGCGATGCGATGAGATGGGATTCAGGGAGATTGCAGAGAGCGTTTTAGAGGTTCAAACACTGGTGGCTAATTTTATTGGGAACGTATTGGAATGATGTATTATTACATTTAGATGAACACAAAATATATTTGAATTTAAAAGGTTCGGTGCGATTAATTAAAGATTAGAGGGTATTAATATTAAAGTCAGAAAATTACAACCATTAGATTCCAGATTTTAACTAAATTGAACGACTAATCAAATACCTTATACAAGAAAGAATAGAAATTTATAAGTAATATACATATATTTTAAAGAATCCTCTATATTTTATAATCCATATTTTCATAGTCCATCAGTCACATTTATAGATTATAGCTTTAAATAATCCTCACCCAATATGTTTGCCCCCACTGTAAGGCCAATAATCATTCATTGTCTATGGCAGAGATTTAACATTTTTGCCTCACTCAGCCTAAACTGCACTTCCCAGTGAGGCGCAAAAGACAAGAGGCGTCTTAAGAAAGCTGCGGCTGGAATTACTATTGTATTGTTTATTTTTAAATCCCCTGAATTTTTAACTGCAAATATCTAACTATGAACATAGCAAGTAAATATTTTTTTTAAATGATGATGATGATTAAATAATGACTCATATTAATATATATATTTTTTTTGTATATTTTGTAGGCTCCATCATGTTCCATGTGCGACGCCGGCCGGCGGACTCACAGCCGCGAAGACGTAAGAAAAAACCGCTGGGGGCTGCGAATGGGGCCAACCACATGTCCGGCGATCGCGAGGGTCCCGTTCTGGTGGAGGTGACACACAGCGGTGATGGAGGTCGGCGGATCAAGCTAGGCAGCGACCCTGTGGAAGTGGGGTCGGCAAACACCAATTGCCTGCAGCTATTCGGACCCTCGATCCAGCCCAGGCACTGCCTCATTTCGCTGCTGGAGGGCGTCTGCACGGTAACTCCGCTGCACACTGATGCCCTGACCTTCGTCAATGGCCACCACATCAGCCAGCCGACGATTTTACATGTAAGTAGGGGAATGATCACACTTGATTGTACAAACAGTTGGGAATATTTTGAAGCCTTATTTCACGTAAGAGATTATATAAAATCTAAGTTTCTCCTCGTGACTTATGTGCGCTTCTAAGAGCGACCCTTTCTATTGTATCTCTTCCATTAACTAATTGCGAATAATTCGGCTTAATTAGTTTAATTTTCTCTCGCGTCACCCGAGGCTGGTGTATGTTTGCCTAATTTGACGGCAGCAGGCAATGCTGTTAAGGGAAAAGTTTTACCAACGACAACGACCTTGACCCGCTTGAAGTTTAAACCACTCGGCTGTCATTTGTCCTTTCGCTTTAAATTCGTGAGGATTTTGGTAGCTCGGCTGTCTGAGAAGGTCCAATCCAATAATCGTCCTGGCTTAGTCAAGCGTTTATGGGGCCAACTTTTCGATGGAATCAGCAGGAAGATAAATGAGCGTTGGAATTGATTTACACTTTGGGGTTGAACAAAGTCAATAGTAATTCATTTAACTCTAGCAACTTGCTCAAACTAAACTAAATTAATTTAAAGGGATATAAATCTTCGGGAAGAACTTCTGAGTCCAATATAAAAATTTGTGGCTACAGAATATATGAGAGGCGGAAGTACGAATCGGCTTCTTCTGAAATAATGCCAGTACCTTGTTCGCAATGTGTAAAACCATTGACAAAATTCCAAAACACACATTTACGACGAACTTGAGCCGCATTGAGTTGGAATTTTCAATTCCCATTCATTTGCACTTCAAGTTCATTATCGGCTCCGAGTTTGAGTTTGGAAAAGGGCAATAAAACCAGCGGCGTGGCGTGTGTGTGTGCGGTAGAATACGTCCCAATGGCTTTGAGTCGCCGCTGATTTATCTTTTGTTTTGACAACTTTTCGGCACACAACGGAAACACAAACAAAACGTTAAGAGACATCGGGGGAAATGAATCAAATTGGCTTTCGGCGTTCTCACGCATTAGCGGAAAAGTCAGAGGGAAAGCAACGAAAAACACAACGGCGAATTTGCCAGTGCGTTGTGTAAGCTTTTCCCTCTGTTGTTTTGACTTTCCGCTTGATAAATTTGAAACCAAATAAACAGAAAAACTTCTGCCTTTCCCCGTCTCTGGAATGAAACTGGAGCGCTGCGCAGCTCGGCAATAACCTCAAACTGTCTTTAGGGATTATATCTTGGACTAAGAAAGGGAAATACTTCTTTTTGTGCATTTTCTGTTCAGGATTTTCTGTCATTGGCATTTTTGTTGGCTTCTTTTCCTTGTGTTTGTCCATGGAATTAATTCAGTTTGGTTTTTATTTTATTTTTTTTTTTCAATTGGCAAATTGGGGTTGGCTGCGGTTCGATGAACCTGAACAAAAAATAATGCAAATGAAAATCTCTCTGTTGTGGGATGTGCTTGTGTCAAAGATGCCTTCACCAAGCTAATCAGCATTAGAGGGAAACGCAAACAAACGCACACTCACACACACTCAAAACAGAGATAGGCGGTAATGAAAACATAAAAAAATTAACACAAATCTCGATTCGAACTGCTGAATCTCCCCCCAGAGAGGGGCGTCTCTGTGCGGCAGTTTTGATTTCGAAACGCCCCGAAATTTTCCCAATCGCTGCCACAGTGCCCCAGAATCTGTCAGACGGTTCACTTCACTCTTCCCTCGCTTAGCTGTGTAAATATCTGAATAATTACCGCACTTAATTACAATTATTAAATCACTTAAATCGGTTTTTAACACATTATAACCCTCGTCACATCTCTGCATATAACCGAGTAATTAATTCATATGTGTATCCCGCTGTCTGCCAATTACAGAACGGTTCGGTCGTAATGTTCGGACGCGTGGCCTCGTACCGCTTCCTCGACTCACCCACGGACGGGCGCTATAACCTGGCCCTGTCGCAGTCCCAACTGGACTCGGCCTGCCTCTACGAAAGGTGAGTAAGCTGTGGAATATGGTTTCAATAAGTATGTTCAGTTCTTTTGTGAAATATGTATGCTACGCTTGCGCCAGAAGCTTTTTCAGCAAATGTGTTGTTTGATTGTTTTAGTTTTTATGTTTATTCTCGATTAAATATTAATAAATTTAAACATATTAGGTTAAAACACACTTAATTTAATAATATGATTCGGAATTTAATACAAAATGTTACTTTAGAAAGTCTTCACAAGTTCGGTATACTTCGGTATATACTTTACCTAATTACTTATTAATTACCTTTATAAAATGCCAAAATTATTTTCGAGGCATACATTTAGGTTATATTTAACAAAATCTAGTTCTTTTACGCATATCTAGAGGCTTTTAAAGTCTTAATTAACTTAAGATGAAATTCATTAACCATTCCGTTTCAAGAAATAGTCTCCTCCTTCTGAGAATTCTGAGAAGCAAAGGAAATATTTTATGCCATTCTTCAAGTCTCCCCTCCCTTTTCTGAGGGCCAGACTCACGTTTTAACTTTGTGAATAGCTAGGAAAGGCAATCTACGACCTTAACATTTACATTTTACGCTGCTTGGTAAATGTAAATGAAAAACAATTTAATTCACCTTAGGTGAGAGACATTTAGGAATTTTCGGCAATATTTATTTGAGAGTGGTGTTATTTTTCGTATGCTCTGCGCATTTATTCATATTTATGTATGTATTTTTTTATTATTTTATTTACACGCCTTTTGTGCTGTTCGTTTCTCTTTCGTTACGTGTTGTTTGTTTTTATTGTTTGTGTAAAAACATTAATCTCATGCACTCACCAACAAACCGACAACAAAAATTACCAAACAAATATGCAAAATAATTTGCACACAACCAACACACACACTCCATACACATTAACACCACCACCACAACGATGAAAACAACAACTTGGAAAACACGGCAGTCGCTCACCCACATCCCCGGGATCCTGGAACGACGAGGATGGAGCCTTGAGTTCGGTGGGTATTTTCAGAAGGTATTTTTTTTATATACAACTTCCTACATTGTAAATCTGTTAATTCTTAGACCCATAAGAGCGACTACGACCATCACCACCAGCAGTCGAACCAATCGACGAGTGCCTATCACAACAATAACAACAACTCCAGTGACCATCCGCTGAGCAGCACGCTGAGGGACGTGGTGGACAGCAAGGTTGGACAGGATCAGGCGATCAATTCCGGCAACTACGACGGACAGAGTTTGGAGGGCAACCTGGAGAACGAAACCAAGTCCATTTCCAGCTTGAAGTCAGGTGGTTCCAACAGTCAAGATCGGTAAGCTGCGACTGTCGCTCTCCATCAACTTAATCTGCGAAAATCAATATATTCTTTCTCCAAAGAGTCTTCCCCAAAAACAGAAAACAGGAAAGCCAACACAAAAGTTCCACACATAACCATAAAGCAAACATGTTCACCGTCTGATTGAATTTTATTTTCGTTTTATATTTTTTGTGTGCGCTTTAAACAATACCAGTTTGATTTGTTAACCCTGCAATGGTCCTAACTGCTTTAATGTTCTGTTGTTTCCCTTGTTGTGTGCGCTCTACTAATATCGATTAACCCTTTTTCTGATGAACACAGGTCCCCCAAAATGCCGGGCGCAGGGCTCATGGCGGGAGGTGGCAGCGGTTCCGGCGATGCCCAAGGACAGGAACCCATTCTACCAGCCGTCCTCGAGTTCCCCGAAACGCATCAGGAACTCTTTCTGCGTCACATTATCAGTGAGCTAGATGTGAATGTTCC